>UESW01004188.1:860752-987361 GCA_900491605.1 Calamus simplicifolius | reverse complement strand
GTAGAAAGAGTATCCCAAGCTTGATTTGCAGAGGTTGCTTCAGCAATTCTCTCAAATGTCACCTCATCTAAAGCTTGATATAATTGGAACAAAGCTTTTTTGTCTCTTCTCCTTAAGCCCCTTAAAGCATCTTTTTGTGCTTGATTGTACCCTCTTTCTTACTCTGCTGTAGGCTCGGTGTAGTCATCTTGAACAATTTCCCATAGATCTTGTGAGCCAAATAAGGACTTCATTTGGATACACCAATTCCCATAGTTCTCCTTAGTAAGCTTGGGAACTTGAATATGCACACCATCGTTGGCCATCTCCCTCAAGATTGGTCCTCTAAAAAAAAATAAGGCTCTCATACCACTTGTTGGAAACAAGGTGGGCATACAAGGAGCTTTGATACTAGATTGATGGAAGTGGAGAATACTTTAAATAAAAAAAATAACACTCTCTTATTATGGAGATGTTAGAGAGGGAATACATCTTTTGGATCTCTCTCTATTTTTCATCATCTTCTTCTTCTTCTTCTACATTTCATGGGCAAATATCTCCCATATTTATAAACATCTAGATGTCCTTTCATATACCACTATTTAATACAAGCATAAAAAACTAAAAGATATTTGCAGAAAATTAAGAGTCAATTACAAAATACTAATTAAGATGCAATTTTAAATTTCTAAACCATCTTATCTTTTTAAAATGACTCTTCCTTTCTCCCATGAAGCCTTTGGTCTTTTCAAGAGTGACTCTTCCTTTCTCCCATAAAGCCTTTGGTCTTTTCAAGAGTACATTAAAACAAGTTTAATATTCCAAAAGAGGTTTGTTAGTCAATAAAAAGTTTAATAAATAGTTGGAGCTATAAATTCTAAAAAAATAGTGAAAAATAATTTTAAGAGAAGATGATCTTAATTTATATACCTATGAGTTAGAGTCTATCTCGAGAGATAAAGTCAAAAGTAAATAAGGAAGGATAAAGCATCTAATACAAAGAAATATCCCACGTCCTCAGGCAATATCACTACGTATATCAGTAGATTAAACAATGCAACAAGAAGCTCCTCTCAAAGGGAGAGAGAGTGTGGAAACAAGTTATATGGCAACGTAGAAGTGTACTAGATGTTCCAACTGTTGATTCTTGGACTCTAAATCCTCTAGTTGAAAAAAAAAAAAAAATTCTGGAATTGATCAATTCAACCACCATGGAAGTGAAAACGGAGCCCATCATTACTCATGGTCTTGTTATATGGCGTTTAAACTAACATATCAATCCAAGGGTAGAAAAGGAATCCAACCTCAAGTAAAAGATATATATATATATATATATATATATATATTCCCATATCGGACGAAAAATAAAAGCGTCATATAATTTCGATCCGCATTACCAAACCGGCCAGATTAATTAAACAATTTCACTTGGAGTAGGAGTCCTAACAAAATTAAACCAGTTTAATTTGGTTAGGACTCCTACTCCAAGTGAAATTCCCTTTGCTCCCCTCCTCCCTTAAAAACCCACGTACATAACTCCTTTTTACTCCACGCTTTCTGCTTCACGTCTGTCTTTCGAGAGAGACTCAACGCCATCTTCTAACTTTACGTCAGTTTCTACAACAATTTTTTTGTTTTCTTTCTTTTTTTCTCCGGATTGTTTTGATACTAAAATAATCATATGTTTTTTCTCTAGATTATTCTAATGTTTAAATAATTTTATATATGCATGGATTATGTCGTTTTAAGATGAAGCCTGACGAAGAAGCTTGTATAATAATTAAATAATTTCTGCCAAGATTACATTCAACAAGAACAATAGTTCAATAGTTACATCACTTGATCATTATTCTATGTTTATTCTGTTGCAATTATACGTTTTTTTTTTAAATAATCTCTGGTTCATTAGTTTAAACTGTTAGACTTAATTTGCTTAAACATAATTACCTCCAGCCATTATTATTTAATGGTGGTAAGGAATCCGATCTTCCTGGTTTTCCTTTGGACTGCACGGGAGATCTTCCTTTCTTTAGGGATCTCGATTGATCTTCCCTTTCTCTTCTCGATGGATCGGTCTTCTAATCAACGAGCTCTCGCATTCAGATGGTGTATGCCTTCAGGATTGCTCTTGATCAGGGACTCAATTCCAATGCCTCCGCTTTTAGGTTTCTCTCTCGAGAATCTTAGGATCTCTCTCGAGAACCTGTTCTAAAACCTTAGGATCTCTCTCGAGAACCATGTTCTAAAACCTTAGGATTTCTCTCGAGAACCATGTTGTAAAACCTTAGGATGGGTCCCCTTTTATACCCAATTCCTTCACCGCATGCCCCATCAAGCGAGCGTTCAGGTATTAAGGGAGGGGGGCTGTTATCACTTTAATAGGAGAAACGTTTAGTCAATAAAATAGGACCATTAAGACGGGTTATTACATTCTCCCACTTGGTCCGTATATTTTATCAACACTGAACAAGAAACTAAATACATGAATCATAGCGATAGGTCCTCTATAATTGAGTATTATCTTCTATGTATTACAATGCATTCAATTTCTTTATCACCATTCCAAATGTGACAACATAACATAATGAATAAACCATATGTTTATTCAGAGTCCAAAAGAAAAGTTTGTCATTTCTCAAAAGTCATATAACGTGTACACCTGAATGAGAAATAAACAAACGATTGAAATAAGAGTTTCTTTGTACAAATTGTTATCAATACAATTATATCATGGAACCAACTCCCATTCTTATCACATGATCCTTAAACTTCTTAATTGGCATGCCTTTAGTCAAAGGATCAGCTATCATCAATTCAGTGCTAACGTGTTCTATGACCACTTTGTTCTCTTTAACACGTTCTCTTATGGCTAAATACTTAATGTCGATATGTTTACTTCGACTACCACTCTTATGGTTTTTAGCCAAAAATACAGCAGCTGAATTGTCACAGTACAGTTTAATTGGCCTAGTAATGGAGTCAACAATTCTAAGCCCTGAGATGAAACTCTTCAACCATACACCTTGCGATGTAGCCTCAAAACAAGCAACGAACTCCGCTTCCATAGTAGAGGTAGCAGTCAAGGTCTGCTTTGCACTCCTCCATGATATGGCTCCACCAGCTAACATAAATATAAATCCTGATGTTGATTTCCGAGAATCAACGCAGCCAGCAAAGTCCGAATCTGAGTAGCCCTCTATCTCCAAATGATCAGTTTGTTTATACATGAGCATGTAGTCCTTGGTCCCTTGAAGATACCTCATGACCTTTTTAGCAGCTCTCCAATGGTCTAAACCTGGATTACTCTGATATCTTCCCAACATTCCTACTGCAAATGCAATGTCAGGTCTTGTGCAAACCTGAGCATACATTAGGCTTCCAACAGCTGAAGCATATGGAATGTTGTGCATCTGTTCCCGTTCAAGTTCATTTTTAGGGCACTGGTTCAAAGCGAACTTGTCACCCTTCACTATAGGTGCAACACTTGGTGAACAATTTTTCATCCGAAATCTCTCCAAGACTTTATTGATATAAGTTTCTTGAGACAATCCCAAAATGCCTCGAGATCTTTCTCTATGGATCTTAATGCCAATGACATAAGATGCCTCACTCATATCTTTCATATCAAAATTTTTAGAGAGAAATTGTTTCACCTCATGTAGCAACCCTTTATCATTGGTTGCAAGTAGAATGTCATCCACATATAGGACCAAGAAACAAATTTTGCTCCCACTAACCTTCTGGTATATACATTGATCCATGATGTTCTCTTCAAAACCAAAGGAAGAGATCACATCATGAAATTTTAAATACCACTGACGTGAGGCTTGTTTCAATCCATATATGGATTTCTTAAGTTTGCAAACCAAATGCTCACCATCACTAGAGGAAAATCCTTCAGGCTGTTTCATGTAAACCTCTTCCTCTAGATCTCCATTAAGGAATGCGGTCTTCACATCCATTTGATGTAACTCAAAATCAAAATGAGCTACCAATGCCATAATTATTCGGAGAGAGTCTTTCTTGGATACAGGAGAAAATGTCTCCGTGTAGTCGATTCCTTCCCTCTGAGTGAATCCTTTGGCAACGAGTCTTGCTTTATATCTCTCAATGTTGCCTTGTGAGTCTTTCTTTATTTTGAAGATCCATCTACATCCAATGGCTTTTACACCATCAGGCAACTCAACAAGATCCCAGACTCGATTAGATGCCATAGATTCCATCTCTTCTTTCATGGCATTGAACCACAAGTTTGATTCCTTAGAACTCATGGCTTGTGAAAACGTTTCAGGATCATTTTCGGCTCCAATGTTATAGTCAGATTCATGTAGATACACAACATAATCACTAGGAATTGCTGATTTCTTTATTCTAGTTGATCTTCTTAATGTTGTGTCAATGACCTCTTGAGGAGTATCTTGCACAACTGATTGTTGATGAACAACACGATCTTCTAGATTACCATCAGCTTGTGAAATCTCAATGACTGGTTGTTGGGCACTTAATTGAGTTTGAGGAGTGCTATAAATAACAACCAATCCCTCACTTGAAGTGGAAGCTGGAATAACTGAATGATCTTTCTCAGAAGAAGCCAAATACTGAGATTGATCACTCCCACTGATCAAGTCATTCTCAAGAAATTTTGCATTTCTTGATTCCACAATCCTAGTGCTGTGAGATGGACAATAAAATCTATAACCCTTGGACTTCTCAGCATATCCAATAAAGTATCCACTGATAGTCCTTGGGTCTAGTTTCTTTTCTTGTGGATTATAGACTCTTACTTCAGATGGGCATCCCCAAACACGTATATGTTGCAGACTCGGTTTCCAACCTTTAAATAACTCAAATGGCGTTTTGGAAACAGCCTTGGTTGGAACCCGATTCAATATATACGCAGCAGTTTTAAGAGCTTCAGTCCACAAGGATTTAGGTAACTTAGAGCTGACAATCATGCTCCTTACCATGTCCAATAATGTCCGGTTTCTCCTTTCAGCTACACCGTTTTGGTCAGGAGACCCTGGCATGGTGTATTGTGCAACAATTCCATTTTCTTCAAGAAACCGAGCAAACGGACCAGGTGCTTGTCCATTCTCAGTGTATCTACCATAATATTCTCCACCTCTATCTGACCTCACGATTTTAATTTGCTTGCCGCATTGTTTCTCTACTTCTGCCTTAAATACCTTAAAGGCATCTAATGCTTCGTTCTTATTATGAAGTAGGTAGAGATACATATATCGTGAATAGTCATCAATAAATGAGATGAAGTATCTCTGACCATACGAATCCATATCTGGGCTACAGATATCCGTATGTATGATCTCCAGTATTTCCGAACTTCTCTTGGCATTTTTCTTGGACTTGTTGGTTTGCTTTCCCTTTATGCAGTCCACACAAGTGTCAAAATCAGTAAAATCAAGAGTATCAAGTACTCCATCTTTTACTAATCTTTTAATTCTCTCAATGGAGATATGACCTAATCTCCGATGCCACAAAATAGAGGAATTCTCATTTATAACACATCTTTTCATACCAGTTTGGGCGTGCATCACATTATAGGTGGTATTATTTTTCAGATTGATTTGGAAAAGATTGTCTGACAATGTACCATTCCCAATAAGCTTAGATTTATAAAATAAATCAACAGAGCTTTTATTAAAATTAAAGGAATATCCTGCTGGTACAAGCCTTGACACTGAAATCAAATTTCTAGAGAAACTTGGAATATAAAATGTCTTTTCCAAATCCAAAACAAAACCAGAATGTAAAATAAGTCTGCACGTTCCAATTGCTTCCACATGTGAACCCATCTTGTTTCCTGAATAGATGCTTTGTTCACTTCCCAATGGTTTCCTTTGATTTAGAAAACCCTGCAAGGTATTTGAAACATGGATTGTAGAACCAGAATCAATCCACCATGTGTTATGACATATAACCAAATTAGATTCATGACATACGAATGAGGTTAGAGTACCTTTCTTGTCAAGCCAAGCTTTGAATTTGAGACAATCTTTCTTTATATGTCCTTTCTTCTTGCAAAAGAAGCACTTGGACTCCTTCTTGTCTTCTGTATGGATGGATACTTTACCCTTTCCTTTGCGTTTGGCTTTGGGAGCTTTAGTCTTTCTGTGAGTGACTAAATGTGCACTTTCTCCCATTTCTAAAATCAGCCTCCCTTCCTCTTGAACACACATGGTCAGAAGTTCATTAATTGACCATTTGTCCTTATGTGTATTGTAAGATATTTTGAAGGGACTATATTGCTGTGGGAGTGAGCTCAAAATAAAGTGCACCAAGAAAGATTCTGACATCTCAACCTCTAGGGATTTCAACTGAGCCGCAATGTCCCTCATCTTCATGATGTGCTCACGCACACCTCCAACCGAAGTGAGCTTCATTGATGATAATTTTGTCATTAGGGTGCTAGCCATTGCCTTATCTGAAGACTCAAATTGTGCATCAATAGCCTTCAAAAGTTCCTTGACATTTTTGCACTCAGGAATTGAACCACGTATACTAGCAGAAATTTTAGTACGTATGAACATCATACTGAGGCGATTGGACCGTTCCCATCGTTCATACGCAACAATCTCAGCCTGAGTGCTAGTAGATGTAACTGAATGTGGTTCATCCTTCCTGATAGCATAGTCAATATCCATGCACCCTAATTGAAGAAGAATTCTCTCCTTCCATAATTTATAATTATCACCACTTAAATCGGGAATGTCACATTTCATATCAGAAATATTAACAGGCAAAATAGCTGCATAAAAATAAAATCATGTTCATGTATTGAATTTGAGGCATATAACTTGATGTCATGTTTTACCAATGTAAACATGCAATAACATGAATCAATAACATACAATAACTACCTGTGGGCTAAGTTATTATACTCAAATAGACTCATTAGCTTAATGATGTGACTAACAAATTATATTCCTTTCTTAATTCCTGTGGGTAATTAAGAAAATAATTTGTTATCGCATCCTAATTAATTATATTAGTGCAACAAAAATTCCTGTGGGATAAGATTCATTACATTAATATAATTAGTCACAATTAATGTCATCTAACCTTATGTGATCTTTGCAACTTAATATATAATTTTGATTAATCAAAGATGCTGTGGCTACTCCTCAATTAATCAACATCATATTGATCACATGACATTATATGCATATAGATTAACCAATTTAGCATGATTATTAGGTAGTGATCTTAATCAACGTAACATTTCCAAATCAAGATCCGAGTTAGTCAAATTGGCCAGGCCAGTGAAAGAGAAGTGGGGGTCCCCCGTTGCTTTCCTTAGGTCAGTCAACGGAACCAATTAAGTAACCACAATCTCTTTACCTTTCTAGACACCAACTGACCAATCAGACCTTGAAAGGATTTGCACTGTGATTTTTACACTACCACCAAATTCATGCATAGAATAAATCTAATATGCAGAACAGAAGATAACATTTCAATATCTATTTAATGAATTTTAAAATTATCATCTTAAGAAAAATTTTGTTAATTAAAACACGTCCGGCCGTAGCTCATTATTCCCTTGGGCCAGTCTATGCAAAACACCGTAGGCATAGAGACTCAGGAGGCGTATTTTAATACAAAAATTTAAACTCAAGAAACAAATGATAAAAATAAATCATGTTACATGATTTAATAAAACATTAAACAGATAATAAATGCATTTAAAATCCAACCAATCCAGATTTTAAATCCCGTGAGAGAACGGAAAGACAATAAGCGAGAAAAACGAAAACCGAAAGTTTTCTCTCCCTTTTTTAATATTTCACCGATGTGGTTATTGAAGCCACGTTTCCGCTGCATTTCTCTTCTTTAGTTTTTCTTTTCTTTAATGCTACGTTTCTTTTCTTTTTCTTTCTTTAATGCTATCTCTTTAATACCATAAAAAAGAAATCCGGGAAACCTTTAATGCTAGAAAGAAATCTTTAATAGAAAAGAAAGAAGCCACGTTTTGTTTCCGCAAAAATCGGAATCTGAAATAGGTTTAATGGTTTCTGTCAATTCCGTGAACAAAGATAAGAACTGATCGAAACCAACCTGAGATCCGAAAAATTGAAAACGGAAAACATGCGGCATTAATTGCTTGAAAAGAGAAACTTGATAGAAATCTTCGCAAAATAAGGCAGAGGTTTTAACCTCGCTCTGATACCAAATGTTAGACTTAATTTGCTTAAACATAATTACCTCCAGCCATTATTATTTAATGGTGGTAAGGAATCCGATCTTCTGGTTTTCCTTTGGACTGCACGGGAGATCTTCCTTTCTTTAGGGATCTCGATTGATCTTCCCTTTCTCTTCTCGATGGATCGGTCTTCTAATCAACGAGCTCTCGCATTCAGATGGTGTATGCCTTCAGGATTGCTCTTGATCAGGGACTCAATTCCAATGCCTCCGCTTTTAGGTTTCTCTCTCGAGAATCTTAGGATCTCTCTCGAGAACCCTGTTCTAAAACCTTAGGATCTCTCGCGAGAACCATGTTCTAAAACCTTAGGATTTCTCTCGAGAACCATGTTGTAAAACCTTAGGATGGGTCCCTTTTATACCCAATTCCTTCACCGCATGCCCCATCAAGCGAGCGTTCAGGTATTAAGGGAGGGGGGCTGTTATCACTTTAATAGGAAAAACGTTTAGTTAATAAAATAGGACCATTAAGCAACGGGTTATTACATAAACGCCTTATAGTAGGACGTACAATGGGTGATTGAATATATGTCCAGTTCTTAATACATGAAATTGTTTGCAGTGGAATTGAATTTTTAAAAGTGGATGATTGAATAGAGTAAGGGCGCAAGTTTTGTTCAATTCAATCACCTCCATGGTAGTTGAATTGGACCATCAGTTACTAGAAAGAATCTAAATTCAAGATGATGAATATGGACCAATTTCAGATATTTTTTGACCTAGAGGATTTATGATTTCAAGCATCAAGAGTTGGAACATCTAGTGCAGTTTTACCTTTATTGAGTTGCTAAGATAATAATTTTTTTTGGTGATTTGGATACTCGATGCAGCATGATACAGGGATTTGGTCTGAAAGATATTAAGTTTGCATATTCATAATTTTCTCTTAACTAAGGGAAAAATATTTTTGATGGTAACTCTTCAGCATTATATGATGATTTATCGAACTAACTGATCGTGACTGAGCCATGGCCTAAGCATGAAAGATTTCTAATTTTTTTTAGTTATCTTGGATATAACTTAACAATGACGATTGCTATGCAAAATATTTCTTTTTTCCCAAGCTTTCTGATATTTGTTGGAGCTTGCAATTATTTCATGTTGATCTAGACCAAGCTTTTGAGTTTAGCATTGGAAATATGATCGATCCTTAGCTTTTTCTTTTTTCTTTTTTTTTAAAAAAAAAACAGGATAAACATTCTTCACAAGATCACATGGGTCGCACCAAATTGCAACTAAAGTTCATTCAAGATCAGAGCAAAGGATGGCAGCCTATTGGAAGAGAAAGCAAGGACTAAAGAAGAAGGCCAGAGAGTTGGCCATCCTCTGCGACATCCCGGTCTTGGTGATAAGCTTTGGACCTGGGGGACAGGTCGATATATGGCCTGAGGACAATCAAGCAATTGGATACATCATTGAGAATTACTCGCAGCTTGGAGCTGACATCCGAAACAAGTACCAGCTCGACACACTCGGCTACATGAAGGCTCAAATCAGCAAACATCAGGCATCATTCAATAGGAGGCTTAGGGACTTAGCTGGCACGCCATCCCTGCCATTGGATGATACGCTAGATGGTACACAGGAGACACTTAGGCAGCTTATCTGCAAAGTGGACTCAAAGTTGGGGGCGATCAGAGAGAGAATCAAAGTGCTTAAACAGCACTCCAATGAAGGAGAGACAATGTGGAAAGAATGCAACGTGGAAGGCCAACACGGAGGAGAGCTCATGCCTCATGATGCAATGGTGGGCATTCAAAATAGGGAGTGGACAGAATGCAACATGGAAGGCCAACACCTAGGAGAGCTCATGCCTCATATGGGATAGTGGCACTCAAAATACCGGTTCTGTTTATGGTCTCATGGTTTCGGATCCGTATCTCACCATGAACACTTCTTTGCAATACCCTACACTGCCCATGGATCACTTCAATAGTGGAGAGATCTCTTCAAATGCTTTCTTGCAGTATCCTAATTATGTGCCAATGAACATGGGTGAGGAATCCTCAGCTGTGGTACCTTCAATTCCAACCTCCTATGCGTCACCATTCGCTGGTCCAATATCGGAATATGGCTCTGCTAACAGTGATGTTCTTTCTGTCCCTCCGCTGTGGAGTTCGATCGGATTGCCCGAGAACCATAATTTGATGGTAGGTGGTGGTGCAGCAGAGCAGAAATGTCATACTAATATTATTGAAGTGGCACAAAATAATATGCATCATAGTGATATTGGCTTGGCTCAAAATTGGATGGTCAGTCCCATGCCAACTTATGTCCCCAGTGAACCATGGCCCTTTGCTTCCAATAAACCATGGCCATTTGCTTCAAAGCAACAGGAGTAGTGATCGTTCATTCTTCACTAATACATGATTTTATCAGTTGGCTTATCAGGCTGTTATTAGTTCATCTTTTTTTCACTTCTTTTTTCTCTATATTTCCCTTGTAAAACTGGGCTCCTGTGGCAATGAACCATGGAGTGCCAGCAACTTTGTAGAGAAGGGAACTAGAATTGTTTTGCCCCCTGCAAGCATGGACTTCTATGGCTTGAAGCAGTGGAATTAGTGCCTGCAATTTTGTTGTTGCGGGAGGGCACCAGTGCTTTTGTAGAGTTTAAAACAAATATAATTTACTAATTAATTCATGATTTGTTAGTCATATGTGATTCCATGGTAGAGGAATTGAGTACTTAGCGGGATGGACCAACCTATTCCTGATTCTCATGGCTTTAGTCATCTGAATTCAGCCTTCAATTCGTCCAGCGAAAAGAATGAATGCAGCAGAGGAGCCGGCGGCAAGCAACAAGACGGCACAGTGGCTCGGTAGCGTCCATCTACCACTCGCTCTCGGTCTACACCGAAATTAATGTGACCGTCGTTTGGAGCAAGACCCTCATCAACCACTCGCTCTCGGTCTCCAATAGCGACAGCCCCTTCACATGCAAGGTGGACCTGAAGCCATGGCCATTCTGGAGCAAGAAGGGCTTCAAGTCCTTCGAGCTCGACAGCAAGCGCGTCGATATCTACTGGGATCTCCGGTCGGCTAAATTCTCCAGTGGAACCTCCTTGATTATTTTAAAATAAATCTATTCTGCTGGTTGCCAACTGTTTGTTTATACTTCATAGATTGATATTTTAATACTACCGATGGTGCGTAAGGTTAAATTCAAGGCAATGCAATTTGCTTTTAGAAATTCCTTTATAAACTTGTTGGTTTGATCAGGATGTCTTTATAGGCATATTATGCTTATTGACACCTTACAAAACGTGTCTACAGACCATGGACAGTATTTTCATGGGCTGTTGATGAGCCTATGACATTGTTTCTTGAAATTTTTTATCATCCAGATCTAAATCTGAAATGGTTATGTCATGTCCTTCCAAAGGAAATTAGTCATTCCTCTTGAACTGTTAAAAAATTCATGATCCAAGCAAATTGCTTGATACAAGGATAAAGCTATTCATTGGAGAACCTTACCATGATTGTCTGTACTCATAATAATATTACTGGTGAAGGAGTAACATGAGTCTGTATCAAATTGTGATCATTTGAATATAAGCGGCTATTGTCAGATTGTGGGACTTTTCATATCCTGGTTTTTTTTTTTGGAAGATTGAAGAAGCAGGTTTCAGTAATTATATCTGTTTAATGCCTCTTTATTTAGTTTAATGATTGTATCTAAGGTTTCCTGTCCACCCTAGATTCAACTGTGTTCAAATTTAAGCTTTTGGCTGTTTGGGTGATACTTGCTATCCATCTTGTCTTTCAAGCAGAATTTTATCTTACATTGAAAGATATATTATTGAAAATATGCTTTATTGTTTAGGAAATGTGGAGGTTAGCATTAATTAGGATGTTGGATTCATGAAACATCAATTGGAAGTTGGTATAAGGTCAGGGCTGAGAAGGTTTTCTTATCTGAAAATAAGACTAAAGACTTTAAGATGTCGGACGAGAAGGATTACGAGAAATATATGGAATAAAAGATTGTACTGGAGAAAAGGAGAAGGAAGCCAGTGTATTAAATTCCATCCCACAATTGTTGTGCATAACATTCCACTTTTTCTTTGACACCATTGTCAATATACTTGCAGGTTATGTTGGGAAAGGTTTGGGTGGGGTAACCAGAAGGCTGATGAATTGCTTATACCTGTTTTAAATGAGTACAACAAGCATGAGGTGACTGCCTTATATCGATTATTTAGCTCCACTGTTGATTTGATTCCTTATAGTTGATTATTGTTACTAAGCTGTCCTTAATATATATTGTTATCATATTTGGTACTGCTTTGAGATTTCTGTAGCTTGCCCGCCTCTATTCCCGCATTCAATTAAAATCTGTACTTTCTATCTGTCTCCTTTCCAAACCTTTGATTTCACAAGTTATCTAATTCATCCTTATTGATTTTCATGTTGTTCCTGAGCTCATGTATCTTCCTACCAACATCCTTATTGATTTCTGTAGCTTGAAATTTCTACATTGAAAGCTTCATGATTTTTCATGATCATTTTTTATTTTTTTTTTCCCTTTACAATTACTTTACAATCTGTGCTATTTATTGTTGTGAAGTTCAAAGTAGATCTATTTGTTCTACAGTTGTTGTTCTCCATTTTCTGTGTCATAGAGAATTGGGGTTATGCCTCTTGAAAGGTAAATAATAGCTGGTATTGAGCCATGATATTTTCATATTAGGGGATGCATTAACCAATGACCATTGGTTTGAAGGTTTGGGCTGAAAGTTTTAAATGCCAGAAACTTAGAAATTTGCTGGTCCCTTGCAAAAGAAAATCTCTTAGCCCACTATGATAATGCAGATTTACTTGTTAGCTTGAGGGGTTTCCCCCCAATCTGTAATTGTTGGACAAATAACCAGTGTCAAACGCTAGCATTAAGGCTTTTATCTTACTAATGACACATTATAAAGAACTTAACTGTTTCAATCCACTGACTGATTCTCACTCAGAAGTCTTTCTAAATTTACTTGATTGTGATGATTTTTCAGGACACAATAATTACTTTTCCATCATTTTGCTTTTGCTAACTGGATGTTGGCACCAACCTTCCAACTGATAGTGCTGTTCGATTCTGATGTTCAAATACTGGAAATGTGTTCTAAATTTTTTGATGCAACTTCTATTGCTTTTGTTTTCTCATACAGACTCAGCTGCGGCTGGAGGCATTTTATACATTCAATGAGAGATTTATGTAGTCAGCGAATCAAGAAGGCCCTAAAAGGAATTACAAGCACTTGTTCTTCAGATTTGACAGATGATCTTGCGCAAGAAGGCTCCAGTTCCAAAAGAAAGAGAAGATTAAGCTCTTCTATAACAGAGGGAGGTGAACCTGACAGCTGTTCTAATGCTAAGATTACAAGAGGAAGGCAAGTCTCAAAGCAACCAGGAAAACAGAAGACTGAGAGTGAAAATACGCAACCAGTGGATGTGGCTGCAGAATCAGTTATTGTAGATGAATCTGGAAGAAGTAATCCAATTGGATTGAATAAAAATGTGAGAGCAAGTGGAAGGGTAAAAGGAAAGGGGAGAGGCAAAAGAAGTGGAAGAAGCGAAGAAAAGCCTAATTATGAACCTAGTAATGATACTGATTGTACAATTGCTAATGATGATAGATAGATAGATAGATAGATAGACCTAATCTATGTACTTGTTTATCGTACACACTTGTAAAATCTCCTTAACAAGTGGCTAGCTTTCAGTCTTGCCAGTTTATTTGTTCTCCATTATGGTATTTGATCCTTTGCACTTGCTACATTTTTCAGTGGTCTCCAACGGACGGCCACCACAGCCCCACAGGTCTCATGAACGGATAGTGATTGGTGGACCAGCGATGCCGATCGGTTTAGTATGACTCCCTACCTGCACCAAATGCAACGCTTCCCCCTCATCTACCGCTACCTGTCAATTGCAAGGCACCAATTCTAGCTTCGATTATCCCTGGATTGGTGGACCCGGAAACTAATTAAGGGAAGGCATAATGCCATCTGCTATCTTAATTAGCTTTTATTATTTTACCATTCTCTTCAATTCGTGGTGATAAGATGTTTCGGGTGGTACCCATATATCCTCATCCATGAGTTTAGTTGAGGGCCCCTTGAAACCTAAATGATGTTATCTCACATTATGTTTTCTTTTTTCAGTAACAAGTTGATAAATAGATTACGATATCACATAACTGGACCTATCATAACTATACTAGACTATGTTGCTCCATTATCATTGTGTGCATGTCCCTCGCCACTTCCAAATATGGTAAAAAAGGCAAAAGGGTCTCTTTTAATATTTTAAAAAAAACATACAATGGTGCATAATAGTTAAAAAAGGGTCTCTTATGCTTTACATGATATCTTACTAAGCTCAATCTTTAAAAAAAATCATTTTTATCCCTAATGTAATATTTTAAATCGTTTTAGATAATTTTTTTTTAAAAAAATACTTATAACACAAGATCATTTAATATAATATTAATTAATTTGTATTTGAGTTTTAAGATCATATGATTTTTGTATATTAGCAGATTAATTCTAATAATAGATTCAAATGTGTTGAAATTAATGGGAAAAAAAAACTATTCTTGGAAATCTCATGATTTTGCCATGATTATTCCTGTGACTCTATTAGCTACATCATTGGCCACATCAGAGCCTGTTTTACATAATTTGTCGCCAGTACGTGATGAAGTGACGCCTGGCTTAAGTGCTATGCCTTCACTAAGACGAAAAAGAAGGAAACTGTGACGGTTCTCTGGTAATAAATATCCTATGGTCCTCAATTTCTCATTGGTGTCACTGATGAGGTTGTATACTATACCCCAATTTTGTTCCGTGTACACAATCAGATGTCCAAAGGAGAATACAGGACACACAAAATTTGTGCTATATGATTTTACGTGTAAAACGTGAAAGAAGATTCTGTTTTTTATCAGTTAGAAGAGCCTCGAATTTCTCGTATGTAATAGGAAACCACCTAGCTCAAATATTCCAAGGCCTTGCAAAAATCCTACACCATCCTCCGAGCAAGACACTGCTGGCCTTGAAAGCTCCAATGAACCAGACGACAGACAGCCAGAATTCTGTCGATCAAGCGCCCTCTTCTTCACAGCTAATGGGGTCAGGGGGTAAGGGAGGGAAGGTTCCCGTGCCATGCCGGTCCAATGTGACTGTGCCGTCTCAATCCTCTAAGCCATCTGTTCATTCTGTGGAGTTTCAGATGACTGAACCTATTCAGCCTGAGTTAGCTGACTTGAATCCTTTTACTGCTCTCACTGCTGCTATGGAGACTATGGGCCCGGAGATTCGGGTGGACTCGACTTCGAGCCCTTCAAAGCGGGCCCGTCCGGTTGAGCCTACCTCACAACGAGTGGCTTCCAAGGCCTCCAAAGCTAAAGGCAAGGCCACTCTCGCTGCTAAAGGCAAGGAGCTAGATCCTTTCATTTTTTCAGCTTCTCCCGACTCAGTTCGAGGGTCATCGGCTCTGACAAGCCGAGGAACTAAGAAATTCTGTTGTACGACTGAGCCTATCCCAGGGTCTGTGCTAGGGGTTCCCCAATTGGGGCTGCTGGGGGGAATTACCCACGACACTGTTGTCTCTCAGCTTAAGCAGGCCATTCTGAAATATGATACAATGGAGATGATGGATTCTGCCCAATCAGAGGTATGCTATGGGATGGAACAAGGGATGGGTTCCTCTCTAGCCAGCTTTCATTCGGTCGAAGAGATGCCAGGGGACACGGGCTGTGTCCTCCCTATTAAAGCATCAGGAAGAAGATTCTAATTTGGAATGTGCGAGGTGCTTTGAAACCCTCATTTTGCTCCACTTTTGGGAGATTAGTTCAGTTGCATAACCTTGACATTTGTGTTCTTCTGAAAACACGTCTGTCTAGAGTTAGTTTGGCGTGGTTTCGTATAATGGTGTCCAGATCCTGGGCTTCTTATGCTGTTGAGTCCGTCGGTCTTTTTGGTGGCATTATGGTGCTGTGGAGAAATGATAGGATTTGGGTGGATGCCTTCCATTGCTGTGGTCAGCAAGTTACTGCCGTCATCTTAGAGGGGACCTCTGTTCCTTGGCTTCTTTTAGGTGTCTATGCCAGCACTAATTTTCGGGAGCATAGGGTCCTTTGGGATGAGATTCAGTCATTGCTCGTTCATGGATTTTCCTCCCTTATTGCAGGTGATTTCAACTGCATTGTGGGGGCTCATGAAAAGAAATGTGGTAGACAATCTGTGGGAACTGCGACCAGAGAGGAGTTTAAATCTTTTATTAATTCTGCTGGCCTTCTGGATCTTGGGTTTCAGGGCTCCCAATTTACTTGGTGCAACAATCGGCAAGGTTGTGCCAGAGTGTGGGAAAGGCTGGACAGGGCTTTGGCTACTTCTTCTTGGCTTCAGATCTACCCTTCTGCCAATGTTACCCACCTATCCCGTATAGCATCTGATCACTGCCCTCTCCTTTTAGCTACTGATATGGGCCTTCTACGGAGTCGACAGTTCAGATTCAAGAAGCTTTTGTTGTCCCATATAGCAACCCAGGAGGGGGGTGAATTGGGTCTTTTTAAAATTTAAACACTTTTGAAGAAAAACCCCAAACTTAAAATAAATCACAGATATGCAACAATTAAAACAGAATATGCAATGAGGAGATGAAAAGGAAGAGATAAAGAGTCAAGCACTGCAAACACAAAAATTTTATAGTGGTTCGGTGTACCTACACCTACGTCTACTCCCAAGTACCTCTTGGGTCTACACTATAATCAACCTTGATTACAGCAGAGTTATTTTACAAGATCACAACTCAAACTTGTTGTTTCCCCGGGCGCACAACGAACCCAGCTGGTTTTCAAGGTTCACCAGCACAAAATCTTAGACACAAGCAACTGCTTGCACATGGTAATCTGCCTCAACTAATTCAATCACCTGATTGACTCAGTCCACAAGAAGAATAAGAATATTTGATACAACAACTGCTCCTTAAATGAGCAAATAAGATAATTTAACTATTCAAACAAAGAGATAGAAATAAAAGCCTGATTTGTAGATCTCTGTGGCTTGATTCTTCTCCTCTTTCTTGCTTTTGAATGGATCTTCCTTGAGTATGCTCTTGAAGCTCGGAAGAACAGATGAAGAATAGGAACTAGGGCTTACTCGTTTGCTTTTTCAAACTTAGAAATCTCCTCAAAATGAAAGTGTGAAGACTAGGGATTTCTTTCTTTTCTTTCAGGGAATCAATACAATCTTTCATTTGATTTTTCTTCTGATATTCTCTCGGATTTTTCTTCTCTTTTTCTACTCTATTTTCCTTTTTTTTTTCTCTTTTTCACGCTTTAAACGGTCACATCCATCATCCTTTTATAGATCCTTCTAATACTAAGAATAGATGAAAACTATATGTTAGAATCAAAATGGAAGAAAAGTTAGGAACAAATAAGGTAATAGCCGTTGAGATTTAAAGTAAAAAGTAGGTTTAGAGACATTCTGACACATCTGAAAGTTGTTTCTGACAAACTGGAGTCGACTCTGACTTTCCTGGGGTCGACTCTAACTTGAAATCCCCAAACAGCCCGATTTGGAGTATGCTCTAACTTTTTGGGGTCGACACATTTTTCTTCTAGAGTCGACTCTAACTCCTCAGGTCGACTCTAATTTGAGACCCGAAAAACCATCTTTCTATTTTTCTATTGGAGTCGACTCTACAGGTTCCAGGTGTCGACTCTAGTCCGTGCCGCTTTCCGGAGTCGACTCTGTGATTCTAGGTGTCGACTCTAATATCTGCAATCTTACCTTGATATTAGAATTAAACTCCAAACTTGATTTCTCTCAAGATTTTGATCATTTAAACGAATTATAAACTGAAACACTTAATCAAAATCATTAGTAACTTCATGAGTTATACTCAAATAGTTTTGTTTATCATCAAAATTAATAATTGGGTCAACAATCTCTCCCTTTTTGATGATGACAAAAACTTTGAGTATATGCATTAGAATTCATAAGCATTGTAAACTTTATCAAGACTTTAAATTTGTTCAATTTAAGAAATAAACCATGGTTTCAAGATAAGCAAAATTGATCAACATGAACTGTATATATATATATATAATTACGCTCTCCCCCTGCATAATGTAACTCCCCCTTTCTCTATGCATATTTCTTTTATGTGTTCTCATTCTCTCTCTCCATGATACCATTTATTCTTTCTCTTATGCATATACAATACTTCTTTTCTCCCCTTTTTTGTTATCAACAAAAAGGTTAAAAAATAATTATATAAAGAATTTTAAAATGATGTTCAGATTCAGAATAATTGAAGAAAAGAGTAAATATCCTAAGACTTTCATTCATTGCAACCATCATTGTATCAATCATTCAAACATTTTTCATTACATCAAAACATTACATTACATCATATACCAAGATACAAAGGAGTAAATATCCTAAGTACAAGCTATCAACATAATATAAAAGCTAAATTTGATTTGACAGAAACTTAAGGGCTAAATGGGATTTGACTTGAGTTGGCTTGGGTAGGCATCAATATAGGAAGTAGAAGGTCAATCAAGTGTGTTTGTAGACAATTCTCTTCAAATGACCTATTAACTCCATAATCTCATCTTTTGTGATTTCTTGAAGCCTTCAAGACACTCCTCAATCTGTGTAATAGCAAAGTCTATATCCCTTCTTAGTTGTCCAGTGGCATCAAGATAAGCTCTAGATCCATCTGCGATCCCTTCCAGCCTTTCAAAAATCTTGTGAAGCTCAGTGGATAGGGTATCCACAGATCTGTCCAAAGAAGATGCAATCACATCAAGCTTAGCAGAGAGCTGCCTCATCTCATCTCTCATCTCTGAATTATGCTTAGTCAATAAGGCCCTGAGCTGATCAAGCTGCCTCTCTGAAAAGCCTGCAGACTCAGCCAACAAACCCGATGCCACCTGAGGGGGTGAAGAAGTGCTCGGTCCAGCAACAGATGGTCCCGCAACTGATGGCCTAGGGACATCCTCATCTCTTGCCTCCTCAACTCTGGCTTCATGTCCTCTCCTTTGCCACTGGCCATTAACTTTCTTGAAGCCCATTATAAATAGTGGAGATGCTGTAGTAGTCAGTATATCTGAGATTTCTTTGCAATTCTTTTTCTATTATCTTTACACCTTGGCTTCTGAATACCAGTGTGAGAACCATACCATATGGCAGTGTAGATCTTTTCTTTGTAGCTGCCTCTGCCATATAACCAATCATCATCCCGGCTAAATTTACTGGTTGACCAGTGATGATACAGTCTATCAGTAGAATGTCTCACTCCGAGACATACTCGAACCTTCCAATCTTAGGAAACAAGATTCTCCCACAAATATTATGAAGTAATCTGAGTTTCAGGTTGAGTTGATTTGCCATTACCTCTTCAAACTCAGAAACTTCTCTCCCAAGCATCCTAGACAGGGCTCCACCTCTGTCATCATGCTGACATGCAGTCAAACCAACAGTGGGCATCTCCAGAAGATTCCCTAGTGACTCTGTAGTGATTGCCACTTTGGTTCCACGCACAAAACTCACAAGACCTCCTTCCCCTCTACATAAATCACTGAGAATTCCTTCATGAGGGCAGGGTAGGTCGGAACATCTAGTGAACAAATCTTCTCCAACCCATTTCTTTTATTTGTCTCCCTATAGAAAAACCTTCCGACTCAAATAAATTAAAATCTACCTTTCTTCCCGTAGTGATAACCTTTCCGGCCAACAAGTCTACGCGGGTGGAAGATGGAGAAGCCTCAAGAGTAGAGAAGTGGAAGACGAAGAACTGGAAGAAGATTGCCTCTCGGTTCTTCGAACGGAACGTCTGCCGGTAGGAACGGCGCACCAAAACAGATCCTCACCTTTTGGGAGCCATGGAGGTCAATGGAGGTTGGAATCAAGGATTTTGAAGAGTTTGGAAAAGTTTGGAATGCTTTGGAGAAGGATTTGAAAGGGATTGAAGAGGGATTGGGTCGTTTGAAGTATCAACTTTGCCCTAATAAAGTGACAATTTTTCACTTAGAGTCGACTCCCGCAAAGTGGGGTGTCGGCTTCGAACAAAAAATCAGTCAGCGTCGAATTAAAGTTGGCTCTGCAGAAGCCGGTGTCGGCTCTAATGAGCAGACAGAAAACTCTAAAGGTAAGGTGTCGACTCCAAGACTGAAAGTGTCGACTCCACAATAGTTTTAGTGAAAAAAAAAAGAATTTCAAGGATATGAAACTAATCAAATTGATAATCAAAATCTAGATAACTTCTCCTTAATAATTGGAAATCAATGAATCAAATTTCTAGATAAATTTCCTAATAAAGTATAAAAGATTTTCAAGAAATCTACCAAAATTTAGATAGTTATCCTTGAGAGTTTCAGAAAATCATTATAAAGGATCACAAACTCCTAATTCTCCTCTAAGATAACAAAATCTCTCCTCACTCAAAGGTTTGGTAAAAATATCAGCCAATTGATCATCAGTGTTCACATAATCAAGACAAATATCATTATTAGCTATATGTTCTCTAATAAAGTGATGTCTAATTTCTATGTGTTTAGTTCTAGAATATTGAATTGGATTCTTAGTTAGATTGATTGCACTAATATTATCACATCTAATAGGAATTTTATCAAGTGTGATGCCATAATCTTCAAGTTGTTGCTTAATCCAAAGGATTTGAGTACACAACTTCCAGCTGCAACATACTCTGCCTCAGCAGTGGATAGAACAACCAAATTTTGCTTCTTGCTAAACCAAGAGATTAAGTTACCTCCTAAAAATTGGCATGCACCACTTGTACTTTTTCTATCTAATTTACATCTAGCATAATCAGAGTCAGAATAAGCAATCAAATTAAGTGTTGAGTCTCTAGAATACCATATTCCTATTTTTAGTTCCATTTAAATATCTAAAGATTCTTTTAACAGCAATAAAATATGATTCTTTAGGTTCAGATTGATATCTTGCACATAAACAAACAGCAAACATGATATCAGGTCTACTTGCAGTTAAGTAAAGTAGAGATCCGATCATACCTCGATAATGTTTTTGATCTACTTTCTTACCATCTTCATCTTTGTCCAGTTTGCATGAAGGACTCATTGGCGTGCCAAGAGGTTTAGCAGATTCCATATCAAACTTCTTAAGTATTTCCTTCGTGTACTTTGCTTGGTTGATAAAAATTCCAGCTTTCTCTTGTCTAATTTGAAGTCCAAGGAAGAAGTTAAGTTCTCCCATCATGCTCATTTCGAATTCTCTCCTGCATTAACTTAGCGAATTCTTGGCAAAGAAGATTGTTAGTAGCACCGAAGATAATATCATCAACGTAAATCTGTACAACCAATAAATCCATCTCTTTTCTTTTTAAAAACAAGGTTTTGTCAACATTTCCTCTTATAAATCTATTTTTAATTAAAAATTTACTTAATCTATCATACCAAGCTCTAGGTGCTTGTTTTAAACCATAAAGTGCTTTGTGTAATTTAAAAACATGGTTTGAAAATTCATAATCTTCAAAACCAGAGGTTATTCAACATAAATTTCCTCATTTATAAAACCATTTAAAATGCACTTTTAACATCCATTTGAAATAAGTTGAAATTCATATGACATGCAAATGCAAACAATAGTCTAATGGCTTCTAATCTAGCTACAGGAGCAAAAGTTTCATCAAAATCTATTCCTTCTTCCTGATTATATCCTTTTGCAACTAGCCTAGCTTTATTCCTAATGACTGTGCCATTTTCGTCTAATTTATTTCTAAAAACCCATTTAGATCCTATTATAGGGTGGTTTCTAGGTCTATCTACTAGGGTCCATACCTTATTCCTAGTGAATTGGTTTAACTCTTCTTGCATAGCTAACATCTAATTGCTATCTTTTTCAGCTTCTTCTATGGTTTCAGGTTCTATTTGGATACAAAAGCAAGATAATTATTGATATTTCTCATGGACGATCTAGTTCTTACACCTTGAGATGGATCACCTATGATCAAATCCCTTGGATGATCATGAGCATATCTCCAATCTCTAGGCAGATCTATATCATTATGAGCAGTATCAATAACATCGGCCAAAGGTAAATCCTCTTTTTGCTTCTTGTTCATGATATGAAGATACATCTAATTTTTAATTCCTCTTTCAAGTAAACTTGTATCTTCCTCATCATCAATCTTTCCCGAACTTGATGCTAAAGATTATCAAAGACTACATGAATGGATTCTTCTACAACTATACTCTTCTTATTGAATACTCTATAAGCTTTACTAGAGGTTGAATATCCTAAGAAAATGCCTTCATCAGATTTAGCGTCAAACTTTCCAAGATTATCTTTACCATTATTATGGATGAAGCATCTACAACCAAATGCATGAAAGTAGCCTAAATTGGGTTTCCTATCATGCCATAGTTCATAGGGTGTTTCTTAAGGATAGGTCTAATTAGGGCTCCATTTAAGATGTAACATGCTGTGTTAATAGCTTCCCCAAAAGTATTTAGGGAATTTGCTTTCACATAGCATGGTACGGGCCATGTCCTCTAGAGTCCTATTTTTTCTCTCTACAACTCCATTTTGCTGAGGTGTTCTAGGTGCAAAAAATTATGATGTATGCCTTTTTCAAAATAGAATTTTTCAAATAAGTGATTTTCAAATTCAGTCCCGTGATCACTTCTCTATGGTAGTATTTTTCTCATTTATGACTTTCTTAAAAATTTCAGAAATATTGAGAAAGTCTCATCTTTATGAGCCAAAAATATTACCCAAGTGAATCTAGAGTAATCATCTACTATCACAAGACCATACTTCTTTCCTCCTAGACTAGTGGTTCTAGTAGGTCCAAAGAGGTCCATGTGTAGTAGTTCCAGGGGCTAGTAGTTGAAACAACATTCTTAGATTTGAAAGAACTTCTTGTTTGTTTACAAATTGACATGCATCACAGATTCGATTATTTTCAAAATCTAAGCTAGGAATACCTTTAACTAAATCCATTCTCAGCAATTTTGAAATTAAGTGTGTGCTAGCATGACCTAGTCTATGATGCCATAGCCATCCAATCTCACTCATCTTAGCATTATCAGCAACTAAGCAATGATTACTTGAGGATAGGTTATTCAAATCAATTAAGTATACATTGCCATAATATTTTCCAACAAGAATAATGCTACTATCAATAGGATTAGTGACAATGCAGATAGAAGCTTCAAAGGAACTTTGAAACCTTTATCACATAGCTGGCTAATACTAATCAAGTTATGCTTTAATCCATTAACATATAATACATTATCAATATAGATAGATGGAGTAATTTGAATCTTACCAATGCCCATGATATGGCCTTGACCATTATCACCAAAAGTAACCACTCCACTCTTTTCGTCTCAAGGGTGATGAATTGATCTTTGTCACCCGTCATATGTCTTGAGCAACCACTATCAAGATACCATTTTCTTTTCAATCCAATGGCTGCAAGACACTCCTGCAAAATATTCATCTCTTAATTTTGGGTACCCAAGCTTTCTTGGGTCCTTCATGGTTAGAAGCAATGAATATTGTTCCTTTAGGAACCCAAATCATCTTTCTTTTATCATGTGGAGTTTTACACATATAAATTTATGTCCTTTATTTCCATATTTAAAACAAGTAATATTTGATGATTTTTCAGCATGTACAAAGATATTTTTCAAGGATTTTTGCTTTTTAAGTGGATTATATCCTAATCCGGCTTTATCAAAAATAGCCTTTTGATTATCCAAAATCATATTAGTTTGATAGAGCTTAAAGTAAATTTGTCAACAATGGGTTTAAGCCTATCAACTTCATTTTTCAAATTTTCATTTTCTTTCTTTAGAAATTCATTTTCTACAATATGCTTTTTATTTTCTAAAGATAGATTTTGCATTTGATTCTTCAAATCTTTATTCTTTAAGCTTAGATTTGCATAATCATCAATTAGTTCATAAAACGCACTATGCAATTTCTCAAATGTAAAATCATCTAGAAAACTTGGACTCACCTCATCATTGTCCGCCATGAAGCAGAGATTGGCTATTTCTTTCTTTTCATCTTCTTCGTAACTTGAGATTTCCGAATCACTCCAGGTAGTCATCATTGCCTTCTTTTTGAATCTCCGGGGGGCTTTTTGAGTTGTGGACATTCAGATTTGAAGTGTCCCGTTTCTTGCATTCAAAGCAGATTATTTCCTTTTCTTTTCTTTGTCCTCATCTTTCCTAACAAAGGGCTTTTTCTTTTCAAATTTTTTCTTCTTCATGAATCTCTTGAATTTCCTTGTGATGAGTGCCATGTCCTCATCATCACTGTCATCTTCAGATTCATCAGATTCTTCCTTACATTCTGAAATTTTGAGAGCCATAGTCCTTTTTTCTTTGACTCATCCTCATTAACATGTTGCTTGACTTGAAGTTCATGAGTCATCAAGGATCCCAAAAGTTCTTCTAGGGGTAGAGTGCTCAGATCTTTTGCCTCTTGTATTGCTGTGACTTTAGCTTCCCATGTCCTAGGCAAAGAATGCAACACCTTTCTCACAAGATCAGAGTTATCATAAGATTTACCAAGACTTTTTAAACCATTAACAATGTCAGTAAATCTTGTAAACATATCAGAAATAGATTCACATGCATCCATTTTCAACAATTCATATTTATGAACAAGCATGTTAATCTTGGATTCCTTTACCTTATTGGTTCCCTCATGGGTAACCTCTAATTTATCCCAAATTTCTTTAGCAGATATGCAAACAGATATATGATTAAATTCATTTGCATTTAAAGAACAGTACAAAACATTCATAGCCTTGGCATTTAGTTGTGCCAATTTCTTATCATGTTCATCCCATTCCGTTTTCGGTTTAAGAATTTCCATGCCATTAAGTCTTGTAGTGGGTGTGTGAGGTCCATTGACTATAATACTCCATAGATCATAGTCAAGTGCTTGAATGAAGATTTTCATTCTAGCTTTTCAATAAGAATAATTAGAACCATTAAATAAAGGAGGACGATTCATAGATTGTCCTTCAGAAAAGGTCAGCCAACTTGAGCTGCCATTTGGATCTTTAACTCTTGATTGTTAGATCAAGGAAAAATGAGCACAAGCTCTGATAATAATTATTGTCCCAGATAGCAACCCAAGAGGGGGGGGTGAATTGGGTCTTTTTAAAATTTAAACACTTTTGAAGAAAAACCCCAAACTTAAAATAAATCACAGATATGCAATAATTAAAACAGAATATACAATGAGAAGATGAAGAGGAAGAGATAAAGAGTTAAACACTGCAAACACAAAATTTTATAGTGGTTCAGTGTACCTACACCTACGTCCACTCCCAAGTACCTCTTGGGTCCACACTATAATCAACCTTGATTACAGCAAAGTTGTTTTACAAGATCACAACTCAAACTTGTTATTTTCCTGGGCGCACAATGAACCCAGCTAGTTTTCAAGGTTCACCAGCACAAAACCTTACACACAAGCAATTGCTTGCACAAGGCAATCTGCCTCAACTGATTCAATCATCTAATTGACTCAGTCCACAAGAAGAATAAGAATATTTGATACAACAGTTGCTCCTTAAATGAGCAAATAAGACAAGTTAACTATTCAAACAAAGAGATAGAAATAAAAGCCTGATTTGTAGATCTCTGTGGCTTGATTCTTCTCCTCTTTCTTGCTTTTGAATGGATCTTCCTTGAGTATGCTCTTGAAGCTCGAAAGAACATATGAAGAACAGGAACTAGGGCTTACTCATTTGCTTCTTCAAACTTAGAAATCTCCTCAAAATGAAAGTGTGAAGACTAGGGATTTCTCTCTTTTCTTTTAGGGAATCAATACAATCTTTCCTTTGATTTTTCTTCTGATTTTCTCTCAAATTTTTCTTCTCTTTTTTCTACTCTATTTTCCTTATTTTTTTTCTTTTTCGCTTTAAACGGTCACATCCACCATCCTTTTATAGATCCTTCTAATACTAAGAATAGATGAAAACTATCCGTTAGAATCAAAATGAAGGAATAGTTAGGAACAAATAAGGTAATAGCCATTGAGATTTAAAGTAAAAAGTAGGTTTAGAGACGTTCTGACACATCTAAAAGTCGTTTCTGACAAACTGGAGTCGACTCTGACTTTCCTGGGTTGACTCTAACTTGAAATCCCCAAACAGCCCGATTTGGAGTCTGTTCTAACTTTTCTGGGGTCGACACATTTTTCTTCTGGAGTCGACTCTAACTCCTTAATTAGGTGTTGACTCTAATTTGAGACCCAGAAAACCATCTTTTTATTTTTCTGTTGGAGTCGACTCTACAGGTTCCAGGTGTCGACTCTAGTCTGTACCGCTTTTCGGAGTCGACTCTGTGATTCTAGGTGTCGACTTTAATGTCTGCAATCTTACCTTCACATTAGAATTAAACTCCGAACTTGATTTCTCTCGAGATTTTGATCATTTAAACAAGTTATAAACTGAAAAACTTAATCAAAATCATTAGTAAATTCATGAGTTATACTCAAATTTTGTTTATCATCAAAATTAATAATTGGGTCAACAGTTTTGGACTTCTTATTCTGATGCTAGGGCTATTATTTCTGAGGTCTGGCGATTGCCTATCAGAGGGAGTGCTATTTATAGACTTTCGAGGCATTTAGTTCTTGCCAGACGAAGGCTTTCCAATTGGAATTGTAGGGAGGTGGGGGATATTGTGAGGCAAGTTGAAAATATTGAATCTATTATTGCTATGTTTCAAGATAAAGAGGATCAGGAGGGAGCCCTTGATGAGGCTGATCTATTTTCCCTCCATTCTAGTTTGTCGCTTTACCATTCTCTCCTTCGGCAGCAGAAGATTTTTTGGAAGCAAAGGTCTCGGGTCCAGTGGATAAAGGAAGGGGATTGTAACACCAGATTCTTTCATCAGCCACTATTAAGTGTCGTGCGACGAATCGCATAAGGTGATTATTTTATGATGAGGGCCACTTGCAGAAGGATGACTAGGTTATTAGGGATAAGATTTTTTATTTCTTTCGATCGATATGGACTGAGATTACTGGTGATGGATTCCCTGTCTGCCCTATTTCGATCCCTAATCAAGTTTCTGCCACTGAGAATGATATCCTTATCAGGCCTTTTTCGGTGGAAGATATTCGTTTGGCATTATGGGATCTTGGGGTGGACAAGGCCCTGGGGCCTGATGGGTTCCCTCCTTTATTCTTCCGACATTATTGGGGCATCCTGGGGCAGGAAGTTGTGCAGGCCATCCAGTTGGTTTTTCAGTCGAAAGCTATTCCCTCTGAGTGGAATCAGACCTTTGTTACTCTGGTTCCAAAACAGTCGGATCCGTCCTCTCCCCAGCATTTTTGGCCTATCAGTCTTTGCACAACCTTATATAAGGTTTGTGCGCTCCTCTTGGTTTCTCGGATGCGCCTTCTGATCCCTCGCCTTATTTCTCCGGTACAAGGTGCTTTTCTTAGAGGGCGTAGCATTACTAATAACACCCTGCTTGCCCAGGAATTCATGCATGATCTCCATCGTGCTCCTGGTCATCACTGTCTTATGGCTGTTAAGCTGGACATGGAGAGAGCTTATGATAGACTGAACTGGGCTTTCCTTCACATTACCATTCAGGAGTTTGGATTTTTAGAGCTCTTCATTGACTAGATTATGGCCTGTATTTACCGTCCATTCTTTTCAATCCTTATTAATAGAAGCCAAACCGATTACTTTCATTCGGAGGTTGGGTTGCGGCAGGGATGTCCTCTTTCACCGTTTCTATTCATTCTTGCTGTGGATGCTCTATCGATGTCTCTTTTTCAGGCACAGCAGGATTCTTGTCTCATCCCCTATAGTGCGGGGCTCCGGGGGCCCTCGTTGTCTCATTTGCTATTTGCTGATGATTACATCCTCCTAGGCAAGGCTTCTATAAGCAATGCTTTTATATTCACCTCTTTACTGCACTCTTATTGCAGAGCCTCTGGTTAAAAGATTAATCTGAGTAAATCTTTGATATGCTTCAGCACTTTGACGTCGCCTATCATACGGCAGGCTATCATGCAAATCCTGGGTATTTCGCTCATAGCTTGTTGACTCAAGTATTGATTTTGATGATTAATAAAAGTCATGAGTATATTTACTATGTTTCTAATAGATTTAACAAGTGTTACAGGGATTAAAAAATGTTTGTTCAATTAAAAGGAATAAAGAAACAAGTTTTGAATCAAAATGTCAAAAGAATTTTTCAAAGTTCAGAGCTTGGAGTCGACACCCAAATGGTCAGGAGCCGACCCCAAGGTGTATCAGAAGTTTTGTAGAATTTTGGCATGGTCTGGAGTCAACACCCAGAGTTTCAGAGCCGATTCCAACCTGAGATACAAGAAGCGTATTCTATCTCAGTTTCCGGAGCCGACACACAGTATTCGGGAGCCGACACCTTAGAGTTCGGGAGCCGACACCTGATTTTCTGGAGCTGACTCTAACCTGAGAACAGAGAGCATGTTTTTATAAGCATTTCTGGAGCTGACACCTTCGGATTGCAGAGCCGACCCCCGAAAGCGGCGAGCTGACACTTAACTTTCTTGGAGCCGACTCCTCAACAACTTTTTATTTTCTATTTTTGGATACCCGACTTGGAGTCGACACCTGAAAAGTTAGAGCCGACTCCAACCTGTCAGGAACAGATTTTTTATCTGTTAGAATAGACTCCAACGATAAGATTTCTTTTTACCTAACCTCTAACGGCTATTTTCTTTGTGTGTAGAAAGATCCAAACAACTCACAATGGCTATATTTTTCACCTAAACCTGGATTAAGAAATCTATAAAAAGGAAAAATCGTCTGTTTAAAAAAAAGAGAGGATATACAAGAGAAAAGAGGAGAAAAATCAAGAAAAATACTCTGTGAAAAAGAGAAGAGAAATCAAGAGGAAAGACTTAGAGCTCAAATCCATCAACCACAGAAAGCTCAAAGAGAAATCCACAAGCTTCTCAAGTTCAAATCAAGGAGATTTCCATCTTTAGAAGAAAGATAGCAAAAGTCCCAAATCCTCAACTTCTCAACTGCAAATTTCTGAAGAATCTAAGCTGAGGCCCTGATTCAATCTTTCAAAGGAGAAGAGGAAAAGAAGAAAAGAAGAAAAGCACACATTCAAAGAGCTTCAAACAGGCTTTTCTTATCCTTGTTTAGTTTATTGTTTATTTGCTCATTTAAGGAGCTGTTGTGTACTTAAACTCTATTTTTCATTAGTGTTTGCTAATTCAATCAGGGGATTGAATTAGTGGAGGTAGTATACCTCGGTACAAGCTAAGGATAGCTTGTTGTTGGGTTGTGTGCTGGTGAGCCCAGAAAATCAGCTGGGTTCGTTGTGATACTAGGAAAAACAACAAGTTTTGAGTTGTGAGCTTGTAAAATAACTTGACTGTAATCAAAAGGGATTATAGTGTGGACCCAAGTGAAGCTTGGGAGTGGACGTAGATGTTGGATATACCGAACCACTATAAAATCTGTGTTTGCCATGTTTTGTTTCTTAGTCTCCCTCTATCTCATTTATTTGTGATTAGCATTTATCCACTTTGCACTTAAGCTCTTTCATATCAAAGAAAAAAGTTTTTTAAAAGAGTTAAATTTTTTTAAGAACCCAATTCACTCCCCCTCTTGGGTTGCCATCTGGGACAACAATTGGTATTAGAGCTAGTGCTCATTTCTTATTTGACCCAACGATCAAGAGTTAAAGATCCAAATGGCAGCTCAAACTGGATCTTCATATGCTGAAGGTCATTCTACCAATAGACCTCCTTTATTCAATGGTTCTAATTATTCTTATTGAAAGCTAGAATAAGAATTTTTATTCAAGCTTTAGATTATGAGCTTTGGAGTGTAATCACTAATGGACCTAGCACACCCACACACTTAGTAGATGGTTCAATAGTTCCTAAACCCGAAAGGGATTGGAATGAGAACGATAGGAAAATGGCTCAGCTCAATGCTAAGGCCATGAATGTTTTATATTGTGCTTTAGATGCTAATGAGTTTAATAGAATTTCTACATGTATTTTTGCAAAAGAAATTTGGGATAGACTAGAAGTTACCCATGAGGGTACTAATCAAGTCAAAGAATCTAAGATTAATATTCTTGTTCATAAGTATGAATTATTTAGCATGGAACAAAATGAAACTATAACATGAATGTACACTAGATTTACTGATATTGTAAATGGTCTAAAAAGTCTTGATAAGACCTATACTAACTCTGAATTGGTTCGTAAAATCCTTAGGTCTCTTCCAAGATCATGGGAAGCGAAAGTAACTGTCATCAAGAAGCCAAAGATTTAAATACATTACCTTTGGAAGAGCTACTTGGATCATTGATGACCCATGAACTAACCATGAAGCAACATCAAGAGGAAGAGGTCAAAAAGAAGAGAACAATTGCCCTCAAAGCTGCAGAAATTAAGAAGAGCAGTGATGATGAAGAAGATGATGATGAGGAGGAGACTGCACTTCTAGCTAAGAAATTCAAAAGATTTATGCAAAGAAGGAGACCTTCCACAAGAAAAAATTTGGAACAAAGATGGATGGTGAAAAAGAAAAAGAAAAGGACAAGGATAAAGAGAAAGACCCCCTCATATGCTATGAATGTAAGAAACCGGGGCACTTTAGATATGATTATCCTCAATTAAAAAAGGGATACAAAAAAAGAAAAAGGTATACGTTGCAACATGGAGCGACAACAAAGATCCTCATCCGAGGAGGAACAAAAGGAAGTTGCAAATATTTGCTTTATGGCAAAAGAGATGATGAGGTATGTACCGAAACTCATGACTTTACCTTTAATGAATTGCTTGATGCATTTAATGAATTAGTTAGTGATTTCAAAATTCTGAAAAATAAAAGCAAAGTTTTGAAAAATGATAATTCAAATCTTGTCAAGGAAAAGGATAAACTAACACATGAAGTTGAAGAATTGAAATCTAAAAATAAGAATTTGTTAAAAGATAAAGAGTCAATTTCTAATGAAAATGTTAGCTTAAAGAAAGAAGTTGATAAATATAAAAATATAGTTGATAAATTTATATATAGCTCAAAAAAACTTAATTTGTTATTGAGTAATCAAAGGGCTGTATTTGATAAAGCTGGATTAGGTTATAGGCCTAACAAGAAGCAAAAGTATGTTAAAATTTCTTTAGAAAAGAACAGGATAAAAATGATGTTTCATATTATTGTTGTAACAAAAAGGGACATAAAGCTTATGAATGCAATTTTAAAAAAATTAACAAGAATTTAAGTAGTAAAGGAAAGAAAATATGGGTTCCGAAAGGAACAATCTTTGTTGCTACTAACCACGAAGGACCCAAGAAAGCTTGGGTACCTAAATAGAAAGTTTGATTACTTTGCAGGAGTGTCTTGCGGCCAAAAGATCAAAACGAAAGTGGTATCTTGATAGGGGCTGCTCAAGACACATGATCGGTGACAAGGAGCAATTCATCACCCTTGAGGATAAAAGAGGAGAGTTGTCACATTTGGTGATAATGGTAAAGGCCAGATTATGGGATTTGGTAAAATTTAGATAACTCCCCACTTTCATTGAAAATGTTCTTTATGTAGATGGTTTAAAGCATAACTTAATTAGTATTAGCCAATTGTGCGATAAAGGTTTCAAAGTTTCATTTGAAGCTTCTATCTGCACCGTCTCTAATCCTATTAACAATAGCATTATATTTTCTGGATATAGAAATGACAATGTATACTTAATTGATTTAGACAATTTATCTACAAGTAATCATTGCCTAGTTGCTGATAATGCTAATGTAAATAAGATTGGATGGCTATGGCATTATAGATTAGGTCATGCAAGCACACACTTGATTTCAAAATTGATTAGAATGGACTTAGTTAAAGGACTTCCAAAGTTATATTTTGAAAATAACCAAATTTGTGATGCATGTCAATTTGGAAAAAAAACTAGAAACTCTTTCAAATCTAAAATATTGTTTCCACTTCTAGGCCACTGAGCTACTTCACATGACCTTTTGGACCTACTAGAACAACAAGTCTAGGAGGAAAGAAATATGGCCTTGTGATAGTAGATGATTATTCTAGATTCACTTGGGTATTGTTTTTGGCTCACAAGGATGAGACTTTCTCAATATTTTTGAAATTCTTCAAGAAAGTCACTAATGAGAAAAATAACACCATAGTGTCTCTTAGAAGTGATCATGGCACTGAATTTGAAAATCATTTGTTTGAAAGTTTTCATTGAACATGGCATTCATCATAATTTCTCTGCACCTAGAACACTTCAACAAAATGGAGTTGTAGAAAGAAAAAAATAGAACGTTAGAAGACATGGCCCGTACCATGCTATGTGAAAGCAACCTACCAAAATACTTTTGGGCGGAAGCTATAAACACGGCATGTTACATCCTTAATAGAGCTTCAATTAGGCCAATTCTTAAGAAAACTCCTATGAATTATGGAATAATAGGAAACCTAACATTAGTTATTTTCATGCATTTGGTAATAAATGTTTCATTCATAATAATAGTAAAGATAACTTAGGAAAATTTGATGCAAAATCTGATGAAGGCATATTCTTAGGATATTCAACAACTAGTAAAGCCTTTAGAGTATTTAACAAAAGGAACTTTAGTAGAAGAATCTATTCATGTAGTTTTTGATGAATCTTTAGCATCAAGTTCAGAAAAGATTGATGATGAGGAAGATACAAATTTGCTAGAAAGAGATATTGAAAAATTAAATATAGATGTATCTTCAGATCATGAACAAAAAGCTAAAGATGATGATTCCACTAGGGTTGATGTATTGATACTACTCGCAATGATGTAGATCTCCTAGAGATTGGAGATATGCTTATGGTCATCCTAAGGAATTGATTATAGGTGATCCATCTCAAGGAGTAAGAACTAGATCATCATGAGGAATATCAGTAATCATCTTGCATTTGTATCTCAAATTGAACCTAAAACTATGAAGAAACTGAAAAAGATAGTAATTGGATGCTAGCTTACAGAAGAATTAAATCAATTTACTAGAAATAATGTATGGTCCTTAGTTGATAGACCTAAAAGTCATCAGTTATAGGATCTAAATGGGTATTTAGAAATAAACTAGATGAAAATGGCATAGTAATCAGAAATAAAGCTAGATTAGTTGCAAAAGGATATAATCAAGAAGAAGGAATTGATTTTGATGAAACTTTTGCACCTGTAGCTAGATTAGAGGAAATTAGATTACTACTTGCATTTGCATGTCATATGAACATCAATCTATTTCAAATGGATGTTAAAAGTGCATTTTTAAATGGTTTTATAAATGAGGAAGTTTTTGTGAAACAACCACCTGGTTTTGAAGATCATGAATTTCCAAATCATGTTTTTAAATTACACAAAGCACTATATGGTTTAAAACAAGCACCTAGAGCTTGGTATGATAGGTTAAGCAAATTTCTAATTGAAAATGGTTTTTCTAGAGAAATGTAGACAAAACCCTATTTTTGAAAAGAAAAGACAAAGACTTATTAGTAGTACAATATATGTAGATGATATTGTATTCGGTGCTACTAACAATCATTTGTGTCAAGAATTTGCTAAGCTAATGCAGGGTGAATTCGAGATGAGCATGATGGGAGAACTCAACTTCTTCCTAGGACTTCAAATCAAGCAAATCAAAGAAGAGATTTTCATCAACCAAAACAAAGTACACAAAGGAAATACTCAAAAGTTTGGAATGGAATCAATCAAACCCTTGGAACACCTATGAGTCCTTCATGCAAATTGGATAAAGATGAAGACGGTAAGAAAGTTGATCAAAAACACTATAGAGGTATGATCGGATCTCTACTTTACTTAACCGCAAGTAGACCTGATATCATGTTTGCTGTTTGTTTATGTGCTAGATTTCAATCAGAACCTAAAGAATCTCACTTAATTGCTGTAAAAAGAATACGAAGATATCTAAGTGGAACCAAAAAGGTAGGATTATGGTATTATAGAGATTCAACACTTAATTTGATTGCTTATTCAGATTCTAATTATGCTGGATGTAAACTAGATAGAAAAAGTACAAGTGGTGCATATCAATTTTTAGGAAGTAACTTAATCTCTTGGTTTAGCAAAAAGAAAAATTCGGTTGCATTATCTACTGCTGAAGCAGAATATGTTGCAGCTGGAAGTTGTGCTCAAATCTTTGGATTAAGCGACAACTTGAAGATTATAGCATAACACTTGATAAAACTCCTATTAGATGTGATAATACAAGTGCAATCAAGAACTAAGCACATTGAAATTAGATATCACTTTATAAGAGAACATGTAGCTAACAATGAAATTTGCCTTGATTATGTTAATACTAAAGAATAGTTAGCTGATATATTTACAAAACCTTTGAGTGAAGAGAGATTTTGTTATCTTAGAGGAGAATTAGGAATTTGTAATCCTTTGGAATGATTTGAAACTCCTAAGGAAAGATTATCTAGAATTTAATCAATTTCTTATGATTTCTTTCATGATTTTAAGGACAATTTATCTAGACTTTTGAGCAATTTGATTCTCCACATTCCAAAGATTTTTTCAAAAATTTATTGACCTTATTTTGACAAGTTTCGGCTGCTTGAAACTCATTTATTTTTCTCTGAAACTATCAATGGAGTCGACACCTTAATCTGTGGAGTCGACACCTTGTCTATGTCGCTCTCAGTCTCTGACCTTGGAGCCAACACCCACTTAAGCGGAGCCTACTCCAGCTTGGGCGCTAACAGTGTTAGCGACTTGGAGTCGACACTCGACTTTGCGGGAGTCGACACCAAGTGGACCCAAATTGATTATATTAGGGCAGAGTCGACACCTTCTCATTTTTTATCTTCTCCAAACCTTCTCCAAAACCCCTCCAAACCTCCCAAAGCCAAATACTCCTCAAATCAACCATTCCCTAAGATTCCAATGGCATCTAAGCGTAAGGGATCGGTCTTTGATGCTCCCGTGGCTACAAGGAAGCGCACAGCTCGGCGTCCCATCCGTGAACCTTCCCCAAGCGATGATTCCTCTTCAACTCACTCGGATAATCCTAGCCCTTCCTCTCCTCAAGTAGATATCCTTGCTGAGTGAGTCATAACCATGGGAAGAAAGGTAGATTTCGATTTCTTTGAAGCCGAGGGTTTTGCAATCGGTAGACAAATTAAAGAGCTCGGTTGGGATAAGGTATGTTCTTTGGATGTTTCCACTTATCCAGCCCTAGTTAAGAAATTTTATCTCAATTTATTAAGGGGAGATGGTGGAATAGTCAATTCATGTAAGAGGGAAGAGAATTCATCTCACATTTCAGATCTTAGAAAATCTTTTAGGCATCCCTGTCACTGGGCTTGCGGCGACATTCACAGTGAGAGATCAGATGCTTTGTCAAGGATGTTAGGAAGAGAAATAACAGAGTTTGAGAAGTTAGGGCTAATCAATTGCCACTTGAACTTATATTGCTGCATAACATTTGTGGTAGGATCTTATTTCCCAAGACTAGCCATTTTGAGTATGTCTCAGAGCGAGACATAGTGATTATGGATAGTATCTTGATGGGTCAGCCAATTAATCTTGTTGAATGATGATATGGTATATGGCTGAGGCCGAGGGCAAGAGGAGATCTTCATTGCCTTATGGGATGATCCTAACCATGATTTTTAGAAGTCAAGGAGTTGTGATTTCTGACAATGAGCCATCGAAGAACCTTAGATACACAGATTACTATAGCTTGGCTACTGTGCACAGAATGGGGTTTGTACAAGTGGATGGTAGATGGGAAAGGAAAGGCCATCTGGATGAGAAAGCAGCTGATATTAGGGCTACTGCACCATCTGAGGCAGGTCCATCAGCGAGACATCCATCACCAGAGCCTAGCAGATCTTTACCACCGGCACCTACTCTAGCTCCTGCATATGTACCACCGCCTATGTCATCTATTGGTTTTTCTGATATCCAGTTAGAACAGCTTAAAAGTTTATTTGCTACTCACAAGGAAGAAATGAAAACAAAATTGATAACAGTTTAATGAATTTAAGAGAAATGTATTATTCTTTGGATGAAAGAATTGGTAAAATTGAATCTACACTTGGAGCCTCTGCAGAATCTTTGAAGAATGATCTCAAGAATATTTTTGAAGAACTTAAAGATATTGGTGGAGATTCAGAAACTTACTCCAAATGCAATGCCGAGCTTCAGGACAAAATTATGACTGCATGTGCATTTGTTGATAGAAGACTAAAGGAATGTGTAAGAACTCAAAGTGAAGGAATGGAAAAAATATTAGAAGATTTGCAAAGACTTCTTAGAACTAATCTTTGATTACATTGTAATGAAGTTCTTTGATGTAATTAAAAGATGATGTTTAGTTTAGTTTGATGTTGATTTACTTTTCACTAAAATTTTGATGTAATGAAGTTTCTTTTTGCAATATGATGTAATACTTGCTTTATGTAATGAACTTATTTGATACTTAATGCATATCATTTGATCTTTGAAGCATCTCTCAATTTTATCATTTAACTTGAAACTTCTTAACCTTTTTGTTGATTACAAAAAAGGGGGAGAAGTAATGATAGTCGTATATGCATCAAAAGTTAAAAAGAGGGAAAAGTATTTGTATATGCATTGGAATAAATAAGCTTAATTAATTGGTATTACATATAAAGAGAAGTAATTTGACATATGTGCACTTAATTTGATATAATTTGATATGATTGTTTAATTAGTATCAAACATTAAAAGTTTACTGTTAAATTGAGTATCATAGGGGGAGCTACTTTGTTCAGGGGGAACTTACCTATGAGAACTAAATATTTGAGAAATTTGAGTTGAAAATCTTATTGTCTAACTCATGTATACTCAATGTTTTTATAATCATCAAAAGGGGGAGATTGTTGACTCAAGTATTGATTTTGATGATTAATAAAAGACATGAGTATATTTACTATGTTTCTAATAGATTTAACAAGTGTTACAGGGATTAAAAATGTTTGATCAATCAAAAGGAATAAAGAAATAAGTTTTGAATCAAAATGTCAAAAGAATTTTTCAAAGTTCAGAGCTTGGAGTCGACACCCAAATGGTCAGGAGCCGATCCCAAGGCGTATCAGAAGTTTTTTGGAATTTTGGCACGATCTGGAGTCAACACCCAGAGTTTTAGAGCCGACTCCAACCTGAGATACAGAGAAGCGTATTCTGTCTCAGTTTCCAGAGCCGACACCAGTATTCGGGAGCCGACATCTGATTTTCTGGAGCCGACTCTAACATGAGAACAGAGAGCGTGTTTTTATGAGCATTTCTGGAGCCGACACCTTCTGTTGGCCCAGATGGCAACCCAAGAGGGGGGGGGGTGAAATGGGTTCTTAAAAAATTTTTACCTTTTAACAACTATGTGCTTGGAGATAGATGAAATGCAATGCAAATGTTAAGTACAACCAAGGAGATAGAGAAAGAGATAATCAAAGCAGAAAACACAAAGGTTTTATAGTGGTTCGGTGTATCCAACACCTACGTCCACTCCCAAGATCCACTTGGGTCCACACTATAATCCTCTTGATTACAGTCGAGTTGTTTTACAAGATCACAACTCAAACTTGTTGTTTCCCAGGGATCACAACGAACCCAGGGATCACAACTATGGTGTTATTTTTCTTATTTGTGACCTTTTTAAAGAATTTCAAAAACAATGGAAAGGTCTCATCTTTATGAGCTAAAAATAATACCCAAGTATATCTAGAGTAATCATCTACAATCACAAGACCATATTTCTTTCCTCCTAGACTTGTGGTTCTAGTAGGTCCAAAAAGGTCCATATGAAGTAGTTCAAGTGGCCTAGAAGTGGAAACAATATTTTTAGTTTTGAAAGAGTTTCTAGTTTGTTTTCCAAATTGACATGCATCGCAAATTTTGTTATTTTCAAAATCTAGTTGTGGAAGTCCTTTTACTAAATCCATTCTTATTAATTTTGAAATTAGGTGTGTGCTTGCATGACCTAATCTACGATGCCATAACCAACCAATCTTATTCATATTAGCATTATTAGCAACTAAGCAATGATTACTAGTAGACAAATTGTCTAAATCAATCAAGTATACATTGCCATTTCTATTTCCAATAAAAATAATGCTATTATCAATGGGATTAGAAACAGTGCTGATAGATGCTTCAAATGATACTTAAAACCTTTATCATATAATTGGCTAATACTAATTAAATTATGTTTTAAACCATTGACATATAAACATTTTCAATATATGTGGAGGGAGTTATTTGAATATTACCAAACCCCATGATTTGGCCTTTGCCATTGTCACCAAACGTAACAACTCCTCCTCTTTTGCTTTCAAGGGATGATGAATTGATCCTTGTCACCCGTCATGTGTCTTGAGCAGCCACTATCGAGATACCACTTTCGCTTTGATCTTTGGCCGCAAGACACTCCTGCAAAAATAATTAAGTCTTATATTTAGGTACCCAAGCCTTCTTGGGTCCTTCATGGTTAGTAGCATAAAAGATTGTTCCTTTGGGAACCCATATTTTCTTTCTTTTACTATTTAAATTTTTGTTACTATTTCTCACATTACATTCATAGGCTTTATGGCCTTTTTGTTACAATAATGACATGTGACACTATCTCTATTTGTTCTTTTCTAAAGAAGTTTTTGATAAATTTTTGTTTTATGTTAGGTCTATATCCTAATCCAACCTTATCAAATATGGCTCTTTGATTACCTAATAACAAATTAAGTTTTTCAGAACTATAAGTAAATTTATCAACAATATTCTTATATTTATCTACTTCCTTCTTTAATTTATCATTTTCATTGGAAATTGACTCTTTTTCTTTTGTCAAATTTTATTTTCAGATTTCAGCATCTTAATCTCATTAGTAAGATTATCTTTTTCTTTAATGAGAATTGAATTATCATTTTTCAGAAATCTATATTTCCTTTTAAAAACTTTAAAATCATCAAATAGTTCATTAAAAGCTTCAAACAATTCATCAAATGCAAAATCATCACAAGGATTTTCAGAACTTACCTCGTTGTCGTCGTTTGCCATAAAGCAAATGTTTGCAACTTCTTTTTGATCTTCCTCTGAAGAGGATTCATCGCTGTCGCTCTAGGTTGCAACATAGGCTTTCTTCTTCTTCTTGTAGGTTTTCTTTAGTAGAGGACAATCATATCTAAAGTGCTCCGGTTTCTTACACTCATAGCAAATTAAGGGGTCTTTCTCTCTGTCCTTGTCTTTGTCCTTTTCTCTTTCTCCTTCCATCTTAATTCCAGATTTCTTCTTATGGAAGGGTCTCTTTCTTCTCATGAATTTTTTAAATTTTCTAGCTAGAAGAGCAGTCTCATCATCATCATCATTATCACTGTAGCTCTCCTCACTTTCTGCAATCTTAAGAGCTATAGTCTTCTTCTTTTTAACATCTTCCTCTATGTGCTGCTTCATGGTTAACTCATGGGTCATTAGTGATCCAAGTAGCTCCTCCAAGGGTAAAGTGTTGAGGTCCTTGGCTTCTTGGATTGCTGTCACCTTTGCTTCCCAAGTCCTTGGAAGTGACCTAAGAATTTTGCGAACAAGTTCAGAATTAGTATAAATCTTACCTAGACTTTTCAAACCATTTACAATGTCGGTGAATCTAGTATACATGCATGCTATAGTTTTAGTTTGTTCCATGCTGAATAATTCATACTTATGAACAAGAATATTATCTTAGATTCTTTAACTTGATTTGTACCCTCATAGGTAACCTCTAATCTATCCCATATCTCTTTTGCGGAATTACATGTAGAGATACGATTAAATTCGTTAGCATCTAATGAACAATATAAAACATTCATGGCTTTAGCATTAAGCTGAGCCATTTTCCTATCATTCTCATTCCAATCCCTTTCGGGCTTAGGAATAATAGAACCATCAACTACGTGTGTGTGCTAGGTCCATTAATTATAACACTCCACAATTCATAATCTGAAGCTTGAATGAATATTCTCATTCTTGCTTTCCAATATGAATAGTTGGAACCGTTAAACAAGGGAGGTCTATTTGTAGAATGACCTTCAGCAAATGAAGATCCAACTTGAGCTGCCATTTGGATCTTTAGCTCTTGATCGTGTGATCAAATAAATAATGAGCACAAGCTCTGATACCAATTGTTGGCCCAGATGGCAACCCAAGAGGGGGGGTGAATTGGGTTCTTTAAAAAAATTTAACCTTTTAACAACTATGTGCTTGGAGATAGATGAAATGCAATGCGAATGTTAAGTACAACCAAGGAGATAGAGAAAGAGATAATCAAAGCACGGCAAACACAAAGGTTTTATAGTGGTTCAGTGTATCAAACACCTACGTCCACTCCCAATATCCACTTGGGTCCACACTATAATCCTCTTGATTACAGTCGAGTTGTTTACAAGATCACAACTCAAACTTGTTGTTTTCCAGGGATCACAATGAACCCAGCCGGTTTTCTGGGCTCACCAGTATAAAACCCTAAACTCAAGCTAATCTAGCTTGACCCGAGGTATACTACCTCCACTAGTTCAATCCCCTTGATAGAACTAGCACAAACAAGAAAGAATAATATTTTCAATAATACAAAGCTCCTCAAATGAGCGAATATTCAAAATAAATAAGCAAGGTTAGAAAAGCCTATTTGAAGATTGTTAGATTTGAGCTTTCTTCTTCTTCTTTTTTCTCTCTCTCTCTGGAGATGTTGAATCAGGCCTCAGCTTTGATTCGTTGCAAATGTTGCAGATGAGAAGTTGAGAAAACAGAGCTTTTTCTTCTATTTGGGAATCCTCCGATTTTTTCAATATGAGCACCTTGGATTTCTCTTTAAGCTTTTTGGAGTGGAAGGATTTGAGTTTGGATACTTTTCTCTTTGATTTCAGGCTCAAGACTTCTCAGATTTTTTATTTGTATTCACTCCAATTTTTTCGTTATTTTTTCAAACGAGCTTTCTCCCCCTTTTTATAGATTTCTTTAATCTATTTTTTGTGAGAAAACTAGCCGTTGGAATGTACCTGGAAAGTTTTTCCAAACAAAATATATCCGTTAGAAGTTAAGTGAAAAGAAAATATTACCGTTAGAGCTGATCTGGCATTTTAAAATTTTGTTCCAGATAGGTTGGAGCCGGCTCCAACTTTTCAGGTATCGGCTCCAAGTCGTTTATCCAAAAATAGAAAGTTCTGAGTTCGTCGAGGAGTCGGCTCAAAAAAGTTTAGTGTCAGCTCGCCATACTCAGGTGTCGGCTCCAAAAGACTGTAAGTGTCGGCTCCGAGGTAGTCAAAAATCAAACGTTATGTCCCCGCATCGGAGTCGGCTCCAGACACTGTAAGTGTCGACTCCGAAACTCTGGGTGTCGGCTCCGAAACTCTAGGTGTCGGCTCCGAACCATATCAAAAATCAGAAGAATATTTGACTGGCCATGGGGTCGGCTCCAGCATTCCTAGGTGTCGTCGACTCCAGGCTCTGAAACTTTGAAACTTATATTTTGCAATTGATTCAAAACACGTTTCTTATGCCTTTAAATCAATCAAATATTTTTAAGCCCTGAAACACTTATCAAATCTATTAGTAATCAAATAAATATACTCAATTCCTTTATTAATCATCAAAATCAATAATTGGGTCAACACCTTCGGATTGCGGAGCCGACCCCCGAAAGCAGCGAGCCGACACTTAGCTTTCTCAGAGCCGACTCCTCAACAACTTTTTATTTTCTATTTTTGGATACTCGACCTGGAGCCGACACCTGAAAAGTTGGAGCCGACTCCAACCTGTCAGGAACGGATTTTTTATCTGTTAGAATGGACTCCAACGGTAAGATTTCTTTTTACCTAACCTCTAACGGCTATTTTCTTTATGTGTAGAAAGATCCAAACAACTCACAACGGCTATATTATACACCTAAACATGGATTAAGAAATATATAAAAAGGAAAAATCATCTGTTTGAAAAAAAGAGAGGATATACAAGAGAAAAGAGGAGAAAAATTGAGAAAAATACTTGTAAAAAAGAGAAGAGAAATCAAGAGGAAAGACTTAGAGCTCAAATCCATCAACCTCAGAAAGCTCAAAGAGAAATCCATAAGCTTCTCAAGTTCAAATCAAGGAGATTTCCATCTTTAGAAGAAAGATAGCAAAAGCCCCAAATCCTCAACTTCTCAACTGCAAATTTCTGAAGAATCTGAGCTAAGACCCTGATTCAATTTTTCAAAGGAGAAGAGGAAAAGAAGAAAAGCACACATTCAAAAAGCTTCAAACAGGATTTTCTTATCCTTGTTTAGTTTATTGTTTATTTGCTCATTTGAGGAGCTGTTGTGTACTTAAACTTTATTTTTCATTAGTGTTTGCTAATTCAATTGGGGGATTGAATTAGTGGACGTAGTATACCTCGGTACAAGCTAAGTATAGCTTGTTGTTGGGTTGTGTGCTGGTGAGCCCAGAAAACCAGCTGGGTTCGTTGTGATCCCGGGGGAAACAACAAGTTTTGAGTTGTGAGCTTGTAAAACAACTCGACTATAATCAAAAGGATTATAGTGTGGACCCAAGAGAAGCTTGGGAGTGGATGTAGGTGTTGGATACACCGAACCACTATAAAATCTTTGTGTTTGTCGTGCTTTATTTCTTAGTCTCCCTGTATCTCATTTATTTGTGATTAGCATTTATCCACTTTGCACTTAAGCTTATTCATATCAAAGCAAAAAGTTTTTTAAAAGAGTTAAAATTTTTAAGAACCCAATTCACCTCCCCTTGGGTTGCCATCTGGGCCAACATAGCTGACCGGCTGTCCTATCTGGGGATCCCTATTACTGGGAGAAGGCGTCGGAGTTCTGATTTCAGTGATCTGGAGAGGCGTGTCCATGCTCAGTTGGATGGGTGGCAAGTTACCGAGCTATCGATGATGGCGAGGATTACCCTTTTTATGCTCTATGCTCTCTTCTCTTCCTCTCAACTGTTATCCAATGTAGCTATTCCATTGACTTGTTTGAGGAAGATTGAGAGATATTTCAGGGACTTTCTTTGGGCATCCATGTAGGACGGTCATGAAACTCACCTGGTAGCCTGGGATATTATTTGTTTACTTATTTCAGAGGGGGGTTTGGGGATCCAGTCCCTTACTATTAGGAGGGAGACTTTGATTTGCATGCTACACAGTTTATGCTTGAACCGCATTGTATGTGGAGCTCATTTATGCATGCTAAGTATGGTGACTGGATTTCGTCTGAGGAGCCCCAGTCTTCCCTATAGTTTAAACGCCTTATAGTAGGACGTACAATGGGTGATTGAATATATGTCCAGTTCTTAATACATGAAATTGTTTGCAGTGGAATTGAATTTTTAAAAGTGGATGATTGAATAGAGTAAGGGCGCAAGTTTTGTTCAATTCAATCACCTCCATGGTAGTTGAATTGGACCATCAGTCACTAGAAAGAATCTAAATTCAAGATGATGAATATGGACCAATTTCAGATATTTTTTGACCTAGAGGATTTATGAGTCCAAGCATCAAGAGTTGGAACATCTAGTGCAGTTTTACCTTTATTGAGTTGCTAAGATAAGACTCTGTTTATAGATCTATAAATTAAGATCGTTTTCTCAATAAGAAATGTTAAGTAGCGGTGAGTCGTTTAAAATCACTTTTGACGGCATAGCTCCAACTATTTATCAACGTTTTTATTGACTAAAAAAAACTGTAAGCAATCAATTTTGTAACGAGGTCTTACCTTGAGAGTACCAATCTTTATGAGCCTTCACAGTATACATATCATTTTGAAGTTAAATTATTTTTTTGGTTATTTTTATTCAGAGTTAAAATACGCTGACTTAATATTTAGTAAACTAAATTTTTCTAAAATTTTTGAAATTTATAATTAGGAGACCTAATTCCATCGGGGTTCTAAGAAGGTTGCACGTCTAAAGAGAAGTATGGGAGAGCAATACGGCTCCCTAAATAAGGCTCCGCAGGAAACGCGTACAGTTCCTAATTTGACGGATTAGCGCTTCCCCATCTATAGATGATGCAAACTTGGGGTCAAAAAAATCCCTCCCAATCGCCGCTATCTTTCTTTTCTTTTTCTCAGTTTTCTTTTCTTTTTCTTAGTTTTATTCTCTCCGTCAAAGAGTTATGGTGTTTAGTTGGGTTTCAATCTGCTGTAAGATAATCATCTAACTAAACAAGATGATTAATCCTAGATAATAAATTTTTTTGGTGATTTGGATACTGGATGCAGCATGATACAGGGATTTTGGTCTGAAAGATATTAAGTTTGCATAATCATAATTTTCTCTTAACTAAGGAAAAAAATTTTTGATGGTAACTCTTCAGCATTATATGATGATTTATCGAACTAACTGATCGTGACTGAGCCATGGCCTAAGCATGAAAGATTTCTAAATTTTTTTAGTTATCGATGCTACATGTTATTTCTGATTATATTCTTGGATATAACTTAACAATGACGATTGCTATGCAAAATATTTCTTTTTTTCCCAAACTTTCTGATATTTGTTGGAGCTTGCAATTATTTCATGTTGATCTAGACCAAGCTTTTAAGTTTAGCATTGGAAATATGATCGATCCTTAGCTTTTTTTTTTTTTTTTTAACAGGATAACATTCTTCACAAGATCACATGGGTCGCACCAAATTGCAACTAAAGTTCATTCAAGATCAGAGCAGAAGGATGGCAGCCTATTGGAAGAGAAAGCATGGACTAAAGAAGGCGGCCAGAGAGTTGGCCATCCTCTGCGACATCCCGGTCTTGGTGATAAGCTTTGGACCCGGGGGACAGGTCGATATATGGCCTGAGGACAATCAAGCAATTGGATACATCATTGAGAATTACTCGCAGCTTGGAGCTGACATCCGAAACAAGTACCAGCTCGACACACTCGGCTACATGAAGGCTCAAATCAGCAAACATCAGGCATCATTCAATAGGAGGCTCAGGGACTTAGTTGGCACGCCATCCCTGCCATTGGATGATACGCTAGATGGTACACAGGAGACACTTAGGGAGCTTATCTGCAAAGTGGACTCAAAGTTGGGGGCGATCAGAGAGAGAATCCAAGTGCTTAAACAACACTCCAATGAAGGAGAGACAATGTGGAAAGAATGCAATGTGGAAGGCCAACACGGAGGAGAGCTCATGCCTCATGATGCAATGGTGGGCATTCAAAATAGGGAGTGGACAGAATGCAACATGGAAGGCCAACACCTAGGAGAGCTCATGCCTCATAATGGGATAGTGGGCACTCAAAATACCGGTTCTGTTTATGGTCTCATGGTTTCGGATCCGTATCTCACCATGAACACTTCTTTGCAATACCCTACACTGCCCATGGATCACTTCAATAGTGGAGAGATCTCTTCAAATGCTTTCTTGCAGTATCCTAATTATGTGCCAATGGACATGGGTGAGGAATCCTCAGCAGCTGTGGTACCTTCAATTCCAACCTCCTATGCGTCACCATTCGCTGGTCCAATATCGGAATATGGCTCTGCTAACAGTGATGTTCTTTTTGTCCCTCCGCTGTGGAGTTCGATCGGATTGCCCGAGAACCATAATTTGATGGTAGGTGGTGGTGCAGCAGAGCAGAAATGTCATACTAATATTATTGAAGTGGCACAAATAATATGCATCATAGTGATATTGGCTTGGCTCAAAATTGGATGGTCAGTCCCATGCCAACTTATGTCCCCAGTGAACCATGGCCCTTTGCTTCCAATAAACCATGGCCATTTGCTTCAAAGCAACAGGAGTAGTGATGGTTCATTCTTCACTAATACATGATTTTATCAGTTGGCTTATCAGGCTGTTCATCTTTTTTTTCACTTCTTTTTTCTCTATATTTCCCTTGTAAAACTGGGCTCCTGTGGCAATGAACCATGGAGTGCCAGCTGTTAGACTTAATTTGCTTAAACATAATTACCTCCAGTCATTATTATTTAATGGTGGTAAGGAATCCGATCTTCCTCGTTTTTCTTGGACTGCACGGGAGATCTTCCTTTCTTTAGGGATCTCGATTGATCTTCCCTTTCTCTTCTCGATGGATCGGTCTTCTAATCAACGAGCTCTCGCATTCAGATGGTGTATGCCTTCAGGATTGCTCTTGATCAGGGACTCAATTCCAATGCCTTCGCTTTTAGGTTTCTCTCTCGAGAATCTTAGGATCTCTTTCGAGAACCCTGTTCTAAAACCTTAGGATCTCTCTCGAGAACCATGTTCTAAAACCTTAGGATTTCTCTCGAGAACCATATTGTAAAACCTTAGGATGGGTCCCCTTTTATACCCAATTCCTTCACCGCATGCCCCATCAAGCGAGCGTTCAGGTATTAAGGGAGGGGGGCTGTTATCACTTTAATAGGAGAAGCGTTTAGTCAATAAAATAGGACCATTAAAGCAACGGGTTATTACATTCTCCCACTTGGTCCGTATATTTTATCAACACAGAATAAGAAACTAAATACATGAATCATAGCGATAGGTCCTCTATAATTGAGTATTATCTTCTATGTATTACAATGCATTCAATTTCTTTATCACCATTCCAAATGTGACAACATAACATAATGAATAAACCATATGTTTATTCAGAGTCCAAAAGAAAAGTTTGTCATTTCTCAAAAGTCATATAACGTGTACACCTGAATGAGAAATAAACAAACGATTGAAATAAGAGTTTCATTGTACAAATTGTTATCAATACAATTATATCATGGAACCAACTCCCATTCTTATCACATGATCCTTAAACTTCTTAGTTGGCATGCCTTTAGTCAAAGGATCAGCTATCATCAATTCAGTGCTAACCCGTTGCTTAATGGTCCTATTTTATTAACTAAACGTTTCTCCTATTAAAGTGATAACAGCCCCCCTCCCTTAATACCTGAACGCTCGCTTGATGGGGCATGCAGTGAAGGAATTGGTATAAAAGGGGACCCATCCTAAGGTTTTATAATATTGTTCTCGAGAGAAATCCTAAGGTTTTAAAACATGGTTCTCGAGAGAGATCCTAAGGTTTTAGAACAGGGTTCTCGAGAGAGATCCTAAGATTCTCGAGAGAGAAACCTAAAAGCGGAGGCATTGGAATTGAGTCCCTGATCAAGAGCAATCCTGAAGGCATACACCATCTGAATGCGAGAGCTCGTTGATTAGAAGACCGATCCATCGAGAAGAGAAAGGGAAGATCAATCGAGATCCCTAAGGAAAGGAAGATCTCCCGTGCAGTCCAAAGGAAATCCAGGAAGATCGGATTCCTTACCACCATTAAATAATAATGGCTGGAGGTAATTATGTTTAAGCAAATTAAGTCTAACATTTGGTATCAGAGCGAGGTTAAAACCTCTGCCTTATTTTGCGAAGATTTCTATCAAGTTTCTCTTTTCAAGCAATTAATGCCGCATGTTTTCCGTTTTCAATTTTTGGATCTCAGGTTGGTTTCGATCAGTTCTTATCTTTGTGAAACCATTAAACCTAATTCAATTCCTATTTTTTGCGGAAACAAAACGTGGCTTCTTTCTTTTCTATTAAAGATTTCTTTCTAGTAGCATTAAAGGTTTCCCGGATTTCTTTTTTATGGTATTAAAGAGATAGCATTAAAGAAAGGAAAAGAAAAGAAACGTAGCATTAAAGAAAAGAAAAACTAAAGAAGAGAAATGCAGCGGAAACGTGGCTTCAATAACCACATCGGTGAAATATTAAAAAAGGGAGAGAAAACTTTCGGTTTTCGTTTTTCTCGCTTATTGTCTTTCCGTTCTCTTACGGGAATTAAAATCTGGATTGGTTGGATTTTAAATGCATTTATTATCTGTTTAATGTTTTATTAAATCATGTAACATGATTTATTTTTATCATTTGTTTCTTGAGTTTAAATTTTTGTATTAAAATACGCCTCCTGAGTCTCTATGCCTACGGTGTTTTGCATAGACTGGCCCAAGGGAATAATGAGCTACGGCCGGACGTGTTTTAATTAACAAAAATTTTTTCTTAAGATGATAATTTTAAAATTCATTAAATAGATATTGAAATGTTATCTTCTGTTCTGCATATTAGATTTTATTCTATGCATGAATTTGGTGGTAGTGTAAAAATCACAGTGCAAATCCTTTCAAGGTCTGATTGGTCTGTTGGTGTCTAGAAAGGTAAAGAGATTGTGGTTACTTAATTGGTTCCGTTGACTGACCTAAGGAAAGCAACGGGGGACCCCCACTTCTCTTTCACTGGCCTGGCCAATTTGACTAACTCGGATCTTGATTTGGAAATGTTACGTTGATTAAGATCACTACCTAATAATCATGCTAAATTGGTTAATCTTTATGCATTTAATGTCATGTGATCAATATGATGTTGATTAATTGAGGAGTAGCCATAGCATCTTTGATTAATCAAAATTATATATTAAGTTGCAAAGATCACATAAGGTTAGATGACATTAATTGTGACTAATTATATTAATGTAATGAATCTTATCCCACAGGAATTTTTGTTGCACTAATATAATTAATTAGGATGCGATAACAAATTATTTTCTTAATTACCACAGAAATTAAGAAAGGAATATAATTTGTTAGTCACATCATTAAGCTAATGAGTCTATTTGAGTATAATAACTTAGCCCACAGGTAGTTATTGTATGTTATTGATTCATGTTATTGCATGTTTACATTGGTAAAACATGACATCAAGTTATATGCCTCAAATTCAACTACATGAACATGATTTTATTTTTATGCAGCTATTTTGCCTGTTAATATTTCTGATATGAAATGTGATATTCCCGATTTAAGTGGTGATAATTATAAATTATGGAAGGAGAGAATTCTTCTTCAATTAGGGTGCATGGATATTGACTGTGCTATCAGGAAGGATGAACCACATTCAGTTGCATCTACTAGCACTCAGGCTGAGATTGTTGCGTATGAACGATGGGAACGGTCCAATCGCCTCAGTATGATGTTCATACGTACTAAAATTTCTGCTAGTATACGTGGTTCAATTTCTGAGTGCAAAAATGTCAAGGAACTTTTGAAGGCTATTGATGCACAATTTGAGTCTTCAGATAAGGCAATGGCTAGCACCCTAATGACAAAATTATCATCAATGAAGCTCACTTCGGTTGGAGGTGTGCGTGAGCACATCATGAAGATGAGGGACATTGCGGCTCAGTTGAAATCCCTAGAGGTTGAGATGTCAGAATCTTTCTTGGTGCACTTTATTTTGAGCTCACTCCCACAGCAATACAGTCCCTTCAAAATATCTTACAATACACATAAGGACAAATGGTCAATTAATGAACTTCTGACCATGTGTGTTCAAGAGGAAGGGAGGCTGATTTTAGAAATGGGAGAAAGTGCACATTTAGTCACTCACAGAAAGACTAAAGCTCTCAAAGCCAAACGCAAAGGAAAGGGTAAAGTATCCATCCATACAGAAGACAAGAAGGAGTCCAAGTGCTTCTTTTGCAAGAAGAAAGGACATATAAAGAAAGATTGTCTCAAATTCAAAGCTTGGCTTGACAAGAAAGGTACTCTAACCTCATTCGTATGTCATGAATCTAATTTGGTTATATGTCATAACACATGGTGGATTGATTTTGGTTCTACAATCCATGTTTCAAATACCTTGCAGGGTTTTCTAAATCAAAGGAAACCATTAGGAAGTGAACAAAGCATCTATTCAGGAAACAAGATGGGTTCACATGTGGAAGCAATTGGAACGTGCAGACTTATTTTACATTCTGGTTTTGTTTTGGATTTGGAAAAGACATTTTATATTCCAAGTTTCTCTAGAAATTTGATTTCAGTGTCAAGGCTTGTACCAGCAGGATATTCCTTTAATTTTAATAAAAGCTCTGTTGATTTATTTTATAAATCTAAGCTTATTGGGAATGGTACATTGTCAGACAATCTTTTCCAAATCAATCTGAAAAATAATACCACATATAATGTGATGCACGCCCAAACTGGTATGAAAAGATGTGTTATAAATGAGAATTCCTCTATTTTGTGGCATCGGAGATTAGGTCATATCTCCATTGAGAGAATTAAAAGATTAGTAAAAGATGGAGTACTTGATACTCTTGATTTTACTGATTTTGACACTTGTGTGGACTGCATAAAGGGAAAGCAAACCAACAAGTCCAAGAAAAATGCCAAGAGAAGTTCGAAATACTGGAGATCATACATACGGATATCTGTAGCCCAGATATGGATTCGTATGGTCAGAGATACTTCATCTCATTTATTGATGACTATTCACGATATATGTATCTCTACCTACTTCATAATAAGAACGAAGCATTAGATGCCTTTAAGGTATTTAAGGCAGAAGTAGAGAAACAATGCGGCAAGCAAATTAAAATCGTGAGGTTAGATAGAGGTGGAGAATATTATGGTAGATACACTGAGAATGGACAAGCACCTGGTCCGTTTACTTAGTTTCTTGAAGAAAATGGAATTGTTGCACAATACACCATGCCAGGGTCTCCTGACCAAAACGGTGTAGCTGAAAGGAGAAACCGGACATTATTGGACATGGTAAGGAGCATGATTGTCAGCTCTAAGTTACCTAAATCCTTGTGGACTGAAGCTCTTAAAACTGCTGCGTATATATTGAATCGGGTTCCAACCAAGGCTGTTTCCAAAACGCCATTTGAGTTATTTAAAGGTTGGAAACCGAGTCTGCAACATATACGTGTTTGGGGATGCCCATCTGAAATAAGAGTCTATAATCCACAAGAAAAGAAACTAGACCCAAGGACTATCAGTGGATACTTTATTGGATATGCTGAGAAGTCCAAGGGTTATAGATTTTATTGTCCATCTCACAGCACTAGGATTGTGGAATCAAGAAATGCAAAATTTCTTGAGAATGACTTGATCAGTGGGAGTGATCAATCTCAGTATTTGGCTTCTTCTGAGAAAGATCATTCAGTTATTCCAGCTTCCACTTCAAGTGAGGGATTGGTTGTTATTCATAGCACACCTCAAACTCAATTAAGTGCCCAACAACCAGTCATTGAGATTTCACAAGCTGATGGTAATCTAGAAGATCGTGTTGTTCATCAACAATCAGTTGTGCAAGATACTCCTCAAGAGGTCATTGACACAACATTAAGAAGATCAACTAGAATAAAGAAATCAGTAATTCCTAGTGATTATGTTGTGTATCTACATGAATCTGACTATAACATTGGAGCCGAAAATGATCCTGAAACGTTTTCACAAGCCATAAGTTCTAAGGAATCAAACTTGTGGTTCAATGCCATGAAGGATGAGATGGAATCTATGGCATCTAATCGAGTCTGGGATCTTATTGAGTTGCCTGATGGTGTAAAAGCCATTGGATATAGATGGATCTTCAAAATAAAGAAAGACTCACAAGGCAACATTGAGAGATATAAAGCAAGACTCGTTGCCAAAGGATTCACTCAGAGGGAAGGAATCGACTACTCGGAGACATTTTCTCCTGTATCCAAGAAAGACTCTCTCCGAATAATTATGGCGTTGGTAGCTCATTTTGATTTTGAGTTACATCAAATGGATGTGAAGATCGCATTCCTTAATGGAGATCTAGAGGAAGAGGTTTACATGAAACAGCCTGAAGGATTTTCCTCTAGTGATGGTGAGCATTTGGTTTGCAAACTTAAGAAATCCATATATGGATTGAAACAAGCCTCACGTCAGTGGTATTTAAAATTTCATGATGTGATCTCTTCCTTTGGTTTTGAAGAGAACATCATGGATCAATGTATATACCAGAAGGTTAGTGGGAGCAAAATTTGTTTCTTGGTCCTATATGTGGATGACATTCTACTTGCAACCAATGATAAAGGGTTGCTACATGAGGTGAAACAATTTCTCTCTAAAAATTTTGATATGAAAGATATGAGTGAGGCATCTTATGTCATTGGCATTAAGATCCATAGAGAAAGATCTCGAGGCATTTTGGGATTGTCTCAAGAAACTTATATCAATAAAGTCTTGGAGAGATTTCGGATGAAAAATTGTTCACCAAGTGTTGCACCTATAGTGAAGGGTGACAAGTTCGCTTTGAACCAGTGCCCTAAAAATGAACTTGAACGGGATCAGATGCACAACATTCCATATGCTTCAGCTGTTGGAAGCCTAATGTATGCTCAGGTTTGCACAAGACCTGACATTGCATTTGCAGTAGGAATGTTGGGAAATATCAGAGTAATCCAGGTTTAGACCACTGGAGAGCTGCTAAAAAGGTCATGAGGTATCTTCAAGGGACCAAGGACTACATGCTCATGTATAAACAAACTGATCATTTGGAGATAGAGGGCTACTCAGATTCGGACTTTGCTGGCTGCGTTGATTCTCGAAAATCAACATCAGGATTTATATTTATATTAGCTGGTGGAGCCATATCATGGAGGAGTGCAAAGCAGACCTTGACTGCTACCTCTACTATGGAAGCGGAGTTCGTTGCTTGTTTTGAGGCTACATCGCAAGGTGTATGGTTGAAGAGTTTCATCTCAGGGCTTTCTAAGGCAATGGCTAGCACTAAGCCCTGAGATGAAACTCTTCAACCATACACCTTGCGATGTAGCCTCAAAACAAGCAACGAACTCCGCTTCCATAGTAGAGGTAGCAGTCAAGGTCTGCTTTGCACTCCTCCATGATATGGCTCCACCAGCTAATATAAATATAAATCCTGATGTTGATTTTCGAGAATCAACGCAGCCAGCAAAGTCCGAATCTGAGTAGCCCTCTATCTCCAAATGATCAGTTTGTTTATACATGAGCATGTAGTCCTTGGTCCCTTGAAGATACCTCATGACCTTTTTAGCAGCTCTCCAGTGGTCTAAACCTGGATTACTCTGATATCTTCCCAACATTCCTACTGCAAATGCAATGTCAGGTCTTGTGCAAACCTGAGCATACATTAGGCTTCCAACAGCTGAAGCATATGGAATGTTGTGCATCTGATCCCGTTCAAGTTCATTTTTAGGGCACTGGTTCAAAGAGAACTTGTCACCCTTCACTATAGGTGCAATACTTGGTGAACAATTTTTCATCCGAAATCTCTCCAAGACTTTATTGATATAAGTTTCTTGAGACAATCCCAAAATGCCTCGAGATCTTTCTCTATGGATCTTAATGCCAATGACATAAGATGCCTCACTCATATCTTTCATATCAAAATTTTTAGAGAGAAATTGTTTCACCTCATGTAGCAACCCTTTATCATTGGTTGCAAGTAGAATGTCATCCACATATAGGACCAAGAAACAAATTTTGCTCCCACTAACCTTCTGGTATATACATTGATCCATGATGTTCTCTTCAAAACCAAAGGAAGAGATCACATCATGAAATTTTAAATACCACTGACGTGAGGCTTGTTTCAATCCATATATGGATTTCTTAAGTTTGCAAACCAAATGCTCACCATCACTAGAGGAAAATCCTTCAGGCTGTTTCATGTAAACCTCTTCCTCTAGATCTCCATTAAGGAATGCGATCTTCACATCCATTTGATGTAACTCAAAATCAAAATGAGCTACCAACGCCATAATTATTCGGAGAGAGTCTTTCTTGGATACAGGAGAAAATGTCTCCGAGTAGTCGATTCCTTCCCTCTGAGTGAATCCTTTGGCAACGAGTCTTGCTTTATATCTCTCAATGTTGCCTTGTGAGTCTTTCTTTATTTTGAAGATCCATCTACATCCAATGGCTTTTACACCATCAGGCAACTCAATAAGATCCCAGACTCGATTAGATGCCATAGATTCCATCTCATCCTTCATGGTATTGAACCACAAGTTTGATTCCTTAGAACTCATGGCTTGTGAAAACATTTCAGGATCATTTTCGGCTCCAATGTTATAGTCAGATTCATGTAGATACACAACATAATCACTAGGAATTACTGATTTCTTTATTCTAGTTGATCTTCTTAATGTTGTGTCAATGACCTCTTGAGGAGTATCTTGCACAACTGATTGTTGATGAACAACACGATCTTCTAGATTACCATCAGCTTGTGAAATCTCAATGACTGGTTGTTGGGCACTTAATTGAGTTTGAGGTGTGCTATGAATAACAACCAATCCCTCACTTGAAGTGGAAGCTAGAATAACTGAATGATCTTTCTCAGAAGAAGCCAAATACTGAGATTGATCACTCCCACTGATCAAGTCATTCTCAAGAAATTTTGCATTTCTTGATTCCACAATCCTAGTGCTGTGAGATGGACAATAAAATCTATAACCCTTGGACTTCTCAGCATATCCAATAAAGTATCCACTGATAGTCCTTGGGTCTAGTTTCTTTTCTTGTCGATTATAGACTCTTATTTCAGATGGGCATCCCCAAACACGTATATGTTGCAGACTCGGTTTCCAACCTTTAAATAACTCAAATGGCGTTTTGGAAACAGCCTTGGTTGGAACCCGATTCAATATATACGCAGCAGTTTTAAGAGCTTCAGTCCACAAGGATTTAGGTAACTTAGAGCTGACAATCATGCTCCTTACCATGTCCAATAATGTCCGGTTTCTCCTTTCAGCTACACCGTTTTGGTCAGGAGACCCTGGCATGGTGTATTGTGCAACAATTCCATTTTCTTCAAGAAACCGAGCAAACGGACCAGGTGCTTGTTCATTCTCAGTGTATCTACCATAATATTCTCCACCTCTATCTAACCTCACGATTTTAATTTGCTTGCCGTATTGTTTCTCTACTTCTGCCTTAAATACCTTAAAGGCATCTAATGCTTCGTTCTTATTATGAAGTAGGTAGAGATACATATATCGTGAATAGTCATCAATAAATGAGATGAAGTATCTCTGACCATACGAATCCATATCTGGGCTACAGATATCCGTATGTATGATCTCCAGTATTTTCGAACTTCTCTTGGCATTTTTCTTGGACTTGTTGGTTTGCTTTCCCTTTATGCAGTCCACACAAGTGTCAAAATCAGTAAAATCAAGAGTATCAAGTACTCCATCTTTTACTAATCTTTTAATTCTCTCAATGGAGATATGACCTAATCTCCGATGCCACAAAATAGAGGAATTCTCATTTATAACACATCTTTTCATACCAGTTTGGGCGTACATCACATTATAGGTGGTATTATTTTTCAAATTGATTTGGAAAAGATTGTCTGACAATGTACCATTCCCAATAAGCTTAGATTTATAAAATAAATCAACAGAGCTTTTATTAAAATTAAAGGAGTATCCTGCTGGTACAAGCCTTGACACTGAAATCAAATTTCTAGAGAAACTTGGAATATAAAATGTCTTTTCCAAATCCAAAACAAAACCAGAATGTAAAATAAGTCTGCACGTTCCAATTGCTTCCACATGTGAACCCATCTTGTTTCCTGAATAGATGCTTTGTTCACTTCCCAATGGTTTCCTTTGATTTAGAAAACCCTGCAAGGTATTTGAAACATGGATTGTAGAACCAGAATCAATCCACCATGTGTTATGACATATAACCAAATTAGATTCATGACATACGAATGAGGTTAGAGTACCTTTCTTGTCAAGCCAAGCTTTGAATTTGAGACAATCTTTCTTTATATGTCCTTTCTTCTTGCAAAAGAAGCACTTGGACTCCTTCTTGTCTTCTGTATGGATAGATACTTTACCCTTTCCTTTGCGTTTGGCTTTGGGAGCTTTAGTCTTTCTGTAAGTGACTAAATGTACACTTTCTCCCATTTCTAAAATAGCCTCCCTTCCTCTTGAACACACATGGTCAGAAGTTCATTAATTGACCATTTGTCCTTATGTGTATTGTAAGATATTTTGAAGGGACTGTATTGCTGTGGGAGTGAGCTCAAAATAAAGTGCACCAAGAAAGATTCTGACATCTCAACCTCTAAGGATTTCAACTGAGCCGCAATGTCCCTCATCTTCATGATGTGCTCACGCACACCTCCAACCGAAGTGAGCTTCATTGATGATAATTTTATCATTAGGGTGCTAGCCATTGCCTTATCTGAAGACTCAAATTGTGCATCAATAGCCTTCAAAAGTTCCTTGACATTTTTGCACTCAGGAATTGAACCACGTATACTAGCAGAAATTTTAGTACGTATGAACATCATACTGAGGCGATTGGACCGTTCCCATCGTTCATACGCAACAATCTCAGCCTGAGTGCTAGTAGATGTAACTGAATGTGGTTCATCCTTCCTGATAGCATAGTCAATATCCATGCACCCTAATTGAAGAAGAATTCTCTCCTTCCATAATTTATAATTATCACCACTTAAATCGGGAATGTCACATTTCATATCAGAAATATTAACAGGCAAAATAGCTGCATAAAAATAAAATCATGTTCATGTAGTTGAATTTGAGGCATATAACTTGATGTCATGTTTTACCAATGTAAACATGCAATAACATGAATCAATAACATACAATAACTACCTGTGGGCTAAGTTATTATACTCAAATAGACTCATTAGCTTAATGATGTGACTAACAAATTATATTCCTTTCTTAATTCCTGTGGGTAATTAAGAAAATAATTTGTTATCGCATCCTAATTAATTATATTAGTGCAACAAAAATTCCTATGGGATAAGATTCATTACATTAATATAATTAGTCACAATTAATGTCATCTAACCTTATGTGATCTTTGCAACTTAATATATAATTTTGATTAATCAAATATGCTGTGGCTACTCCTCAATTAATCAACATCATATTGATCACATGACATTATATGCATATAGATTAACTAATTTAGCATGATTATTAGGTAGTGATCTTAATCAATGTAACATTTCCAAATCAAGATCCGAGTTAGTCAAATTGGCCAGGCCAGTGAAAGAGAAGTGGGGGTCCCCCCGTTGCTTTCCTTAGGTCAGTCAACGGAACCAATTAAGTAACCACAATCTCTTTACCTTTCTAGACACCAACTGACCAATCAGACCTTGAAAGGATTTGCACTGTGATTTTTACACTACCACCAAATTCATGCATAGAATAAAATCTAATATGCAGAATAAGAAAAATTTTTGTTAATTAAAACACGTCCGGCCGTAGCTCATTATTCCCTTGGGCCAGTCTATGCAAAACACCGTAGGCATAGAGACTCAGGAGGCGTATTTTAATACAAAAATTTAAACTCAAGAAACAAATGATAAAAATAAATCATGTTACATGATTTAATAAAACATTAAACAGATAATAAATGCATTTAAAATCCAACCAATCCAGATTTTAAATTCCGTGAGAGAACGGAAAGACAATAAGCGAGAAAAACGAAAACCAAAAGTTTTCTCTCCCTTTTTAATATTTCACCGATGTGGTTATTGAAGCCACGTTTCCGCTGCATTTCTCTTCTTTAGTTTTTCTTTTCTTTAATGCTACGTTTCTTTTCTTTTTCTTTCTTTAATGCTATCTCTTTAATACCATAAAAAAGAAATCCGGGAAACCTTTAATGCTAGAAAGAAATCTTTAATAGAAAAGAAAGAAGCCACGTTTTGTTTCCGCAAAAAATCGGAATCTGAATTAGGTTTAATGGTTTCTGTCAATTCCGTGAACAAAGATAAGAACTGATCGAAACCAACCTCAGATCCAAAAAATTGAAAACGAAAAACATGCGGCATAAATTGCTTGAAAAGAGAAACTTGATAGAAATCTTCGCAAAATAAGGCAGAGGTTTTAACCTCGCTCTGATACCAAATGTTAGACTTAATTTGCTTAAACATAATTACCTCCAGCCATTATTATTTAATGGTGGTAAGGAATCCGATCTTCCTCGTTTTCCTTGGACTGCACGGGAGATCTTCCTTTCTTTAGGGATCTCGATTGATCTTCCCTTTCTCTTCTCGATGGATCGGTCTTCTAATCAACGAGCTCTCGCATTCAGCTCTCGCATTCAGATGGTGTATGCCGCTTTTAGGTTTCTCTCTCGAGAATCTTAGGATCTCTTTTGAGAACCCTGTTCTAAAATCTTAGGATCTCTCTCGAGAACCATGTTCTAAAACCTTAGGATTTCTCTCGAGAACCATATTGTAAAACCTTAGGATGGGTCCCCTTTTATACCCAATTCCTTCACCGCATGCCCCATCAAGCGAGCGTTCAGGTATTAAGGGAGGGGGGCTGTTATCACTTTAATAGGAGAAGCGTTTAGTCAATAAAATAGGACCATTAAAGCAATGGGTTATTACACCAGCAACTTTGTAGAGAAGGGAACTAGAATTGTTTTGCCCCCTGCAAGCATGGACTTCTATGGCTTGAAGCAGTGGAAGTGCCTGCAATTTTGTTGTTGCGGGAGGGCACCAGTGCTTTTGTAGAGTTTAAAACAAATATAATATACTAATTAATTCATGATTTGTTAGTCATATGTGATTCCATGGTAGAAGAATTGAGTGCTTAGAGGGATGGACCAACCTATTCCTGATTCTCATGGCTTTAGTCATCTGAATTCAGCCTTCAATTCGTCCAGCGAAAAGAATGAATGCAGCAGAGGAGCCGGCAGCAAGCAACAAGACGGCACAGTGGCTCGGTAGCGTCCATCTACCAGGCCAACATTGCGGGGCTACACCGAAATGTGACCGTCGTTTGGAGCAAGACCCTCATCAATGACTCGCTCTCGGTCTCCATCGAGAGATCGATCCAATAGCGACAGCCCCTTCACATGCAAGGTGGACCTGAAGCCATGGCCATTCTGGAGCAAGAAGGGCTTCAAGTCCTTCGAGCTCGACAGCAAGCGCGTCGATATCTACTGGGACCTCCGGTCGGCTAAATTCTCCAGTGGAACCTCCTTGATTATTTTAAAATTAAACCTATTCTGCTGGTTGCCAACTGTTTGTTTATACTTCATAGATTGATATTTTAATACTACCGATGGTGCGTAAGGTTAAATTCAAGGCAATGCAATTTGCTTTTAGAAATTCCTTTATAAACTTGTTGGTTTGATCAGGATGTCTTTATAGGCATATTATGCTTATTGACACCTTACAAAACGTGTCTACAGACCATGGACAGTATTTTCATTGGCTGTTGATGAGCCTATGACATTGTTTCTTGAAATTTTTTATCATCCAGATCTAAATCTGAAATGGTTATGTCATGTCCTTCCAAAGGAAATTAGTCATTCCTTGAACTGTTAAAAAATTCATGATCCAAGCAAATTGCTTGATACAAGGATAAAGCTATTCATTGGAGAACCTTACCATGATTGTCTGTACTCATAATAATATTACTGGTGAAGGAGTAACATGAGTCTGTATCAAATTGTGATCATTTGAATATAAGCGGCTATTGTCAGATTGTAGGAATTTTCATATCCTGTTTTTTTTTTTTTTTTTTGGAAGATTGAAGAAGCAGGTTTCAGTAATTATATCTGTTTAATGCCTCTTTATTTAGTTGAATGATTGTATCTAAGGTTTCCTGTCCACCCTAGATTCAACTGTGTTCAAATTTACCGCATCACTCTCTTAAAAACGTAGTTGCTTATATATTTCTCATGTATGAAGACCTTTAGTCATTACATTAGAACCTTTTCTTGTGCTTCATTAAAACCTTTTACATAATTTGTCGCCAGTACGTGATGAAGTGAAGCCTGGCTTAAGTGCTATGCCTTCACCAAGACGGAAAAAGAAGGAAACTGTGACGGTTCTCTGGTAATAAATATCCTATGGTCCTCAATTTCTCATTGGTGTCACTGATGAGGTTGTATACTATACCCCAATTTTGTTCCGTGTACACAATCAGATGTCCAAAGGAGAATACAGGACACACAAAATTTGTGCTATATGATTTTACGTGTAAAACGTGAAAGAAGATTCTGTTTTTTATCAGTTAGAAGAGCCTCGAATTTCTCGTATGTAATAGGAAACCACCTAGCTCAAATATTCCAAGGCCTTGCAAAAATCCTACACCATCCTCCGAGCAAGACACTGCTGGCCTTGAAAGCTCCAATGAACCAGACGACAGCCAGCCAGAATTCAGTCATCATCGTGGCCTGATGATAGGAAGTTAGATTGCTCATTTTGGAGGGAGGTGTGATGTCTTTGTTTCAATCTATAAGAATATTGTTAAATATGTCTTGAATTTTATATATCGGGCCTGTTTTTTTGACCCGACCCGATAGTCTTGTTGGGCCCGGACCAAACCGGTCCGCTAGGGTTTTATTTTATGGAAGTATTTTTTTGAGGCGTATATATATATACGTGTGAAACTTCTGTAACCCTAATCTTCTCCTCTTTTGATAATGGAATTTTGTTTGCCTTGCCCGTGGATGTAGATCTCCATGATCGAACCACGTAAATTCTTGGTGTTCCTTTGTTTGTTTATTGTTTGGTTTGTTTATTGAATCTGATTTCCGCAACAAACTGGTATCAGAGCATTGGTTCGAAAACAATTTTGTTGAAAAAAAAAAAGGGGAAAAACCTAACCCTAATTTTTTTTTGGTCTTCGTCTGCCTCCTCTGTTTCTTGCGACGGCTCTGGTGCGGTGAGCGTGGATCCTTTTCTTCACCCGGCGACGGCTGTAGAGAAAGGCGAGAGCAGCCCAAAATTTGATTCCTGCCCTGTCTCATTGCTTCTGGATATTGGCTTCCGCTATGTTTCCAAGGACGGCAAAGGTGGCAAGCCTCCCTTCTTTCCGTCTCTCTCTCTCTCTCTCTCTCTCTCTCTCTCTCTCTCTCTCGTTCTCGCTATCGCTTCCGCTGTTTGCTTCACCGCAGCAACATAAGTGCGGCACTCCCATAACGCTTTCTTCGCGGCGCGCGAGATCTCTGAGTGGAGCTCTCGGCCTTCCCGCTCGGTGGCGGCAGATCCTTTTCCTTCGCCTTTAAGCCAGGGGATTCCCTGATTCTGGGTTCGGATAGGGCTGAAGTTTTTTGGCTGGCTTCTCTCGGACCATGATCCGTTCTTCCGACTGATGCATTTTTAGGCAATTTCGTCAGAAGGGTTTTGTTGTTCTTGGGTTATAGATTCAGATTCTTGTCGTTCTTGATGGATCTTGCGTTGGTTTCTTCTTCTGGTGGATCTTTGTGTGGGATTAGATGAGATTGCCATCTCAATGCGTTGCTCCTCCCCGGAATTTGAGAGCCCTTGATCTCTGCGAGGTGGTAGGGTCGCGGGTCCGCAGCCTTCTGCCGCCGGATTCGTTGGAGAGCGAGATTTTGGAAGGATCTGAGGGCTTTGCAGGCGGTCGAGGGCACCGGGATCGTTGTTCCTGTGATATTTGGAACTGAGTTAGGGCGTTTTCTCTGGGATTTCTCTGGGTTTGATCGGCGACTGCTGCCGGGCTGGACATCTTCTCTCCTTTAATACAGGGGCTTTTGCACCGGATTTCAGCCTCCTCTGTTCCATCCGTGAAGCTGTTCCCTGGATCTCTTCTTCTTCTTCAATCCAAACGGAAAGATCGTTTCATTCTTAGGAATTCTTGGGATGTCATCTTTGAAGTTTCAGATTGCACCATTTGATGGACAGAACAACTTCGGATTATGGAGAATAAAGATGAAGGCTTTATTGAAGCGAGAGGGTTCTGTTAGGGCTCTGGATAATAATTATACAGATGACATGACCACTGCTGAGATTGAAAAGATGGATGAGAAGGCATATAGTGCGATCCAGTTGTCTCTAGAAGACAATGTTTTGCGAGAAGTCGCAAATGAGGAAACAACGGCTGGTCTTTGGAAGAAACTGGAAAGTCTCTACATGAAGAAATCTTTAACATCGAGACTTTATTTGAAGCAGCGTCTTTATACCCTAAAGATGCGAGAAGGTACGCCTATTAAGGAACACTTGAATGAGTTTAATAAGATTGTTATGGATATAAAAAATCTAGATATTAAACTCGAGCAAGAAGATCAAGCTTTGATTGTGTTATGCTCATTGCCTGCCTCATACAAAATTTTGTGAACTCGATGCTTTATGGACGTGAATCCATAACTCTAGAGGATGTTAAAGCATCCTTGAATTCTGCAGAATTGAGAACAAAATTGAATGAAAATACTAGTGGAGACAGGGCAGATGGTTTATTCGTGAGAGGTAGGGCCAAGAAGAAGGATAAAGCTTTTAGAAAGAAATCTGTTGGTCGTTCAAAATCTAGGCCACCTGGAGATACGACGAATGTTGAGTGCTACTATTGTCACAAGAAAGGACATTACAAGTCAGATTGTCCTGTGCTCAAGAGAAAGGATAAGCAACGTAGTCAACGTCAAGATGCGGCGAATATTGCTGAGAAAGATGAGTCTAGTGTGTCAGACAGAGTTCTTACGACATGCTCTGTTGTTAGTTTTTCAAACAATGTTTGGATAATGGATACAGGAGCATCATATCACATGTGCCCAAATAGGGAATGGTTCACCACATACGAACCATTGAATAGTGAATCAATTTTCATGGGAAATGATGCAGTATGCAAAATTATGGGAATTGGTACTGTTCAGATTAAGTGCCATGACAAAGTTGTGAGAACCTTGACTGAAGTTAGGCACATACCAGACTTAAAAAGAAACCTTATTTCTTTGAGCTGTTTGGATTCCATTGGGTGTATGTACTCAGGTGGAGGTGGAGTTCTAAAAGTCACCAAAGGCAATCTAGTTGTGATGAGAGGAAACAAGGTAAATCACTTGTATCATCTACAGGGTAGCACAGTTATGGGTTCTTCGATTGGCACAGCAAATTCTGTTTCTGCTGATGATAGAACAAAATTGTGGCATATGCGTTTGGGCCATATGAGTGAGCGTGGCATGACAGTTTTGAGTAAACGTGGTTTACTATGTGGTGAGCAGACATCCTCACTAGATTTCTGTGAGCACTGTGTTCTTGGCAAGCAGTGCAAGGTCAGTTTTAGTACAGGCACACATTCAACGAAGGGTACACTCGACTACATACATTCTGATTTATGGGGACCGGCACAGGTTCCATCTAAGGGTGGTGCTCTTTACTTTGTGACATTTATTGACGATTATTCCAGAAAAGTTTGGGTTTATCTTCTGAAAAGAAAAAGTGAAGTGTTTGAAACCTTTAAGAAGTGGAAAGCCCTTGTTAAGAATCAGACAGGGAAGAAGATCAAACGTCTGAGGACCGATAACGGTCTTGAGTTCTGTGGTGGTGATTTTAATGAACTCTGTGCAGATGCAGGTATCGTTCAACACCGTACAGTCAGGTACACTCCACAGCAAAATGGAGTGGTAGAAAGGATGAACAGAACTTTATTGGAGAGGGCAAGATGCATGCTCTCTAATGCTGGCATGGAAAAGGCTTTTTGGGCTGAAGCAGTTAACACGTCTTGCTATCTGGTTAATCGTTCTCCTTCAACAGCAATTGAATGCAAGACTCCTTTTGAGATGTGGTCAGGTAAGCCTTGTGATTATTCAAATCTAAAGGTTTTTGGATGCCCTGCTTACTATCATGTTAAGGATGGTAAACTTGAACCTAGAGCAAAGAAGTGTATCTTTGTTGGTTATGCTGATGGTGTGAAGGGTTATCGTCTGTGGTGCATAGAACCTAATTCACCTAAATTCATTATTAGTAGGGATGTTACTTTTAATGAAAGGTTTATGCTAGATCAAAGGAATGTTGTTGATGAGTCTGCAGGAAACCATGAGAGTGATACAAATGAGGTGGAGGTTCAGGTCGAGCTTCGAAAAAAAGGCTCTCAAAATGGTTTGAGCGAGCAAATTGTTACTATTGATTCTAGTTCAGATGAGGAAGCTCTAGATGAGGTGGAGCAGCCATACTCTATTGCTACTGGCAGAGAAAGGAGGGAGATTCGAGCCCCTCAAAAATATGGGTTTTCTGATCTGGTGGCTTATGCTCTTACGACAGCAGAAGATATGGGTATTCAGGAACCATCTACTTATACTGAAGCTGTTACTTGTTCGGAATCAGAAAAGTGGACTGTTGCTATGGCTGAAGAACTGGAATCACTTCACAAGAACCAGACTTGGGACTTGGTGCCATTGCCTAAAGGAAAAAGAGCCATTGGGTGTAAATGGGTCTTTAAGAAAAAGGAAGGTATTCCAGGCGTTGAAATTAGTAGATGCAAGGCAAGACTTGTAGCTAAAGGCTACAATCAGAGGGAGGGAATTGATTATGATGAAGTGTTCTCTCCTGTTGTGAAACACACTTCTATTCGTGTGTTGCTGGCTATAGTTGCTCAATTTGACTTAGAGTTTGAGCAACTCGATGTGAAGACAGCTTTTTTGCATGGTGAGCTTGAGGAGACTATCTATATGGCCCAGCCTGAGGGCTATTATGTAGAAGGCAAGGAAGATCATGTATGTCGATTGAAGAAATCATTGTATGGTTTGAAGCAGTCTCCAAGACGTGGTATAAAAGATTCGACAGTTTTATGATACGGAGCGGTTATCATAGGAGCAGCTATGATAGTTGCATGTACTTCAGGAAGGTGTCAGATAAATCCTTTGTCTATCTCCTTTTATACGTGGATGACATGCTCATTGCTGCAAAGAACATGACAGATGTGTTGATCTTGAAGAAATGTTTCAGTAAGGAGTTTGAAATGAAAGATCTGGGTCCTGCCAAGAAGATCTTAGGAATGGAGATTCAGAGAGACAGAAAAGCAGGTAAGTTATATCTCTCACAGAGGAGATATATTGAGAAGGTACTTGAGAAGTTTGGGATGCAAAATTCTAAGCCTGTCAGTACACCTTTAGCATCACATTTTAGACTCTCAGCTATACATTCACCTCAGTCAGAGGTCGAGAAGGCTGCAATATCTCCTGTCCCATACTCCAGTGCAGTTGGTAGCTTGATGTACGCTATGGTATGCACTCGTCCCGACATTGCGCAGGAAGTTAGTGTGGTGAGCAGATATATGGCACATCCTGGAAAGGTCCATTGGCAGGCAGTGAAATGGATACTTAGGTATCTTAGAGGCTCCACAAAATTGGGCCTAATGTTTGATAGAAATAGTTCTAACTGTACTTCTGTTGTAGGATTTGTGGATTCTGATTATGCTGGGGATATTGATAAGAGAAGATCTTTGACTGGCTATCTTTTCACATTATCTGGCTCAGCTATAAGTTGGAGATCAACTTTACAGTCGACAGTTGCTTTGTCTACAACAGAGGCAGAGTATATGGCAGCAGCAGAAGCAGTAAAAGAAGCTATTTGGTTACGAAATCTTATTCAAGAACTTGGGCTCAAGCAGGAAGACAATTCAGTTGTCTTTTGTGACAATCAGAGTGCTATTTGCTTGATTAAAAATTAAGCATATCATGAGAGGACTAAGCACATTGATATCAAGTATCATTTTATTCGAGAGGCATTTACTGAGAGGAATATTACAGTGAAGAAAGTGGATACTGCTGACAACCCTGCTGATATGCTGACCAAGATAGTTCCCGCCAACAAGTTTAAGCATTGCTTGGACTTGATTGGCATGCTTGTTTGAGGTTTGCTCCTTCTGGGGCTTGGTGGCGAGGTGAATGAAAGTTCTATTTTTGTGTTTCCTGAAGTGGATATGTTTTTCGCTGCATCCCTTGTTTCCTACACCGAGTTAGCTCACGTAGGCTTAGGGATGCTGGGAGAACATGTTCGACTTCTAGTTTGTTAAATTCAAGCCAAGGTGGAGATTTGTTAAATATGTCTTGAATTTTATATATCGGGCCTGGTTTTTTGACCCGACCCGATAGTCTTGTTGGGCCCGGACCAAACCGGTCCGCTAGGGTTTTATTTTATGGAAGTATTTTTTTGGGGCGTATATATATATACGTGTGAAACTTCTGTAACCCTAATCTTCTCCTCTTTTGATAATGGAATTTTGTTTGCCTTGCCCGTGGATGTAGATCTCCATGATCGAACCACGTAAATTCTTGGTGTTCCTTTGTTTGTTTATTGTTTGGTTTGTTTATTGAATCTGATTTCCGCAACAAATATCTGTGGACGAGGTGCCATCGTGCAACTTCTGATTTGTTTTAAAATGTATATATCCCATGCATGGTAGAATTCTCGTGTTGGAGATTGAGCAATATTGCTTATTGCATGCATACCGTTGACAGTTGAAAAATAGCGGATGCAGCAAAACATAGGCCTATAGGTCAAAAGATAAAATGAGTCTCAGTGTTGTTGAAGAGGGTTTCTGATGGTGACTGCTTTGAGATTAGTGTTGATGGTCTTCTCTGCTGTTGATCTACGGTGTTCTTGTCGCCGATTCTGGTCATTTTGCTCTGGTTGATGGCTTCTTCTCCGACATGTTCTCTGGTGTTGCCCAATGGGTCCAGGGACGCTGGTGGTGCAGGGACGCTGGTCTGGGGAGCAGAGAGACTGGCCATCGGCAGGTCAGCTCCCAGGCGCTGCCCCTAGCATGGCTGGTGGAGATTTCTTATACATTGTTGCCCGATGGGTCCAGGGACGCTGGTGGTGCAGGGACGCTGGCCTGGGGAGCAGAGAGACCGGCCATCAGCAGGTCAGCTCCCAGGCGCTGCCCCTAGCATGGCTAGTGGAGATTTCTTACGCATGAGTCATCACCATTGCTCGAGAGCTCAGGGAAAGAGAAGTTGTCGCTGACTGATTTAAAGCTTTTTATCTTTCCCCTCTTCTGTTGATGCCAAGTCACTCTCCTAGGAACAGAGATCCTCTTCCTCGAAGATTCTTGCAAGAAAGTCCCCGGAGATCGGTTGCTTCGGTGGGGATCCTCCGACGCTCAAGTCAGCAACTTGGGAACAAACAAGAGTAAACTAGCAGAATGAGCTTGAGAGCTTGAGTTTAGGATCCTTCTCTCATTGTGAGTGTGAGCTTTTATACATGTTCGAATGTCTCTTTTGTTGAAATTAGCAAAACCAGGAGAAAGATAAAAATTCTGTGAACAGAGGATATATTGAAAGCAGAATATCGTATGTTTCTACATACTTTACTGATAAACAAACAGCCTATAAAATAGTCTAATACATAACTAAAAGCAACATAAAAATAGGCACTATCCCATGTTAACAACAAACTATTATGACATGGTAAGCAAACTCACTAAAGAATAGGACAACACTAAAGACTGGGACAAACCACGTGCAGATTGTGGAATAAATTTCATCAACAATCCCTCCCTTAAACTGATGTTCCAGAACAATCAGTTTAATACGATTTAATCTTTGAAGCTCCATGTGATGTGCAGACACCAAGTAACTTCCTAAGCTTCTGAAATGCAGGGAACTTGAGAGACTTTGTTAGAATGTCAGCAAGCTGGTCCTCACTTCTGCAGTAAATGAGATCAATGACTCCATCATTTATGAGATTCCTCAAAAAATGATACTTCACATCAATATGTTTGCTTCGACCATGTAAAACTGGATTTTTTGAGAGCTTTATTGCTGAACTGTTGTCGCAAAAAATCTGAGTTGTTCCATCCTCTTTAAAATGTAACTCTTTAAGGATTTTCTTTAGCCAAATAGCTTGCCGTTGCAGCAACAAATTCAGCTTCAGTAGAAGACAATGTGACAATAGATTGCTTCTTTGATGACCAAGAAATAGCTGCAGTCCCCATCATGAAAACAAATCCAAATGTACTTTTCCGATCATCTGAATCTCCTGCATAGTCACTATCTGTAAAGCCAAATAAATCTGACTTTTCTCCATTCTTATAGAACAGCCCATACTCCTTAGTACCTTGCAAGTACCGGAGAATTCTTTTTGCAGCCAAGAGATGAATTTCTGTAGGACACTCCATGTACCTGCTAATTATGCTTACAGCATACATTATATCAGGTCTTGTTGCTGTCAGATACATTAAACTCCCCACTATTTGTTTGTAAAGAGTGTTGTCAACCTTCCTTCCTCCACTATCTTTGTTCAACTTCACACCAAACTCAGATGGAGTATTTACAGGATTACAATCCTTCATATGAAATCTGTCCAGGATTTCTCTTACATACTTCTTTTGTGAAATAAAAATTCCAGCAGAGGATTGTACTACTTAAATGCCAAGAAAGTAATGCATCATACCCAAATCAGACATCTCAAATTCAGCCATCATGGATTTTTTAAAACTTTCAAACAAGTCAGTATAATTTCCAGTGTAGATTAAATCATCTACATATAAGCAAACTATGAGCATTTTCCCTCCATCTTTAACCTTTATGAAAAGTGTATGTTCATAAGAACATTTTTGAAATCCTTCCTTCAAAAAATAAGTTTCTATACGATTATACCAAGCCCGTGGAGCTTGTTTTAATCCGTATAGAGCTTTCTTTAACTTATACACTTTATGCTCATTTTCAAGTTTCACATAACCAAGAGGTTGGTCGATAAATACCTCTTCTTTCAAATCTCCATGGAGGAATGCAGATTTTACATCTAATTGGAAGATAGGCCATGAGTTTTGAGCTGCCATTGCAATCACCAATCTGATTGTGTCATGCCTTGCGACCGGAGCAAAGACTTCTTTATAGTCAACACCAAACTCTTGCTTGTAACCCTTAGCCACCAACCGTGTCTTGTGCTTGTCAACCTCACCATTCTCTTTCAACTTTATCTTGTAAACCCACTTTACACCAATTGTTTTCTGACCCCTTGGAAGATCACAAAGCTCCCAAGTATTATTTTTTTCGATGGCAGCAATCTCTGCATCCATAGCCCTTCTCCATTTTGGTTCTTTGACATCTTCTTCAAAAGTGGTAGGATGACAATCTGAAAATAGAGCAAAATGTGTAAGTGGGTCATCACCTTCGTCAACTCCAGTTACTTCATAATCAGTCATCCATGCCGGTCTTCTTCGAACACGTTGAGGCCTTTGTGATTCAGCTGCAAGTGGGCTTTGATCAACTATTGGAGCATTTTGAGTGACTTCCTCTTCTTGTGCATTTTCAATAAGCTGCTGCCCCGTCTCATCATCATCAAAATCTACTGGAATGTATTCTTTAACACCATTTTGATTCCATGACCAGGTGTTTTTTTTCATCAAATATCACATCACGGCTAATGACAATTTTCATGGTGTCAGGATTGTATAATTTATAGGCTTTTGACTTATCACTAACACCAAGAAAAATGCATTTTTCTCCCTTGTTATCTAACTTCCTCCTCTTCTCATCTGGAATATGGGCATAGGCGATACACCCAAAAATCCGAAAATGATCTACAACAGGTTTCCTTCCGCTCCATGCTTCCTCTGGTGTCATATTTTGAATGGCAAGTGTGGAACTTTTGTTCAATATATGAATGCTCCAATTTACGGCTTCCGGCCAAAAATTTTTTTGAATGCCACTTGTTGTTAAAAGGCTTCGCACCATATTCATAATGGTGCAGTTCTTCCTCTCGCATACACCATTCTGCTGAGGTGTATAAGTTGCTGTAAGTTGTCTCTTGATTCCATGGTTCTCACAAAAATTTGCAAATTCATGTGAGTTATATTCTCCCTCGTGATCCATGCGGAGAACTTTTATTAGGCTGCCAACTTCTTTCTCAACAAGTGCTTTATAACTTTTAAAAGCTACAAAGGCTTCAGATTTTTCTTACAAAAAATAACACCATATCTTACGACTATAATCATCAATAAAGGTAATCATATATCTTTTACCTCCATTAGAATGTGGTGTTATTGGCCCACAAATGTCGGAATGAACAAGTTCCAATGCCTTCTTTGCTCTCCAAGATTTTCCTTGTGGGAATTGATTTCGGTGTTGTTTGCTAACAACACATTCTTCACAAACTTGAGAAGGAGCTGCAATCTGAGGGAGACCTGTCACCATGTTCTTCTGCTGTAGTGTTTTTAATCCGCCAAAATTCAAATGCCCATAGCGAAAGTGCCATAGCCATGCCTCATCGTTCAACCTTGCTGAGAAGCAAGAATGAGCTATGTTGTGAAGATAAAGTGGGAACATACGATTTGCCGTCATGTTAACTTGAGCAATTAAGCCCAACTTTGCATCTTGAATTCGACATACTCCGCCTTTGATAGAAATCTCATATCCCTTTTCTTGAAGCTGCCCGATACTAAGCAGGTTTGTTTTTAATTCTGGAACAAACAAAACATTAGAGATAACTTGAACAACATGTCCTTTGGTTTGAATTGTTACCTTTCCTTTGCCCATAACAGAAATTTTGCAGTTATTGCCAAATTTCACATTATCACGATATGACTCATCCAGATCTGAAAATGCTGATTTATCCCCACACATATGATTGCTGCAACCTGAATCAAGATCCCACAAGTTTTTGTTGGATGTCTCCTCTGTATGACAAACCATTAGCAAGGACACTTCTTCATCTTCTTCCTTCTCTGCAAAATGAGAATTTTCACCATTTCCTTTGGACAGATTGGTTCGACATTCTGACTGGTAATGACCATATCGATGGCATCTGTAACACTCAACATTGGACTTGTCAGCTGATTTTGATTTTTGGTTCCAGCTCCAGCCCCATCCTCGTCCTCTTCCTGGATATGGATTATTCTGGTGTTCTTGTTGGTTTTTCCAGTCATTATTGCTCCTACCTCTGCCTCTGCCGCTACCTCTACTTCTACCTCTTCCTCGTCCTTTATCTACTCTACTTACAGATGAAAGGTTTTCTATTGAGGCCTTCAAAGCTTGCTCCTCTTTCTCCTGTTGATTGATTTTATTCTCATGAACCAACAAAGAACTCTGTAATTCATCAATAGAAAGTGAGTCAATATCTTTAGATTCTTTAATAGCACAAACAACAAAATTAAATTTTGGTGTCATAGATCAAAGAATCTTCTCAATAATGGTAACATCCTCTGTCTTATCGCCATGAATCCGCATCTTGTTGACAATTGCCATTGTCCACAAGAAGTAATCAGTGACTGATTCACCAGACTTCATTCGAAGTGTTTTGAATTCTGAACGGAGTGCTTGAAGCTACTGCCTTTTTGCCTTTGTTGATCCTTTGTACTTCTTCTTCATGGAGTCCCAAATATGCTTGGAGGTGTCTTTGCAAAGAATCGTCTCCAAGATTGAACGATCAATAGCCTGAAACAAATAGTTTTTTGCCTTGAGATCCTTCAACTTCATCCCATCTATTTCTGTCTTCCGTGCATCTGACATTGCTGGTGTTGTTTCTGGTACTCCATCGGCGACAACCTGCCAATATTCTTTTGATCTAAGGAAATTTTCCATGAGCATACTCCAATGGTCATAATGACCATCAAAGCGAGGAATTGCGGGTTGAACAAAATTTTCTGTTGCCATAGAAACAAGAAACAACCACTGCTTCTGTTCTAACCAGGCTCGGTGGCTCTGATACCACTGTTGAAATTAGCAAAACCAGGAGAAAAATAAAAATTCTGTAAACAGAGGATATATTGAAAGCAGAATATCGTATGTTTCTACATACTTTACTGATAAACAAACAGCCTATAAAATAGGCTAATACATAACTGAAAGCAACATAAAAATAGGCACTATCCCATGTTAACAACAAACTATTATGACGTGGTAAACAAACTCAGTAAAGAATAGGACAACACTAAAGACTAGGACAAACCATGTGCAGATTATGGAATAAATTTCATCAACATCTTTTCTTTGTTTCCAAAGGTTGCTGATTTCGAGGTGCCGTTGTCCGGTAACGGACGGAAGGCAAGGCCAACAGTGATAGGTCACAACCGACAGTAGGCATGCCTGCCACCTGCCAAGCGCGGCGCTACGGGTGGCAGGCGGACTTGGTCATGTCAGGCGTGCATCGTTATGGGGCGTGGCCACGCACTGTTGCAATCGAGTGGTGGATCACGTGGCTGCTGTAGGCGGTTGGTGGGCCACGTGGGCGTGTCAGGTGGCTCGAAGTAGTGAATTGCTAGGCCCAAGGCCGAGGCCGAGGCGGCAGCTCGAGGCCAGTCATCTTCTCTGTTAAGTCTAACGACGCCGGATCAGCCACATCAAATTGAGCAAATTAGTATCGGGTTAAATAAAAAAAATATAAAATACAGATCTAATCCAAAATTTAGGTTGGGTATAATTTTTAAACCAAACTAGATCTAATCGAATTGGGATCACTATTTGGAAAAGTAAAGATGAGTAAATAAATAATTTAATAAAAATACAAGAATAATCACAACAAACCAAATATACTGAAGTTTAAGCCAACTAACGATTACAAGAAAAGAAAAAAATGAAAAAAATCAAAATTTAAATAGCCATCCATTCAAAATTTAAATAATCATTCATATCTTATCGCAAGATGATTCTGCATCCGATGTTAAATCCCATATTGGTGCACTCTTTTCAAATGTTATGGTGGAGCTTGAACTCGAACTACTTTCTGCCGTTCTCGATCCTCTCATTCCGAGTATCATCCAAGCAATTCTTGCAAAGAATCTTGCGGCTATCCAAAGAGTTTGAAAGGAATGGGAAATCCTCTCCACAGCACGGGCAGCGTACGACTCCATGGTCAATTTGCAGCGCACTAAATAGCGACCTCACCTCAGTGAGAAGAAGGCAAGAGAATTTGATCTTCCATCTTCTAGAGAGAAGGATTAATTAAAAGAAGGAGAAGGTAACTAAGGTTGCATTTGGTGAATGATAATCCTGAATAGTAATATGAATGATAATATAAATTATTTATAAGATAGATTACCACTCAGTAATATTGATTATTATGTTTGGTATATATTACTTATTTTGGCATGACAAATAAATTACCAGTCATAACATTAAATTTCTAAAATATTTCTAAATTAAATTTATTAAAATTTATATTATTATATTTGATTTTAAAAAATTATATTTATAAATAATAATATTTTTTAATAAATATATTTATAAATTATATTCGAAGCGATGAAGGCCATTGGTTGAAGATCCATGGCCAACTCAACTATGGTTCGGAAAGGTTCCAGCGAGATCGATAACGAAGGATGCGAGTAGAGAGCAATCAAAAGAAAAAAAATAAAAAAATAATTTTATTAAAAAGTAATTTTATTAAAAAGTAATTTATTAAATTACCTCAAAAGAAAAAAATAAAAAAATAATTTTATTAAAAAGTAATTTATCATATTACCTCAAAAGAAAAAAATAAAAAAATAATTTTGTTAAAAAGTAATTTATCATATTACCACATTACCAGAAATGTGACTATCCTTTCTAGAGGTAGATTGTCATTCAAAATAATATAGTTACTTGATGAGCCCCTTTTAATTGATATTTTATGTTCCACTGGACTCTCCTCCAAACTTTAATAGTCCAAGCGTCTAAAGTATAAGAATATGATGTAACAATATAAAGATATATTTATATAGCAACGGCATAAATTGTATTGTTTTATTTTATAAATAATTTTTTTAAAAAATAAAATAGTAAAGTTGAATTTGAGTTAGATGAAATATGAATATGATCAAATCAAACTTTTATAATAATATGTATAAATTTTATTGATGCTTTTTTTAATAATTTTTCTTGTTTTCTTTATACCTGCATTATTTTTTCTCATTATTTATGCATCAACCTATTTCATAAAAATTTAAAGAAAATTTTACAATCTATGAAGGCTCTTCAGGGAGAGTAGCACAGGGCCTCTTAAAATAGAGCTGAAAATAAATAAAAAAGGATAAAGCTATCTCAAATAGATAAGTAGGTGATTGTTATCACAGCAATAAACATCGAATACAAAAAATATTTATAGGTTCTCATCGATAGAACAAATAATTGTTTTTCAAGGGAAAAGAAAAAAATGATGCCTAACCTAAATTATAATATAAAAATAAAGAATGAAGGGAGGGGGAAAAAAAAAAGGCTATATGGCAACTCAATACAGGTAGAACTATACTAGATGTTCCAACTCTTGATGCTTGGACTCCTCTAGTTCCAAAAAAAAAAAAAATCTGGAATTGATTTTTGATTCTTTATAGCGAAAGATGGTCCAATTCAACCATGGAAGTGATTGGACTGAGCAAAACTTGTGTCCTTAACCTATTCAATCATCCACTATTAAAAATCCAATTCCACTGCCAACAATTTCATGCATCAAGATATCACCCATGGTCCTGTTTTAAGGTGTTTATACTATTAAACCAGAGATTGCTGAAAAAAAAAAAACTAGTGAACTGCAGAAGATCCAGATTTTATCTTTCTCATTCTTTTGCTTCAAAATTATGCTACTGTAACTTATAATTGCAATAGAATAGGCATCAGAATAATGATCAAGTCATATAAGCATTGAAATCTTGTTAACTTTAATCATTGCAGAAATTATTTTATCCTACAAACTTCTTTCTCAAGCTTCATCTGAAAACGAGATAATACATGCATATATAAAATTGTTTTAATATTTAAATAATCGGAAAAAAAAAAAGAAAAATTTGCCATAGTATCCACATGAAGGCAGAAGATGGCGTCGAATCTGTTGAGAGAGAGAGAGAGATAGAGAGAGAGAGAGGTGTAGGAGAAAATACGGAGCAGAGGAGTTTTACAAAGGAAACAGAGAACCAGATTTCTATTTCCTATTAGATATAGTAATCTAAAAGATAATCTTTACTTTTTAATAATCTAAAATTATTATAAATCCAGATAATTCAATTATGAGTGCATAAAATTATCAAGGTTTGGTAGTATTAGATTTGCTCTTCATTTTCATATAAATATTTAATTTAATTATATATTAATATACACCACATAATATTTAAATATTTCATACTAGATTTATACTTAATATTTAATTTATAATATCATATTAATTATTAATATTAAATCTAATTCGTTGTGCAATATTAATTTATATAATTTTCAGTTTTTACAAAATAATTTTAAATTATAATACTTGATAACAATAAGAAATCTAGAACTAATGTTTTAATTTATAGATAATTATTTTGTAGAAGATTTCAACAGTAATTAATTTTTTAAACAGATAAAGTAGAGAAATATAATTACAAATTTACAATAAATTATGATATATTATTATTGTTTTTTTACCCAGAAAATAGTTTAAGGAATTTTGATATATAAATCTAATATACAAAATTAGATTGTAAATCTACTATACGAAGCAAACAGAATTTGTTTTGCTGGAATAAACTGTGTAGAATTTATTCCATAAAAGTTTGGTTTTCAGAAATAATTAAAAAAATCATTTAAATGTTTGAAAGAAGTTGGAAGGCTTGGGATATCTCATCATATGGTATTTAAGCGGAGCAGGGCTCCCCGCCATTTATTGAGATTATACAACACAATCCCCATAACCCGTCTATTAAAAAGAAATTGATTCGAGGTTTTTTAGTCAATAAAAAGTTTAATTTAATAAATAGCTGGAGCTATAAATTCTAAAAAAATACAGTGAAAAATAAAGCCGAAAGTAAATAAGGAGGATAAAACATCTAATACAAAGAAACATCCACACGTCTTCAGGCAATATCACTATCAGTAGATTAAACAATGCAACAAGAAGCTTCTCTCAAAGAGAGAGAGAGAGTGGAAACAATTTATATGGCAACGTAGAACTGTACTAGATGTTCCAACTATTGATTCTTGAACTCTAAATCCTCTAGTTGAAAAAAAAAAAAAAATCTGGAATTGACCAATTCAACCACCATGGAAGTGAAAACGGAGCCCATCATTACTCATGGTCCTGTTATAAGGCGTTTAAACCAACATATCAATCCAAGGGTAGAAAGGAATCCAACCTCAAGTAAAAGATAAAAAAAAGATATTCCCATATCGGACGAAAAATAAAAGAGTCATATAATTTCGATCCGCATTACCAAACCGGCCAGATTAATTAAACAATTTCACTTGGAATAGGAGTCTTTAATTTTGTTAGGACTCCTACTCCAAGTGAAATTCCCTTTGCTTCCCCGCCTCCCTTAAAAACCCATGTACATAACTCCTTTTTACTCCACGCTTTCTGCTTCACGTCTGTCTTTCAAGAGAGACTCAACGCCATCTTCTAACTTTACGTAAGTTTCTACAGCAATTTTTTTTTTGTTTTCTTTCTTTTTTTCTCCGGATTGTTTTGATACTAATATAATCATATTTTTTTTCCTCTAGATTATTTTAATGTTGAAATAATTTTATAGATGCATGGATTATGTCGTCTCTAGTGATTGGTGCAATGTGGTGCGGTCATTGCCAAGTGCATTGCAAAACAATGACGACCGACAATGGATTCATATGCTGCTGTGGAAAGGTCCTGGACCAGAATCTCCCAATCAATCCAAAACCAAGGATTGGACGCGGACATGGATTAATGCCACCAAGAGTTAGAGGCCATGCAGACCTACTGGACGTAGAAAGTACTTCGAGCTCTTGTTCGAATTCAAGAATTAGTGGCAGCATAGAAGACACAGGGAGCTCCAACGTGACCTTTGAAAAGAATGCAAGGAAAGCAGAAAATTTAATATCGGATTCGGAAAGTTCCACCGTTCCCACGAAGCCGCGAACGATTAAGAGGCAATAAACTGAGCCTAAGAGAATGAATGAAAGATATGGTTGATGGAGATGCATGGTGGCTATTGATGAGGGGTAAAATTATCATTGCATTGTTGACCGCTCACATCGGCGATTGGGTCGTGCCCAGTCCAAATGCCCTGCTTGCCAGCTGGCCTGCTGCGACATTCTAGCAACAAGAGTCTCCTCATAATGAAGAAAGAGAACAAGAGGGAAAAAAGGGCCACGACATGTGGGCCCCCTCATTAATATCCGATAGTCAAATCAATAGGCTAGAGCATTTAATGGTACAGAAACGGTCATAATGACTTAGCCAGCATTTAATGGAATAAAAAGAGAGGAGAAAACATACTTTGGCCAACATGCCTCGGCAAACATACTTCGGCCAACATGCCTTGGCAAATATACTTCGGCCAACATACCTCGGCACTCTAGCTCGGTTTCCACAGCGCGCTATGTCCTTCGCACCAACGCAATTATGGCCTCATAAAGGCCATGCGCATCCACCTGCTTTAAAGCATTTAATGCCTTATTTCCTTCCATCATTAAGGCATTTATGGCTACCACGTTGCCCCCTTGGCACCTTTTGCGTGAGGAAGGATGGCGTCATAAAGCCGAGATAAGAAGTTCTTGACTCCATGCTTCACAGAAGTCCGATTCGGCCGACTACATTATACTTGGGCAGGTTCGGCCAACCTTATGCCTCGGCAACCCGAGCTATTCTTATGCTTCTGCCATTAAGGCCAGACCATTCTCGGCCATCCGATCCGAGCTACTTCAGACCTCTGCGGAATCTGGCGCGGGAGGGTTCAAATTCACTGTAACAGAATAAGATTTCAAACAAGGAATCATGCCAAGACGTGGCCTAGGACCTACAATAGTGGTCTAGGGACCACGCAGCCACTGAGTCTCGAGCCATCGGCCAGCTCTCCCCGTCTCCCAGCCGTCGATCCTCTAACTAACCAGATACGAATCCTACCGATCCTGTAACAACCTGATTCGAATCTGCTTCGAATCCCAACAACTTTCAGACCTCATCTAGAGCACGTCCAAGAAGTCAGGTGACCGCCTATAAATACTACCACCCTTAGGCCTCTCAGGTACGGCGATTCTACACCCATTTTTCATTCACAGTTCTCACACTCTGCCAGGAAAGCTCCCACGAGAGCTCGGAGGAACTCTTCCTAGGGGATCCTTCTCCCCATATTTGTTGATTGCTGGTCTCCGCTGACTTGAGCATCGGAGGGTCTTCCGCAGAGGGCCACCCCCAATGCCTCTCGCATGAGGACTGTCTTGCAGGTCCGCCCAGGAGGGAGCCCACGCTGCAGCCCGATCGCGCCCAAGCCGGAGGATAGATTTCAGCAGCAACAGATTGGCGCTAGAGGAAGGGCCTCAAGTCCCATTAAACTTGAAGAAAGGAGATAAGGATCTCGATCTGGAAGAGAACCTCTCCAATGGCTAATCGGAGAAAGGCAACTTCTGAAGCCCAGGACTAGGTCGCCTCCCAAGACCTGATCCGGTGAGCAGCGTGGCGCCACCGCCACCACCAGCTGAGACTCTGTCGCCACCAGCTGACCAGTGACCCAGGACCAGTTTGCCACGCTGGTCCAGCATGTCCAGGCCCTGACCCGTCTGGTTCAGGAGCGCCTTGTGGCTCCTCGTCCAGTTATAGCTGCCCCTGCTCCGTGCCTCCCCGAAGAGGCCGCAGCTCCTCTTTCTCCGGCCACTTCTTCTTCTGGTCCGCATGGAGTCGCGGACCCCCCACATCGACCTAAGGAGGCCAGACCAGTCCCGCAAAGGGGCTGCGACAAGGATCTCCCCAGATCTCGGCGGGCCTGATCCCTCTCTCCGGTGTCCTCTCGCCACGACTCGATGCTGTCTCCGCCTTCTCCCTGCCTTGGCACAACAGATCGGCTTCCATAGCCGCGCTATGCGCACCAAGGCATTTATGGCCTTATAAAGGCCATGTGCATCCACCTGCTTTAAGGCATTTAATGCCTTATCTCCTTCCATCATTAAGGCATTTATGGCTGCCACGTTGCCCCCTTGCACCTTTTGCGTGAGGAAGGATGACGTCATAAAGCCAAGACAAGGAGTTCTTGACTCCATGCTTCATAGAAGTCCGACGGCCAGCTTCAGCCTCGGCCAGTGGGCCCACCACACCACCCAGAGAGTTCCTACATGCGGAACCCCGTTCCGGATGGCCTTCGGCATAGAAGCAGTCATCCCCGTGGAGATNGCCAGTGGATTACCATACACACAGAGAGTCCCCACAGGCGAGACCCGTTACGGATGGCCTTCGGCGTAAAAAGCTGTCATCCCCGTGGAGATAGGACCCCCCTATCCGCGGATGCTATCATGCCTCCAGAGTCAAAGGGAGATCCTTCTCGCCCGGCGACCCTGTTCTCCGGAAAGCATCTGTCTCCAAACCGCTGGAGCAAGGAAAAAGGCCCCTACCAAGTGGCGGAGATCATTGGACCGGGAACCTACAAGCTGTAAGATCTAAACGGAAAGTCTGTCCTCTGGATGGAACTCGGACAATCTCCATAAATATTATCAATAGGGTATGTCCTCTATAAGTCCATTTTGATATGCCTTATTATACCTTCCTATCGGCACGTATTTTCATAATTTGCAACTTGAATCATCACACATTATGTTGCCAAATATTACGAAAAGAAACAGGTGCTGCTCACCAATCCTCGGCATGACCGAGTTGCCTATTTGCACAGGAAATCTCCGAACCTTGGCAGGGCCAAGTAAAAATCTCCGAACCTCGGCTGGGCTGAGCAACAAATTCTCCGAACCTTGGCAGGGCCAAGTAAAAATTCTCCGAACTCGGCTGGGCCGAGCAACAAATTCTCCGAACCTCGGCAGGGCCGAGCTACAAAATTCTCTGAACCTTGGCAGGGCCAAGTAAAATGTTCCCCAAAACTCGACTAACCCGAGTGACTGGTTCCCTGAACCATAATGAGAAAGGGGGTACGAATTCCCGAACTTCGGCCAAGGCCGACTCACGATACTTCGAGCTCCGATAAAGGCAAAACACGAAAATATCGAACTCCTGACCTAAGCAAGGAGCGTGTTTCGCCGAACGATCTCCGAGCCACCGCGCACGAGCCTCAATTGGTTCGGGCGGTAAGCAAGGAGCATGTTTCGTCGAACGATCTCCGAGCTGCCGCGCACGAGCCTCAATTGGTTCGGGCGGCGTGAGACCCTCGTCTAAGACGAGCGGAACGCTTTTGGCACCCCACAAACAATAATATAGTGAGCTCGGCACAGAAAAGATGAGGATTGAAAAACAGAACCAAACTCTCTTTATTGCCGATTAAGATCAGTTACAAATGCCTCACGGGCGTTACAAGGACGTTGAAATGTATAAAATAAAGGCAAATGCAAAACTCGGATAACTGCTCCAAAGCAGACCTAGGCGACTGTGATGTTCCGACGACCGGATCGACAAATCATGCAAACCACGAAACAATCAGCCCGCCGGGTGGATGAATTAAAAGATCCAAAAGGAGGCATGGCTCGCGGATGCTGATTCTGAGGATTCGGACGATCCGGCCTGCTCCCCTAGGAGGGGGTGCTGGATCGCAGGTCGCCGTCCAGCCGAGGGAACCGAGGACCATCCGACCCCGGTTGCTCCCATATTTTCCCTCCCGTGGCAAGGATTCCCTCAGAGAAGGGACGGGAACCCAAGCCAGCGAAAGAGGGAGAATCTGTGCATGCTACGGGGGTGCGATGCACTTTCTACCCTGAGCCCCCGTAACCGGTCGCAAAGGCCATACGTGAAGAGTATATGTGCGCTCCCCATATGATCTTTGCGCCCCCTATGTGCGCTCTCCATATGATCTCCGGAGCCCATCCCCTAAGGGTGAGCCATTCTTCGGCAGCTCCCCGGTCGCCCCAGCTGTCCGGTGGCAAGGAGCCTATGAGAGAAGAATCGGTCCTCCCACTCGTAGCAGCAGAGAAACGAGCATAACGGAAGCTCTAATGGAAAATACACTTTGGGGATAACCAGATGAGACCCCCTTTTTCCTTTTTATAGGCGAAAACGGACCAGGAAAGCTACCCATGCTGTAAGTCCCGAGATTCAAACACTGGCCCACACCTCCACGTGGCCTCTCAGGATGAACGCAGCACCCCACTGCGCGCCAAGCCCACCGCCTTAGTTGTGACGTGTACGGAGATCCCTCCCTGATCCCGAATCATGGTCATTAAATGCAGGAAATCGTCCACTGACGCTTCGAAAGCTGGCGGATTCAGAATATCGTCCTTCGAAAGTGATGTCCCCCAATGGTGAGCGATTGCGTGTGCGACGAAGTAATCCGCATGGAAAAAGAGCACCTTCCGAAAAGCTCTGATGCAGCTTTATGCCCCCCACTACGTCGTATTATCCATTCTGATGAAATAAAAACCGAATCACCTGCAGAACAGCAGGACGATTGACAGAACAGCAGAAAGCGCAAAGGTCTTTTTGCCTGTCGGCCCCAGCCGACCTATTTTGATCCGTCGGCCCCAGCCGACCTATTTTGATTCGTCGGCCCCAGACACCTATTTGATCCGTCGGCCCCAGCCGACCTATTTTGATCCGTCGGCCCCAGCCGACCTATTTTGCCTGTCGGTCCCAACCGACCCATTTCGTCCGTCGGCCCCAGCCGAACTATTTGTCTGTCGGCACCTGCCGACCTATTTGTCCATCGGCCCAAGCCGACCTGATTTGCCCACCGACCTTAGCCGGTACGTTTTCCTTCAATTTCGAGATAAGGATGACCTAAGAGCCTCCGGGGGCCATAGGTCGTTCACAACCGAGGCTAAACGACATCGAAATCACGCAAGAATGACACTTAAATGGAAACAGGAAATTCTTTCACTATGAAATGTCAGACAAATGTCTAAAGAACGAGATACAAGAACGGTTCCTAAGAACCGGGAGCTGCATCAGCCTTAGGAGGGCCCTCAGTTACATCTGCGAAAGTGTGGCTAGACTCGCCCTTCTCCAATACCTTTGCCCCCTCGACGGCAGCTTGCGACTGCCCCTCAGAAGCTGCTGCTTCGCTAGGACAGGGGGCGGCGCCAAGTTCAGCGTCAGAAACATCAACGTATTCATCTTCATCTTCTTCTTCGGACTCGCCATCTTCAGGATCTTCGGCACTCAGGAAAGAAAGGTCCCATTCCGGGTGCTCGCTGAGAATCTGCTATTTGCACTCCTCCTTCCCATGATGGAAGGCGTCAACACTGATAGCGTCTTGCCTCCCCCTGAGTATGGCGTGCTGCGTCTTGGCCTCCGCCGTTTGTTTCTCAGCCTCAATCACCTGGGCCTTCAGGATGACGTTTTGCTCCTCGAGCTCGCTAGCCCGCGTCTCGAGCTCCAAGCTCCTATTGCGAGTGGACGCGAGCTCACCTTGAAGAGCCCGAACCTCCGACTCCATCTTCGCCATCTGAAAAATCCAAAATCAATCGGCATTGCGAGAACCCAGTAGGAAGAACAAAAAGGGTAAAATAGAGCGTACCTCCCCCTCTCGCTTGGCCAACCTCTGGCCATCTCTTCCGCCTCGTTCCTGGCTCTCGTCTTGTCAGCCCCTATCAGCTCAACCCTCTCCTGCAGAGTGCTGATCTTCAGCTGTTTGGCTTCAACATCCCAGCCGTCGCTCGCGAGGGAGCCATAGCCCCGAAGGCAGGATGGCCCTGTCGCATTAATTAGGGCATCATGCGCAAGCCAGTTAAACCAAGACGTCCCATCCAAGACGCGCCATTCGAACTCGTACTCCCTACGCTCGAACCTACGCTTCGAACTAGGGAGTGGAGGGCATGTGTTGGGGGGGTAAATCGTTATTGCATTATATCCGTGCGAGGCGGCTAAAGCTAACCTCCTCCTTTGTCCCCTCCGGGCTCCCATAGCTCGGCCCCTCCGGGGCTTCCGTAGCTCGGCCCCCTCCGGGCTCCCGTTAGCTCGGCCCCTCCGGGCTTCCCGTAGCTCGGCCCTTTCGGGCTTCCTTAGCTCGGCCCTCCGGGCTTCGTAGCTCGGTCCTTCCGGGCTTCCTTAGCTCGGCCCCTCCGGCTTCCGTAGCTCGGCCCCTCCGGGCTTCCTTAGCTCGGTCCTTCCAGGCTTCCGTAGCTCGGTCCTTCCGGGCTTCCTTAGCTCGGCCCTTCCGGGCTTCCGTAGCTCGGTCCTTCCGGGCTTCCTTAGCTTGGCCCTTCCGGGCTTCCTTAGCTCGGCCCTTCCGGGCTTCCGTAGCTCGGTCCTTCCGTGCTTCCTTAGCTCGGCCTTCCGGGCTTCCTTAGCTCGGCCCTTCCGGGCTTCCGTAGCTCGGCTCCTCCGGGCTTCCTTAGCTCGGCCCTTCCGGGCTTCCGTAGCTCGGCCTCTCGAGCGATCCACACCTAACATCTACCTCCGCGGAACCTGACGCGGGAGAGCCCCAGCCTACCAGAATGGCATCCTAGATAAGGAATCATGTCGGGACGTGGCCTAGAGCCTATCATAACCGCCCCAAGCCTACTCAACCAGATCTCGAGACATCAAGGAGCTCTCCCAGCCGTCGATACCAGAACAAACAGGATATGGACTCTAACGGCCCTACAACGGCCTGATTCTGTCCGTCTCCGTATCAACAACCTCCGGACCTTCCAGAAGGCGCTCACGAACCAGGTGACAGTCTATAAATATCATAATCGCAGATTCCCTTAGTATGCAACTCTGTACGCACACTTACGCGCTTACACCCCCACTCTTACTCTCTGCTCTCGCCGGTTAGCTCGTCGGCGCTCCTGCCCTCTGGAGCCTCCGATTGGCCGCCCCCGGAGAGGTCTCCCGGAGAGATCCACCTCCCCACTGTCTGGTTGATCGCCGATTTCTTCTCCACTGACTTGAGCGTCGGAGGGTCTTTCGCGGAGGACCACCCCCGCGTCCCTCCGTGTGTGAACTTCTTTTGCAGGTCCGCCCCCCCTCTTCCTGAAGATCGATCGCGCCGGAGTCGGAGAACGGATTTCAGTGGCAACATATATATATATATATATATATATCCACATAAAGGGTATTATGAGGGTCATGATAAGAAGGGAAATAATTGATTAATTTATTTTTTATTAATTTTAAATATTTTATTTTACAGAAGGGTGTCAATATACCAAATAATTAGTCTCTTATTTTGGAACAGAAAAATTTAGATCCGTTCTTACGTTTATTTTAATATTTTAATTTGGGTAGATTATCACTTGTCTAATTACTAGATGATACTTTTTTTAAAAAAATGAACGCTGATGTGATAAAAGATGATAGAAATTTGACTAACAGCCTCAGATAATTCGGTTACAAATCATTGTTTTTATTTGTTTGAAATAGAAAAATGTGATAATAAATTGCTTACATCTGTTAAAAAAATAATCAATCTCCATTATTGTAGTAAATAATAAATAGTATGAAAAATAAGAGAATAATTTACTTAAATTATATTTTAGTAGTTTTTTTAGCATGCACAGGTCTTTGAAGCTGAAAAAACTAACCTTGTTCAAATGAGCAGTGCTTAAAATATTAAATAATAATTGTATATTATGATTACTCTCTTGAGGGAACAAAAAAAGAAAGAAATATTTTGATGCTTTATTTTTTTTGGATAATGTCGTAAATAATTTTAACTCTAAAGATATTGTATAATGGCATAAAGGATTAAGAATGTTATATAGCCGAGTTAGATGGTTAAGATTTTCTAAAAGCCAAAAAAATTATAAAAATGCATGATAATTGAAGCTAACAATATACATCATGATCAATACAATAAAACAATGAGAAGATAATTTTTATTGTTTTAATTTTATAATTAATACAAGAATAACTTATGCTTCTAGGGAACGGAAAGAGAGTTTTTGATCCTTATCTAATTTATTGAGATAATAAATTATAATTAAACTTGAGCTCAGATCTTCAGCAATCGATCCTCCTTTACTTGGAACAATTAAATCAATTGGCACCCACTAATACGTAGAAATTGCAATGGTGCTGCTTGTGGTCGTTATAACGAATATTATTACTGCAGCATTACTAAGGCTGCCGTGCTTTTTTTTTTTTTTTTGTGTTACAGCGATCGAACAGTTTAGGACGAGTCAAGTTTGATATATCAAATATAAAATCTGAGTAAGAATCATCGGACATAAGTCATCCGGCATTCAGTATCAGAGATCGAAATGATGGACAACTATAGCTTTCCGATAAATATGCCAAATCTGCACTATAAGCATGATGAAGCATAGTCCTGATATGGTATATCACAGGGTTGATAGGCAAAGTCGCTCGAGTTCCGTCGGAGCCAGCAAACAATAGTACTAGAGTTTCCCTCTATAACAAGTCTGCGAATGCCCAGATTGCGGATAGCATAGAAAATGTCAGCCCACGCAGCATACAACTTGGCTAGCGGCACTGAAAGGTCTAGAAAATCAAATCCATTAGCCGCAAGCATCGACCCATCGGAGCTATGGATCACAAAAGCCGAATCAGCCAGTCGATCTTGAACACTGCCATCAAAGTTGATTTTGACAAACCATAGTAAAAAGGGTTCTCATGATACAAAGATCGTACGTCGTACGCTGCGAAAGCAATAGGGAATCTTAGATGCCATGGCTATATCAGAATTAAGGCTTGATGACTAAGGATACTCAAAAAAAAAAAAAAAAGAGCTATCTTGATAACCCTGAAGGGAGGATCAATCACAACAGCGGAAAAAAAAATGCCGTGCTTTCATTTGCCCTAGTAGCCCTTGATTAGAGAAGGAAACACTTTGTACACCGCTCCGTGCAGCAAGGCCTAATGGGCTGCACCGCTCCTTTCTATTGGTCCACATGGATCCCATGTGGCCTGACATGAGACAGAATAGCAGAGAGATAATGTTACTTTTTAATCGTACATCCATTAAAAGTGTTCAGCCTTTTCACCATTGGTGTGAAGACGAAAAATGCCCTTTCCCTCCAGCCTACTTCAACCCGTCATCTTATTTGGATTTTGCTGATAAAAAATTAAGGTTCTGGTCTGGAAGACTCACGACCCCTTAGTTCAGACCCACGACACCCCAGTTCAAGACCCACGACACCCCTAGTTCAAGACCCATGACACCCTTAGTTCAAGACCCACGACACCCCAGTTCAAGACCCACGACACCCTCAGTTCAAGACCCATGACACCCTAGTTCAAGACCCACGACACCCCAGTTCAAGACACATGACACCCCAGTTCAAGACCCACGACACCCCTAGTTCAAGACCCACGACACCCCAGTTCAAGACCCACGACACCCTAGTTCAAGACCCATGACACCCCTAGTTAAAGACCCATGACACCCCAGTTCAAGACCACGACACCCTTAGTCAAGACCCACGATACCCCAGTTCAAGACCCACGACACCCTTAGTTCAAGACCCACGACACCCCAGTTCAGAAACACCCCTAGTTCAAGACCATGACACCCCAGTTCAAGACCCACGACACCCTTAGTTCAAGACCCACGACACCCCAGTTCAAGACCACGACACCCTTAGTTCAAGACCACGACACCCCAGTTCAAGACCCACGACACCCTTAGTTCAAGACCACGACACCCCAGTTCAAGACCCACGACACCCTTAGTTCAAGACCCACGACACCCCAGTTCAAGACCCACGACACCCTTAGTTCAAGACCCCGACACCCCAGTTCAAGACCCACGACACCCTAGTTCAAGACCCACGACACCCTCAGTTCAAGACCCAGACACCCTAGTTCAAGACCCACGACACCCTTTTAAGACCCACGACACCCCAGTTCAAGACCCACGACACCCTAGTTCAAAACCCACGACACCCCTAGTTCAAGACCCACGACACCCCAGTTCAAGACCCACGACACCCTAGTTCAAGACCCATGACCCCCAGTTAAAGACCCATGACACCCTAGTTCAAGACCACGACACCCCAAGTTCAAGACACACGATACCCCAGTTCAGACCCACGACACCCCTAGTTCAAGACCCATGACACCCCCAGTTAAAGACCCATGACACCCTAGTTCAAGACCCACGACACCCCAAGTTCAAGACACGACACCCCAGTTCAAGACCCACGACACCCCTAGTTCAAGACCCACGACACCCTAGTTCAAGACCACGACACCCTTAGTTCAAGACCCACGACACCCCAGTTCAAGACCCACGACCCCCTAGTTCAAGACCATGACACCCCAGTTCAAGACCCACGACACCCTATTCAAGACCCACGACACCCCCTGTTCAAGACCCGGGCCGATCGCCTCTCACTGCTACCCACGCCTCAGATACTAAAGATTATATCCGAGTGGCCTCCCTTGATTCGTGCCTTCTCTAGGTAGCGTCCCCCACAAGCCGTCGTTGAAGCAGAAGAATCACCGTTGTTACTGGAATCGCCCAAAACCCGAGTCCTGCACAGGGGGCTGAGAGAGAAACCAAGGATCGACGCACGAGACGTGGAAGATGTGAGCACAGTCTGGCAGCAGTCTCAGCCATTCTCCTTCTTCGAATTCCCCCAAGCAAATGGAGCAAGCACTGCGGCCATCGTCCTCCTCGCGTTGCTTCGTTTTCTCCCCGAACTGAATGGCAGGGAGGGACTGCACGATGGCAGAAGCCATGCCTCCGGATTCCAACTGTGGTGAAGCGTCGTCGCCTGGGTTGTTGTTCTGGCCCAGAAGTCGCCTCGCAGTCCTCCTTCGGAGACACCGTCTCTTGATGCCCTTGTACAAGGTATGAAGCAGAAGAGAAAGCAGAGGCCATAGATACAGATGAGTGCCGGCTTTTTCCAATCGAAATCTGGAGCTTTGGAGTCTTCAGGACATGGTATCTAAACCGATGGCCGAAGGTTGTGAAGAGAGAGAGCTATGGTCTATATGTTAGAGCTTATTGTTATCGATTTGACAAAGCCATCGGTAGTATCGATGTTGCGCTGGAGTTGAACGAACGGGGTGGTGATATCTCTTAAGGATTGTGGGCAAGTGGATGCATTAGCTGACGGAATGGCATTGGTGAGGTAGCCCCAATGGAAGAGTCGCGTCCAAACGAACATGCCGTCGATTATCCAAATAGGTTGTCAATAGTTTATAGATCCGAGGATGCCGTCACCATTAAAGAACACATGGACCTTGTTCTTGATCTCGATCCAGCATCCAGGAATCCTCTTCATCATCTCTCGCCTGATCATCGACACACGTTGGAGAGCAGAACATAAGACGATATGTCCTTCGGGTCTTGAACAGGGGATGTCGTGGGTCTTGAACTAGGGTGTCGGGGTCTTGAACTGGGGTGTCGTGGGTCTTGAACTAGTCTTGAACTGAGGTGTCGTGGGTCTTGAACTAAAGGTGTCGTGGGTCTTGAACTAGGGTGTCGTGGGTCTTGAACTGGGGTGTCGTGGGTCTTCAGGGGTGTCGTGGGTCTTGAAGTCTTGAACTTGGGTGTCGTGGGTCTTGAACTAGGGTGTCATGGGTCTTTAACTGGGGGTGTCATCTATGAACTGGGGGTCGTGGGTCTTGAACTAAGGGGTCGTGGGTCTTGAACTAGGGTGTCGTGGGTCTTTACTCATGGGTCTTGAACTAGGGTGTCGTGGGTCTTGAACTGGGGTGTCGTGGGTCAAAGGGTGTCGTGGGTCTTGAACTAGGGTGTCGTACATCTTGATACGTCGTGGGTCTTGAACTAAGGGTGTCGTGGGTCTTGAACTGGGGTGTCGTGGTCTTGAACTAAGGGTGTCGTGGGTCTTGAACTGGGGTGTCGTGGGTCTTGAACTAAGGGTGTCGTGGGTCTTGAACTGGGGTGTCGTGGGTCTTGAACTAAGGGTGTCGTGGGTCTTGAACCATGGGTCTTTAACTAGGGGTGTCATGGGTCTTGAACTGGGGTGTCGTGGGTCTTGAACTAAGGTGTCGTGGGTCTTGAACTGGGGTGTCGTGGGTCTTGAACTAAGGGGTCGTGGGTCTTGAACTGGGGTGTCATGGGTCTTTAACTAGGGGTGTCATGGGTCTTGAACTGGGTGTCGTGGGTCTTGAACTGGGGTGTCGTGGGTCTTGAACTAGGGGTGTCGTGGGTCTTGAACTGGGGTGTCGTGTGTCTTGAAAACTAGGGTGTCATGGGTCTTGAACTGAGGGTGTCGTGGGTCTTGAACTGGGGTGTCGTGGGTCTTGAACTAAGGGTGTCATGGGTCTTGAACTAGGGGTGTCGTGGGTCTTGAACTGGGTGTCGTGGGTCTTGAACTAAGGGTGTCGTGAGTCTTCCAGGCCAGAACCTTACGATTTTTATCAGCAAAATCCAAATAAGATGGCGGGTTGAAGTAGGCTGGAGGGAAAGGGCATTTTCGTCTTCACACCAATGGTGAAAAGGCTGAACAACTTTAATGGATGTACGATTAAAAAGTAACATTATCTGCTATTCTGCTCATCATGTCAGGCCACATGGGATCCATGTGGACCAATAGAAAGGAGCGGTGCAGCCCATGTAGGCCTTGCTGCACCGAAGGCGGTGTACAAAGTGATTAGAGAAGCTAAGGGGAGCAAACCTTTTTCGTGAAGCCCAACATATAAAAATAATCAAGAAAAGCCAGCGCTAGTGTTTCAGAATTTCTAATTTAATTTATTAGAACTTCTAATTTACTTTATTCTGGAGGAATCTGTGACACTTGTATATATTTCGTGACCCTTTTGGGTAGCACATTAATTATTATTTAACGTGTTATGTTAGAACTCCATTCTTAAGATTTTCCGGACTTCTTTGGTTGTCTCTTTGCGTGTACGCTGTGGCAGCCGTTTCTTTCTCTGAGTAAGCCTGAACTGCGGTCCTCCCGTCTTCCTTCCTTCCTGCTTGCTTGCTCGTGGAAGGGTTTTTCTCAGATATCAAAGCAAGTGATAATGCTGTACCACTTGGCAGTCGCCTTTAATTTGTTTTATGTTTTCTGAAAAAAAATGCAGCATCATTCTATCATAAATTAATTACTTGATTTTAGCTAAAATATGTTTTTCTGATGGTATGCTGTATTTAATCTATTGAAATATATTGTTAAAATAATTGAAAATTCATCTTAATGCAGAGATATAACTAATTGGCAAAGTGATACATTAATTATTTTTATTAATTTTATATAATTTTATATTAAAAATGTAATATTTTTAACACAAATTATTAAATCGTAACAACTAAAATTTTTAGACTCAAATAAAATTTTAAGTGAAAATTTAAGAATTAAAAATATATTTCATTATTTTCTACAGCAACAACCTCAGTTATGCCAACAATGTACATTAGGTCATATTGGTTAAAAAATTTTTAGGTCGATCACTTCTACTACATTAGTCGGTGCACTCGAGGCCGTCCAACTTTTATGTAACGTAACTCCCATGCAACGCATGCCTAATCACATGCAGCCACCTCAGCACATAATGCCATATGCATAAATAAAAACTGATATTGAGCACAACATTGATTTATTCTGAAAATATTAATACATGCATCGGCTATTCTCTACAAGTTTTTTTTTAAAATCTATTTTTCAATACTAGCTTAACTTTATAAGAATTGATCTTATTTTGAAACAAAGTGGTAAAATGGCTCTTTGACATGCAGGCATATTTTACCACAATGCTTATCTTAGGCAAACACCTAAAGACTTGTTTGACATATTGTTGTTGTTTTTATGTTTTTATTTTTCTATAAATTAATGATAGAGCACACAGCTGAGATTGATGCAGCAGATGGCATTTCTAAAGAACTACTCTTCCTTGCTTCTACTTCTACTCTTTATTTAACGCAACAAATTAAGTTTTTGAAAGAAAAAAAAAAAGTGTACGTTTAATCATACATGCCTTCAATGTAATCAATCTTTTCTTGAATTTTTGAAGATAAAAATAGAAGACAAAAGGCATCACCAAATTAAAAGAGTCCTAAATTATGGGATTTCTAGCTATTTTGTTTCTTTCATGCAGAATAGCCATTTTGGAAAAGATTTTCTACGCTGAATTCAGTGTAGTAAGTCCTACGTGAACTGCATCATTCTTTTTTATTAATTCATATGTATATTATACTTATTAAAAAATATTAAAATAACTTTACGGTGACAGAAAAAATTATGACATCCAATTTTAAACTTATGATACCATAATTATAAAATTAAGACACACGTTCAGAAAATAAAAAAAAAATTATAACGCTCTAGTTTTAAACTTACGGTATCGTAATTATAAAATTAAGACACCCATTCAGAAAGAAAAAAAATTAAGACATCCCAGTTATAAATTTACGATCCGTAGTTATAAAATTACGATACCTACTTAGAAAATATGTCTGTACATAAATTTTTTAAAAAAATTATTTGACATGCATTAATATCCGTTCAAATTTATGTACAGACACATTTTTGAATAAGTATCGTAATTTTATAGCTACGATGTCCTAAGTTTACAACTGGGGTATCGTAACTTTTTTTTTTGCTTTCTTAACGAGTGTCTTAATTTTTTAACTATGGTATCATAAGTTTAAAATTAAGGTATCCTATTTTTTTCTTTAGTATATCGTAAAGCTGTCTTAATATTTTTTTAATGATATCATACGCATGTGAATCAATAAAAAAGAACGATGCAGTCCAACATACGGTGTACAAAATCTTTTCCTAGCAATCTTATAACCATGATTAGATCAAACAACTGGCGGTGGCTTACAAGTGACGAGACCCTAAGCACCCTGCCAGCCCCTCCTCCTCCTCCTCCTCCCCAGAGGCGCAGCGGTGCCCACCATGTGCGAAGGTACTTGTTAAGCTGCAGAGCTCAAATCCCTGTGACTGGTTCCCAAAGACACATATGCTTACAGCTAAAAGGTGGTGTCCTAAAAGAGGTCCAAGTCCAAGTGCAGTTCATGTTGGCTGATATCAATCGCGTTCGGCGCGGTTGCCGCTGAATTGCCACCCTCCTTTTCCGCAATCCACTGCAACCAAGTACCAAGTTGATGCACCCCACCTCATTCCTTCCTGTGGATGCAGTAGAGGCCAAAAGCAAGTGGAAAGGGACTTAAAGTTTTCCCAGAGGTTCATTCCCCTTGGCCATAATGTTCAAGGGAAGTCGGTCTTCTGAAGTTTTTCTTCTTCTTCTTCTTTTTTTTTTTTTTTTTTTAAAAATCCCCTAACATCCAATTGAAGGGTGGTTAGAGACAAGAGACTATGTATATAGATTTCGACCTGCCCCAGGCCCTCATTCGTCTATGAGAAAGGTACGTCTCCAATTGGACCCACATGAAGTAGATAATCTCTTTTTCTGAACAAATAGGTCTCTTGATGGAGCAGATTTTTTCTCTTTTTTCATAGAAAAAGCCTTTTAAGTAGTCAGTATACTCTACTTTCTTGAGTTTTTTTTTTTTTTTAATAAGTTGACCATCAGACAAGGTGAACTTCTCTTTTCTAACAAAAAAAATCTTTATAAGTGATCTATTCTTCTTTTTCTCAAGTGATATTCCTTTAGATGGATTGATGCTCTATTAAAATAGATCTTTTTTTTTTTTGCTTTTTTTTTTTTCGAGTAGTCTACAAATAATCGAGTAGTCTCCGATCGTAAGCTTATAATCCATGCATTATGGCAGCTATAGCTATGGATTGTCGAAAGTCTTAGTTTGATCATTTCACTATTGAAGCACTTTCTTTATATAGTCATATAATAGCTCACTTATGTGCTATTTTAATGCTATCAAGCTCATGCTTATCTTCATTCACCTAATATTAATGATGAAATGGCAGAAGAACTGCCTTTTGTAAGTAGTTGATGAAGTTGACTCCTGAATAGAGCTAATTCAGTTACCATGGGTTCTGCCTTTTATAAGTAGCTGATGGCTATAAATGTATGTTTTGGTTCCACCAAGCCTGCACAGCCAATCAGCAACTTTGTTGGCCACATTCTTTTGGTATTGTTTCATCATTGTAGGCTTCAATGATATAGGGGGATGATCATATGTCGCTTAGTTGGGCATTAGTTAAATAATAGGGTTTGGCCTCTTTAGTTGCCGTTCTTTATAAAAATTTTGATGTCACATAGAATCAATATAGATATAATATTTGATAAATAATTTAGAACAATGTAATGCCAGCCCATTATATCTATCATCACACTAATTTTTTTTTAATTCTAAATTATATTGTTGGACCTCAAACTTTCACTCAAATTTTATTTTGATCTTTAAACTTTCAACTATTATATTTAATTTTTCTTATTTAAAAAATATTATAGTCTTAATATTTTATTATAAAAATTAATTAAGATTAGTATTATTTTGACATGAATATGTGAACTAATTGATCGGATGATATATTAATTATTTTGTTAATTTTATCTTATTTAATGTAACAAAGCATTAAAAATATAATATTATCAAATATGATGTATTAAAATGTAATAATAGAGTATTATAAGATATAAGTAAATTTTGAATTGAATGAGGGTTTACGGATCAAAAGCATTCCTTTTAAAAAATAATAAATGTCATATCAATTTTTTCTTTGCAAAGAAACACTAACAATGAACTCTTCCTTTGATGGGACCTTCCTTGGAAGATTGAAACGAATATTCTTCATCGTCTCCCTAAAATAAAAAACTTAATGGGCCCACCTACCAGGACACCCACTAGGTATACCGTCACTAATATTATTTCTAAAAAAAAATTTATTATAACAAAAGCGATGCAGCAAGCATACATCAATCACACGCATATGCAATGCATGATAAAGCCTATTAGGCCTTATATGTATGGCGGCATGATCACATGCCAATTCGTATGCCCGATGTGCTTGCTGTACTACCATACATTTGGTGCAACAAGTGTTTTCCTATTATTTCTTCGCTCACAAGAGGGTGTTTGTATTATAAATAGTGGGTTAGGCTTCGATTTTGAAGAGATGGCTCATTCAGTATTGAAAAAGTCTTTGTACATCGTCTTCGGTATAGTAAATCCTATATAAATTACACCATTTTTTTATTGAATTTTATGACTTAACAAGATGGGATGGAATAGCAAGGATCATAATTATGAATTCCCAAGTGATACGTATTTCTAATAGGATAAGAACAAACGGCTTGTTTTCTAAAAAAATATTACGATATTTCAGTTATAAAATTACAACACTCATGTTATAAAATAACAATATCATAATTATAAAACGTTAAGGCAAAGTTTTACAATATCATAGGAAGTTTTTTGATATCAATCGAAAAAAAAATATGACATTCTAGTTGTAAAATTACGATTCAAAGTCAAAAAAAATTTATGACACCCTAGTTATAAAATTATGATACCATAGTCATAAAATTACGATACCCATTTAGGAAACATTAAGGCAAAGCTTTACGACATTCCAATCAAAAAAAATTACGATATCCTAGTTGTAAAATTACGATACTCTAGTTATAAAATTACGATGTCCATTCAAAAAGCTGAAAAAAATTACGATATCTTAATTGTAAAATTACGACACCGTAGTTATAAAATTATGACACCCATTTAGAAAACGTTAAGGCAAAGCTTTATGACATCTTGAACCGAAAAAAAATTACGATATCACAGTTGTAAAATTACGAAAACTTATGACACTAATTCAAAAAATATGTGCTGCATTACTCATGGTCTATGCATAATTTTTTTTTTAAAAAAACTGAATGAATATTAATGCATATCATGCTTAAAATTTAAAAATATATTTTTATTATTTTATTTAATTTTATCATATTAAGCTATATAAATTGTATGTGAACCAATAAAAAAAAAATATAGCCTATGTATTATTTGATGTACAAAAAAATGATGTACAAAATCTTTTCCTTTAGCATTAAATGCCTTCTTTTTAGGCTCATCTCAGTTGCTATTTTAAGTGAAGACTCTGATGTCCTTTCATGGAATATCAATGGAGCAAATAATCCTCTCGCTTTTTTTTTTTTTTTTTTTTTTTTTTTTTTTGTTGCAGAACCTCTCGCATTTTTTGAGATGCCGGCTATCACCATTTTAAGCTTGCTTGGCAAGGCAGTGACATGCCAAAGCTTGTGAAGGCAAAAGTAACCTCTCCAACTTGCTATACTGATGCTATAGATTATTGAAAAAAAGTAAACATGTGAATATGCATCCCAAAGGAGGAAAATTTAAAATATCAATAAAAAAATAAACATATGATTACCTATCAAAAAATATATTTTTAATAAATAAATATATTTATAAAGATATTCTAATCTTTATTTTTATCTTCATCAAAGAAAATAATTCATAGTCTTGTTCCATCCTCGTAAATAAATAATTGCTTCATTCTTGTGAGTGGAAACAAATAATCCTTATCCTCATTTCCATAAAAGATGAGAATTTCATATCTTGAATGAATGTGATGAGGTTGTTTCCATTGTAAGTTAAAATTTTACCTCTAATAGCATGGGATGTAGCACCTTAAGGTGCGTTTGGTAACCATTTTGAAATTATTTTGACAAAATTACTCGTGATCCTAATTCTAAAGTAATGTAAGCTCTACGATCACTAGTGATTTAATATCACCGTATTGATATACCATAAAAATATAAGATTACTAACTATAAAATATCAAATTACTCATGTTATATTTATATATAACTATGATATATATATTATAATATATAACATAATAATAATATAGTATATTAATTTTATATATCATATATATATATATATATAATTATTACTATTGTACTACATTATTATAAATAAAAATTATTTTGATGTATAAATTTTAATTTAAGATTATAATAAGGGTATGATTTTGAATCATCATCTTTGAGGACAAGGATTGGATCACCTTCTTAATTACAAGGTAATCCATAAGGTGAGGATGATCTTGAATCATTGCCACACAGAACCATTTACTACAAATAAATAAATAATTTCACCATTATCCCATGGATTGATCCCAAGGCAGTGTTTGAAATAGAGGATAAGAGAGGATATTCAGGAGATTTTTCTTCTTATTCCTAAAAGCTATAATTACAGGGAATAACTCTAAAAAAGTTTAATTAGAGAGGATAATCCATGTTTAACCATGGGTTATCCATATTCCCTAAGGTAGTGTTTGATAGAAAAAATATTATTTATGGATAAGTGTACATGATAGAGTTTATAGGGATATCCCTTGGCTATCCCATATTCCCTAAGGTAGTGTTTGATAGAAAAAATATTATTTATGGATAAGTGTACATGATAGAGTTTATCCCCGGGCTATCCCTAGGGATATCCCTTGGCTATCCCATTGATCATATCAAATGCAAAAAGGTAAATCCATAGGATAACTTTTTTTTACTCTTATTTGGAGGGATAACCAGCTATTCCTGCATTTTCTAGAATAAATTGAGGAGATATCCATGGTTAACCATGGATTATCCCTTTGGTTAACTTTATTCCCAGCTATCCTTATAGTTATGGCTTTTGGGAATAAGATGGGATATCCAGGGATATCCCCTCTTATCCCCTATTTCAAACACTACCTAAAGACTCCATAATAACTAGAGCTAATTTTTGATGACAAAGCTATTATTTAAAAAAAATAGTTAACCCTTCAACTATTGAATAAATATTATCCTGTATATTTATTCAAAAATAATTTTTTAAAATCAAACACTACCTAACTAAAGTACTTCTTACTAAATACTCCCTCGGTCTTTCCATAAGCTTTTGGCAACAGAAGAGATGTCATGGCTAAAAGCCGTAGGACTTTCATGATTGAAAGAAAGTATTTTCCAATTTTTTTTGTTTGAATCCAACTCGGACTTGATTCTGTTGCATCCCATGCCACGGCCTTGAGCATGGATCATGCTCCGCGCATGTCCCCATGGCCCCCCGCATCTAAGTGATTGATGGAGAAGTCTTGCGGATCAAATCTGCCTCCCGTTATTCGATAAGTCCACATATATGCAACCAAACAAGATGTTTGGCATATTTATATTTTACTTTTGTGAAAAGCATTTGGGTTTGATTTTTTTTTTTTCCCCCTTCTTCGACCGGGCCTCAATTTTGAATTTTTGGAGCCATTTTATCTAATTCATATATTTAATTCAGAGCTTTATTTTGCCCCACTACGTACCCTTAGATGATTACATCTCCATGCTGCTATCCATGGAGACTATGCTAATCTTTTCATCCTCAATTATATATCAAAAAAAAAAAAAATGCTGTTTGAGTGTATAAAATTATTTATGATTTACTTTGCTAAATAATGAAGTTTCATTAAGATATTCTCAGAGTTAAATGGGTCTTGGCATGGGGTAAAGACAGCATTGGTTTGATTCTTATAAGATTGCTGTGAAAGAAGATTTGGCAACAATAATCTCTTAGTTAAGAGGCATGTCATCATGTACTCTTTCTTGAGGGGTTTTTGGGCTACTCTTCTAACTATTCTAGAATTGAAATGCAATCATATTTATAGAGAAGAAAATCAGATAGCTGATTATCTAGCTAATTAATTGAAGGGCAATTCATTGGAAGCAAAGATGCTCTATGTTCCTATCTCTTTTAAATTAATTAGCTAGAATGGATGCTCAAGAAGTTTTATTTTTGAGGCACCTGACCTTCCTTAAGCTGTTATCAAAAAAACAAAGAATTTTCTTAGGAACATCAAGATAAAATTATTACACCTCGGTCTCACCATTGGCCTTGCTTAAGGGTATGCAGCTATGCCCATCCTGAGTTAGGTAATGAGGGCAACCGTTGGCCAATTATCAATGACGGCTCATCCACAGCTTAACTCGACTAAACTTAAAATATATTATTATTTTATTTTTCATGCTAAATCATAGTTGTTAGATTTAGACTGAACCGATCGGTTAGACCGATTGAACCGAACTCAAAGACCAAATCGATCAGATTTTAACATAAAACCGGATGTGTAATACCCTAAAATACATCCGGTTCATTCGTGAACTGATCAACTCAACTCGAATTAAATGGAGTCACGGATTTTATTATAATCTTAATTTTTTATTAAAAATTAATTTTTATTAATATAAATATATTTTTATATTAAAATAATTAATCAATGATTGAACCAATGATCCAACAATTGAACCAATGATGCACTTGCCGAGTCAATGTTCGGCCAGGTTTGACAACTATCTCCTGAATTGCTTTTCTTTCTTTGACTTTTTTTTTTTTTTACTCGGAAAGAATCTTTTTGGCTAATAATTATTTGAAAAAGAAAAAAATCATCTCAAAAAAAAAATTATACTTTTCCCGTAGAGTAAATATTAATCATGAAATATATAAAGCAATAAAAGGCTAGTGGATTGGATAACAGTTCTCAGAACTACATTTCCTAATTATTCTTGTTCAACAAAACAAGAGAAATCCCTTTCCTTTCACTTCTTTTCATTTTCTGAAATTGAACCTCTTGTATTATTGCTGGCATAAGAGTACACGTTATTTGTCTATTTCTTCTACCGACGAACATCACTAGATTAAGACCAAACACCTTTCTAGTTGTGTGATATGGGCATATTATATCCTTGATAATTATCATGTACATTGAATCGTCCTTGAATATTCAAAATATTTGTCAGTATCTTTCTTTTCCTCCCATCTCTTTCTATCATTTCAATGCCATTCTCAGCACCACCTCCTCCATTGCTGCTGCCATGGCCTCCACCACCCCTCCCCCTCCACCTGATCATTGCCTCCTCCGACAGCAGCTGCATGGCCGGTGTCATGGACCACAGAGCAAAACTTGTGGCCATGCACCACCTCAATGGAAGACCAAATGATCCATAATGCAGGAGCTGGACCTACGCTTTGTCAAGAAGCAAGCATCGCGATTGCCCTGTGCTCATAAAAAGCATACCCAGGCGACTAAAGAATCAGTGAGCCAAGAATAGGTGATGGGACAAAGGATTCATATTTCACCAATGTTTGTTTTTTTGTCTCTCTTTTTTTTTTTTTTTTTTTAAATCACTGGGCCAGGATGTTTGACATGAGGTCTTAATCTGGGAATCGATTTGGTCTGAAGGGCATGTGATATTGGAGGGCCAGCCACCTCCCATCCTTGGGAGAACTCAACGAAGAGTTCAGAACAATCAGCGTGGGCCAAGTTCAGAAAAACCACTTGAAGAAGACACTGGAATGCCTTGTACCAATCTCTTTTGTTTCTTTAAATGGCTTTTTTTTTAAAATCAAAGTATATATATATATTGGTTTGAAATTTTGATCGTACGTTGCCTCTGGCATGAGCTGAGCTGGTTGTAATCTATGCGTGGGCCAAAGTCACCCATGCAAAATATGAACCGCATTATATGTCATTAATATGTGGGCCTGCTTTGGTGCAAAGATTTTCTCAATTCAGGGGCTTCCGTATGCCAATAAAGCATGCTGCTTTGGTGCACGAATTTATTTAACATTTTAAAGTTTTCAGTTTTTTAATTAAATATATCAACTCTTAATAATTTGACAAACTGTTTGGCATGATAAACATAAAAATATATTAAAATAATGCCTACATGATGCTGAGGTTGAAGAAGAATAGAAAATAAAAGAGGAAAACTATTAACACTTTTCATCTTCTTAATAAGAAGTTTAACTTTGAAGCTTATTGCATAATTTTTAAGATAAAGAAGTTATTGATTTTGATAAATAATTAATTAATAAAAGAAACAGCAATGTAGATTTTTTTCTCCTAAATTCTAAAGTCTGCTACTTTTTTTTATCAGCTCCAATTCAATCATGTGAAATCTCAATTAGGTTTCTGCATGGTCTAATGTAGTAATTATTGTAATTATGTGACTCTTGTTATAATGGTTTTAGAGGCCCTAGCTATATTAATTAGCAGTTAATGACTACAAGTATTGATGTTATAAGATTGTTAAATAGAGAGAGAGAGAGAGAGAGAGAGAGAGAGTTGCTCACTCATTGGACCTTTTTTATATTTTGTTGAGAGAGGACATTTTCATTATTCATTCAATTTTAAAATAATAATTTTAAAGTCAAAATTTCATTTGGATTAAAGAAAAGAATTTTAAAACAACATCATTAATTATTATCAACATCATTGCCCGTTATCGTCATTTCCACCATCCAACAACAGCTCTTGCGATTGCTATCTCGTAATTTAATTCAACAGGCTAAAAATTAGTCAAAGTTTCGGTGGACAAATAGTAAATTCATTCGTGTCACAAAGAACAAATTCTAGAGCAGCAAGCCATGGGTTTCTATTGACTAAAAATTAGTCAAAGTTTTCGCTTAAACTGTAATTTAAGCGAACACGGCGCGACGAGACAACGAGTCGCGCCAGGCTGGCCAAATGCGAGGCTGGCGTGGGTTAAGCGCTTGTGCCGCACTTGCACGACCCACGTGCTTCCAGCGCCCAGTGCCCGCACATGCGCACGTCTACACGCGCCTACGCCCATCGCCTATTGCTGGCCCATGCACGCCCCTACGCATCCCAGCGTATGGTCGTGCGTGCCCAGCGCTCAGCGCCGGCGCGCGCAGGCACCCACACACATCGAATGCTCAGGCATCAAATCTAGAGCATCTCCGCATGCCTCAAAGGCAGCGTGCCATCCCTTGAGTCAGCCTGACCTGAGCGTGCTCAGCCACGCACAGTGAAGCCAAGGTCTCTCTCAATATACTTGTGCAGCATTCTGCACTGCACCACCTGAGGGTTCTGCAGATACAAGCAGCATTGCAGACTGGCACTGCCATGTGCACGGCCCAACCTGCGTGCAACCTTGCCGCATGCCGCACTGCAGGGCCGTAACAATCCTTCTCCCACTGAAATCTCGATGCCCTCGTCGACCATCAAGGCTCCATGCCACCGTGTAGTGCATCCTCCTGACGCACCTTATCGTCGCGCACCTTGGCCCTCCTGGCCAAAGTCTCCGAATCCCAACGCGGCCACCTGCCACGCGCACCCCCTGATGCCTCCTCGGTCGGATAGCCCACTCGTCGAGCCATTCCGCCTACCACCTCCTGCCGCATGCCTCTGTGCCTAGGCTCTCCGACACGGTTGCCTAGGCGTGAGGTTGCCGCACAACCTCAAGCCTAGTGGTAGGGCGCTCCCTTGCCCCGGCCCTTCACTATCCTATGCCATCCCTCCACTGGAACAAAGTATGGACACCTACCTCTTCGATCAAGATACTCCTCCGATGAGGCATGACCATGGCCTTGCTCTTGATGAAGAAATCCATCCCGAGTATCAGGTTGTAGTCGTCGATTGGCAAGACCATCATGCTGCAGCGCCAGTCCAAGAGCTAACCTTCAATGTGGCCTCTGCTTGGCCCAAAGACTCTATTTCCTCGGAGTTGACATGCTTCACCCTACAAGGCTTGGAAAGCACTCTAGACCCAATCTGTGTGCCGCTTCTTGGGTCACGAAATTATGCATCACGTCGGAATCAACTAAGGCTCGCACTGTCCTTCCGTTGACCTGAGCCCTCACGTAGATCAAACTCTGATGTTGCTCCATTTCGGCCAAAGTGTTGATGAACTGTAGCGGGGCTATCCTCACTACTGGCTTTTCCTTCGAACTCTTGGATGTTCTATCTTCTTGGATAGTGACGGTCACTATCACCATTTTTTTTTTGATACTCCCATGCTAGTGGCTTGGGACTCACGAGTAGCGAGACCTTCGCGCAAATGTTCTAATGGATGATGGTTCAGCCTTCCATCCGAACATTAGAAGCGTGCCGAGTTTAGAGCATGGAACGCGGAGTTTTGGTCAGGGGCTCCCCTGTTTCCTCTTTCGTCCCATGGCTTCGGATGGAGTATCCAATGGCCGGACTTCAGGGTACCGGACGACGAATGCTACCTTCCAATGGGTGTCTTCTTCTCCGTCGCAGGCGGAGGTGGCGGTGCTGGAGGACTTCTTCCCCAACGTAATCCAACTGCCGGTGGAGAAGCTGGCAGCTGAGTCCCTGGTTTGGAAGCAGAGGGCCGTCCTGATGAGAACTTTCCACCGTTGGGTCCCAGTTGAAGCTTTCATCCGGGAGTTCCGGCGAGGTGGCATCTCCGTGAAATCTTCCCCATTAGTCTGGCATATCGGAGCTATATCTTCCGGTTTGCGGATTCTGAAGCCCGGGAGTTAGTGTTGCAGAGACCTTGGGTCATCAACGGTCAGCCAGCAACAGCAGAAGCTTGGAAACCGGGCTTCGTCCCTGCGGCGGATGCCATTTCCATTGCGCTGCTGTGGATCAGGTTACCCAACCTTCCGATTGAGTATTGGAGGGAGGAATTTCTCAAAGAAATCATCTCGCCGGCAGGTCAGTTTATCTGTGCTGACTCGGCCACTGTGGCGATGAACAGGGGAGGTTATGCCCGGGTTTGTCCAGAGTTGAGCTGAGTTCTCCTCTTCGGCTAGGCTCTCGGGTGAGGGGGGCGAATGGCCCATTCTGGCAATCTTTCGTCTAGAGCAGCTCGAAGGAATTTGTTCGTCATGCGGCTCGCTTCACCTCTCTGGCAAATGTTTCTCTTTGGCCAGGCATGCGTCTGATTCGTCGTCGGAGACTCTACTCTTCGGTGCGTGGATGTCGGCGGTCCAGCAACGGAAAGTGGTGAAGGGGTCTCAGTCGGAGGGTAACAAGAAGGCGCAGCCGGATGTAGCCCAGGTAACTCTGCTCCTCTTCCATCCTCCGCTGCTGAAGCCTCTGCCCTGGGGACGAAGGATGATGGCTGGTCTACTCAGTTGAAGTCGTTTTGTCGGAGGAGAGCCAGAGGATCTAAGGAGGATTCTTCCAAGGCGGAGAGCTCTGGCCTTTCTTCTGGGACGAAGGCCAGGGAAGCTTCATTGTCTATGTTTGGGTTGAAGGCCAATGAGGTGCCGGTTTCAGTAAAGGTGTGCCGGTTTCAGCTGAGTTTCAGAAGCAGGTTGATAATTCCCCAATCAGTGCAGACTATAAATCCCTTTGCTCCATTGGATGTGGATGTGGGTGAAGTTATCAAATGGGGAGTAGGGATGTTTGCCCTGGTCCCCTAAAGCGGGCCCGTCCTGCAGAGTATCAGGCCCCCCGGATAAAATCTAAATTTGATAAAAAGAAAGGTAAAGGTGGAATTCTGTCTCCAAAGATAACAAGTTAAAGTTCTTGAGGTACAGCATTCCAAGGATGTCCAGGGATCCTCAGAGGACTATCAGCCTACGGGCTCGGGGGGGAAGAAGGCCCAGTCCATAACAGCTACTGATGCTTCTTGTGACCCCTTGTCGCCGGTTATTCAGGGTCAAGGACCAGGATTGAGGTCCTCTATTATCTCTCCTCGGACTTCTGAGATCCAGGATGAAATGATTTGCTCAGCTCTGAGTCCTATGGAAGACATTCGATCCTTTGAACGTCTCCCTGACAGCGTTATGGCAGAAGTGCAGGGGGGATCCCAGCTTCCTCCTTCTTCTAAATGAAGATCCTTTTATGGAATGTCAGAGGAGCTCGGAAGCCATCATTCTGACCCTCTTTTTATAGAATGTTGCAAATCCATAATTTTGATATCTATGTCATTTTAGAAACCAGGCTGGCGGGGACAGTCTGGCCTGGTTTCAGAGGCAGATAGTTAGAAAATGGTCCTTGTATGCGGTTGAGGCTGTGGGTCTATCTGGAGGCATTATAGCCATCTGGCGTTCCTCAGCAGTAAAGATAGATATTGTTCATCAAAGTAATCAGCACCTAGGCCTTCTTGTTACAGAGGGCTCTACCAATCCTTGGCTTCTATTGGCTGTTTATGGCAGTACTGATTTCCGGGAGAGACGACTTCTTTGGACTGATCTTCATTTCCTCCTAGCTAGAGGGATCCCTTCTATTGTAGCTGGTGATTTCAATTGTATCACTGAAGCTAATGAAAAGCATGGGGGAAGAAGGTTCACTACCACTGCTAGCATCACTGAATTTAGGGATTTTATCAGTTCGGCTGGCCTTTGGATTTGGGGTTTTTGGGGCCCCAATTCACTTGGTGTAATAATCGTCAGGGTTCTGCTCGGATTTGAGAGAGGCTGGATAGAGCTATGGCTTCAGAACAATGGCTTCAGAAGTTCCCTTCAGCTTCTGTTGCTCATCTTCCGAGGATAGCTTCTGATCATTGCCCTATTCTTATATCTACGATGATAGATCAATATCATAGGAGGCAGTTCAGATTTGAACAGTTCTGGACATCATACACGGCGGCTCGATCTATCATTTCCCAAGTCTGGCATATTCCTATCCGGGGCAATGCTATATATCGTCTTTCTCGTCGTCTTTTGCTGGTTAAAAGAAGATTGGCCAGATGGAATAGACTGGAGGTTGGTGATCTGGTTAGGCAGGTGGAACAACTTGAAGCTGATATTAGTTTCTTATAGGCTAAGGAGGATCAGGAGGGGTTTCTGGTGACCTCAGATCTCTCTGCTCTTCGGGCCAAGCTTGCTTTACACCACTCTTTACTTATCCAGCAGGAGATTTACTGGAGACAATGGTCTAGGATCCAATGGATTCGAGAAGGGGACCGCAATACGAGATTCTTCCACCAGGCCACTCTGAAACGACGGGCTGCTAACAGGATTTGGAGACTAGCCGATGATTCAGGAGGCTATCATGAGGATTTTCCTTCTATTCGGGACCAGCTCCTTCACTTCTTTCAGGCCAGATGGTCGGAGTCCTCTGGTCTCGGCTCTCCGTTACCCAGGTCCCTGCCTCTAGGAAGGTTTCTTCCCTGGAGAATGAAAGGCTGATCAGACCTATCACAGGGATGAGATTCGTATGGCTCTATGGGAGCTTGGGCAGGATAAGGCCCCTGGGCCTGATGGCTTTCCTCCGTTCTTCTATCGTCACTATTGGGACATTGTTGGTTAGGAGGTGATCCAGGCGATACTTCTAGTTTTTCAAGCCAAGGACGTCCCGGCGGAGTGGAATCAGACTCTTATTACATTGGTGCCCAAATATAATAATGCTACTCTCCCTCAGCATTTTAGGCCTATCAGCCTTTGCACCACTTTGTATAAAGTATGCGCTCGTCTCTTGCCGACCGCCTCCACCTGGTGATGCCTCGCATTATAGCTCTAGAGCAGGGAGCGTTTATCAGAGGGCGTAGCATCTCTGACAATATCCTTATTTCTCAGGAGGTTATGTCTGATCTTCAGAGAGCTCCGTCCAGGCAGTCCCTTATGGCTATCAAGTTGGATATGGAGAGAGCCTATGATAGACTTAGCAGGTCTTTTTTCTACCACTCTTTGCTGGAGTTTGGGTTTGATGATCTGTTCATCGATTGGATTATGGCTTGCATTTTGAGGCCCTCCTTCTCGTTGATCATTAATGGAAGCATGACTGAATTCTTTCATTCTTCTGTTGGGCTGTGTCAGGGATGTCCTTTATCCCCTCTGCTGTTTATTTTGGCAGCAGATGATCTATCTCGTGCCCTCTATCAGGCTCAGGCTGATCGCCGTATTGTCCCTTTATGTCGTCTCCTACGGGTCCTGCGATCTTTCATCTATTATTTGTTGATGATTGTATCTTGATGGGGAGGGCTACCTCAGCCAACGCTTTTTCTTTTGCAAACATCCTTCAGCACTATTGTCAGGTCTCAGGTCAGAAGGTTAATGTATCCAAGTCTTCTATCAGCTTCAGTCCGAAGACCTCTAGAGCTACCAAGGAAGCTATTGTCCACACACTGGGTATCTCGTCTCAGACTGACCGTTTTCAGTACCTGGGTGTTCCCATGACTGGTAGATATCCCCGTTGTGCTGACTATTATGATCTTGAACTGAGGGTTCGACAGCATATTGAGGGGTGGCAGGTTATGGGTTTATCTATGATGGCTAGGGTCATTATAATCCGTGCGGTTCTCTCCTCCCTTTCGATGTATCTTCTTTCCAATGCAGCCATCCCGATTTCTTGCCTCAGGAGAATTGAGAGATGCTTTAGGAACTTCTTATGGGCCTCAATGCAGGATGGGCATGGTGTTCATCTATTGTCTTGGGAGAGGGTTTGTACTCCAATCCAAGAGGGTGGGCTTGGGATTCAGTCGTTGACTGTTAGAAGGGAGGCTCTTTTGGCTAAGCATGCCTCACGGTTCATTCTGGAGCCGCAGAGTCTATGGAGCTCTTTCATGCGAGCGAGATATGAAGATTGGACTTCCTCCTCGATTGGGCAGACCTCGCGTCGGCATTCTTTCTTCTGAAAGAAGGTTTGTCAGTATGGTAGCTCTGTTATGGAAAACACTTCGTGGATGATTGGTGATGGCTCTTCTATTGAGATTATACCACTATCTCGCTGGCCTTCCTTCTATAGTATTGATGTCCCTACAGTATGAAAGTGCAGGAGTTGCTCTCCTCTGATCCTCCCTCTTGGCATGGTCCGATGATGTCCCGATTCTTTGGTGAGGAGCTTGCTCATCGGATTATGTCCATTCTGATTACCCAGGGTATTTCCTCAGACTGTAGACTTTGGCGGAGATCTTGTCTTCCTAAGGCCCCTATGAAGGATCTGGTTAAGATCTTCAGGCCTCAGTCTTCGGAGATGGTTGATGGTGGATGGATCTGGAAGCTCCCTATCATTCCCAGGGTTCAACTCTTTATATGGAAGATTCTGTGGGAATGTCTTCCCACTTGTGTTTTGCTTGTGAGGAGGGGCATGCCTATCCAGCCTATTTGTCTGATATGTGGTTTGGAGGAGGAGTCTACTTATCATGTCATCTTCTCTTGTCCCAGAGTGGTTAGGATATGGCAGTCAGTAGGCTATTACTGTAGAGTGGATCGGACTGACTCTTTGTGTTCCCTCTTCTTAAATGATCTTCGGAAGGCCTCTCAGTATAAATGTGCCCTTTGGACGGCTACGGCTTATCAGATCTGGTTGTTTAGGAACCAGATTATCTTTACAGATGACAGTACTTCTTTTCACAGGATCATTAGGAAAATTAGATCCTTGGTGACTGATTGTGCTCGTGGATCCCATTCAGGTGGTTTTGACTCTTCTGGCCTCTGGGGTTCCCCTGCTGCTTCGGTAGCGAACCGGCACTCGATTTTCATTTCTTGGGAGCCCCCTCCTCCAGGGTTTATCAAAATCAACTTTGATGGTAGTATCCGCGGGAGATCAGCTGGATCAGCCTTTGTTATCTATGGGCCGGAGGGTGATTTATTGGCCGCTGGTGGGCTTGGTACTCTGGATTCCTCAGTCCCGATATCTGAGCTCTTTGCTGCTTGGCAGGGAATCAAATATGTGGTTCGATATCTTCATGCTTATAACCTTATTATTGAGGGCGATTCCTTGACTGTGATTCGATGGCTGCGGAGGGACCAGGGCTCCCTTGCTCCTGCCATTCCGATCTTACAGGACGTCTGGACCATCCTGAGGGAGGCCCATGCTGTCCTAATTCGTCATACTTATCGGAAAGCAAATACGGCAGCCGACTTGGTTGCTGCATCAGTGGCTCATCATTCGGATTTTTGAAGGTGGAGATAGGGTGATCCCTTGCCTTTTATTTTTCAGTAAATTTTGTATTCTGATGTTCAAGGGCTAACTCGTACCCGTGTTGTATGATCGCTCGGTTGTACCAAAAAAAAAAAAAGTTAGGCCCCCTTGGCTGTGGACATCAATTATCGCTGCCTTTCGTCTCTCCTTTCAAATTTCCTTCTCCATAAAAATTAAAAGATTTTATTTAAAAAAAGATCATGAAGGATGGTTAGTGGTGAAAGATGTGGTGGTCGAGGGTGATAATAATAGTGAAGAATGGTGGGTATTATGCTGATGATGTTGAAGATTGATAGGTAATAAAGATATGATGAAGAGCGAAGATACGATAATAAAAAATATTAAATAATATTATTTTATTTAATTTTTTTAAAAATTTTATGGGAAAATAGAGAGATTTTAAGTAATGTTTAAAAATTAGACTGGATAACGAACCAGCTTAACATTTGGATTATGAGTCAATCGGTTTGACTGAATGAATCAGTTTGATCGAACCGAATAATATTATAATTAATTTTTAATTTAATAATAAAAATATAAATATAATTCAAATGAAAAATAAAAAAAAAATTAAAAATCGGATTGAATCGGATCAAAATCTGATTAGTTCAATGGATTTTTTTGATTTTCATCGGATTATATAAAATTAACTTTAATAATAAAATTAAATTATACTGATGATCGATTTTTGGTTGGATCGATTCGATTGGCGGGTTCGATTTGATTTTTAAAACACTGCTTTTAAAAGGAAAGAGAAATCTTAGAATCATCACCTAAAAGCCGTAAACTAGTGAACCTTTGGGTAAGTGGCAATAGCAGATCAAGTCCCCAAAAAATTGCCGAGCTCAAGCACGCTCCTCTAGAACTGAAAGATGGTGGGCAAACCACTGTGGATGAACCAGTACTGAAAGTGAATCTGGAGATCAAGAACCCAAGCCAACCTATGCCGTTTGCCCGTCCTCACTGTCTTCTCACCTGGGATTGATTTCATTTTTTTCCTCTCTCTCATGCTTAAATCAACGAAAGAGAAAAAAAAAAAAAAAAACCCACTGAAAAATGACTAGAATAGAGTCCCGAATAATATGCATTGATGGAAGAGAAGGCACATGTTATAACAAATGTGTTATCCCATTATTTGAATAGTCAATGAAAGTGATCAATTTGGTATGAAGTTGATTTTTGCTAAAAATATAATTATTATTAAAAAAATATTATATAGATATTGTTGCTATTGAAATCTGTCCTCCGACTCGGACGTGATTGAGCTTCAGAGTGGACTCCCTCTTGAGCGGACCTGCAAAACAGTCCTCATGCGAGAGGTATTGGGGGTGGCCCTCTGCTAAAGACCCTCCGATGCTCAAGTCAGCGGGGATCAACAATTAACAAATATGAGGAGAAGGCTCTCGCTGAAGAGTCTCTCCAGGATAGCCTTTTGAGAGCTCTGAGAAGAGCGTTAATGGTGACAAGGGTGAGCAAGCGTGCGTGTGCTTTGAGTGTGCAGAATGGCATACCTGAGGGGGTCTAGGGCTGTGATATTTATAGGCGATCACATGATTCCCTGGACATGTCACAGAGGGTCTGAAAGTTGTTGGGATTCGAAACTGATTCGAATCAGGCTGTTACAGGGCCGGTAGGATTCGTATCTGGTTGGTTAGAGGATCAACGGCCAGGAAGAGCAAATGATGCTTCAAGATTCAGGGACTACATAGGCTCTAGGCCATTTCTGGTAGCGCAGGCATGATTTCCTATTCGAAATCTTGTTAGTTTATGTGTGTTCCCGCAGAGGTGCTTGGATACCTCGGTCGGGCTGAAGTATAGAAGAGGGCTGAATCTTTCGAAGTATGGTGAGACTCAATTTACCGAGGCACAAGATAGCTCGACCTGTGGGGGTATGATTATAGCTTGATCAGCCGAGGTATAATGATAGCTCGGCCAACTGATAATAGCTCGATCAGCCGAGGTATGATAGCAGCTCGGTCAGCCGAGGTATGATAATAGCTCGGCCAACTATCACACGAAAGCTGTTTGGAGGGGGTAGCCTACTCATTGCTGCCTTTCGGATGTGACGGCTATGCGACAGGGTGCACAGGCTAGCCCGAGCCTGACGTCTTGGATTGTATGCACATTAATGCAACAATATTTTTACCTCTCATCACATGCCCCCCACTCCCTAGTCTGAAGTGTAACTTTAGATTTAGGGAGTAGAGTCTAGAATAATCCTGTCCAGAAGGATTTGAAAAGGCGCAATGATGGCTCCGAAACTGATGGGCTGCCAATCCGCTATCATTATTCGCTGTTGCTCGAGGAGGAAACTCTTCGGATTTTGCGAGCGGTGATCCAGGAGATAAGGGTCTCGATCTTGAAGAGAACCTCTCCCATGGCCAATCGAAGAAATGCTACTTCTGAAGCTCGGGACCAGGTCGCCTTCCAAAGACCTGATCCGGTGAGTAGTGTAGCGCTGCCACCACCACCAGTTGAGACTCCATCGCCACTAGCGGCCCCAGTGACCCAGGACCAGTTTGCCTCACTGGTCTAGTAGGTCCAGGCTCTGGCCCATCTGATCCAAGGGCGCTTTGAAGCTCCCCATCCAGCTGCACCTGCTCCGCACCTTCTTGAGGAGAATGCAGCCCCTGTTCATCTAGCGATCTCTTCTTCCGGACCGCATGGGGTTGCAGACCCCCCTTGTCGCCCTAAGGGAGCTGAGCCAGTCCCCCAAGGGGTCTGCGGCAAAGATCTTCCCAGATCTCGGCGGGCTCAATCCCTCTCTCCGGTGTTCTCTCATCATGACTCGACACCGTCTCAGTATTCTCCTCGTCCAGCTCCTCCTGTTATGCCTGAGAAGGAGATCCACCGACAACTCCGGGAGATGCATTAGGAGTTCGATGCCGCCAAGCAAGCCCATCCGCTTCAGCATAAGGCGGAGCAAGCCATCCCCTTTTCCAAGGAGATCATAGAGGAAGTGATTCCCTCCCACGTCAAGTTACCCACCATCGAGCCCTATCATGGATCCTCCGATCCCAACGATCACCTCAGTAGCTTCCGATCGATCATGATGTTCCATGGGGCATCATATGCGATCCTCTACCGCGCCTTTCCTTCCACCATCAAGGGGTCCGCCCGAACCTGGTTTAATGCCCTAAAACAAGGTTCCGTCAATTCATTTGACGAGCTGAGCCGCCTCTTCATCAGTCAGTTCATCAGCAGCCATCGTCACCGGCGAAGGTTTGACTCCCTCTCCGAGGTCAAGCAGAGAGAGGGGAGTCCTTGAAGAAGTATCTTGGCCGTTTCAAGACGGCCATGCTGGAAGTGGACCACCTTAACCATGAGGTGGCCATGTTCATCCTAGCAGGCGGAGTGTTAAAGGAGAGTGACTTTTACCTAGAGTTGAAGATTAGCTACCCTCCGAACCTCTCCGATATGATGGTCCTGATGGACAAGTACACCAGAGTCGAGGAATCGTGGGGGTTGCCCACACCGAGCTGACAAGGAAGAAGGAGTCCAAGGGCTCGGACAAGCACCAATCTGCCCGCCAGCCGAGCCCACCTCACCGCCAAAGGGTTCCTCCGCCGCCGCCAAGGAACCATACCCGGAGCCCACCTAGGAGGTTCAATCGGTTCACCCCGCTCACTGCCCCGAGGGCGGAGATCCTCATGGAGATAGAGCGCCAACTCCCTCGACCGCCTCCTCTCCGAGGGAATGCAGCTTGGAGAGACCACGCCAAATATTGCTGCTACCACCGGGACCATGGCCACGACACCGAGGAGTGCTGGTAGCTGAAGAACGAGATCGAGAGGCTCATCCAGCAGGATAGGCTGGACCAATTCAGGAGAGCGCCCGAGCCAAGAAATAGGGGTGACCGCCAGCCCGAGCCCCAACAGCCTCCTCCTCCAAATCCTCTGGTCGCTGGCCACATCAATGTGATCGAGGCAGTCGGTAGTCCGTCGAGCTGGCAGGACGATGAAGAAGGTTCAGCGCTAAAGAGAGCACGGACTAATGAGCTCTCCTTCTCCGACAATGACCTCCAAAAGATACAGTTCCTGCATGACGATGCGTTGGTTGTATCTCTCAATCTGAACAATTATGATGTAGACTGAACCCTGCTTCAAGGGATCAAGGCTCGGCTTACCAGAGCCTGAGGCAGATGGGCGGACGAACTTCACCACATCCTATGGGCCTACCACACTATCCAGAGAATCCCCACTGGCGAGACCCCATTCCGGATGGCCTTCGGCACGAAAGCTGTCATCCCCGTGGAGATATGACTCCCTTTTCCGCGAGTGGAGAATTACTCGGAGGAGGCTAACGACGAGCAGCTCCGTACCAATCTCGACTTGGTGGAAGAAATCAGAGAGAAAGCTCGAATCAGGGTAGCTGCATACCAGCAAAGAGTGGGTCGCTATTACGCCTCTAGAGTCAAAGAAAAATCCTTCTCACCCGATGATCTTGTCCTTCGGAAAGCATCCATCTCCAAACCACTAGAATAAGGAAGCTGTCTCCAAATTAGGAAGGCCCCTATCAAGTGGCAGAAGTCATCGGACCAGGCACCTAAAAGCTCCAGGATCTGAATGGGAAATCTAACCCCCGGATATGGAATTTGGACAATTTCCGTATATACCACCAGTAGGGTACACTTTCTATATACTCACCCTATTTACAATGTTAGCATCTTGTTTCTATTATTCATGGCTTGATCGCTGCAATCATTTTTCCGAAGAGTCATAGTGAAAAATGGACGATACTTACCCATTCTCGGCACGACCGAGCTATCTCCTTGAGTAGTGATGTCTCCGCATCTTGGTTGGGCCGAGTCCTATTCAACCAAGACTCAGTATGGTCGAGCACCCCCAGTACGGCTGGGGGCCAAGTGATCTCCAAAACTTCATCCGGATTCGGGCTGCTTACAAGCCCCGGCTGGACCAAATGGCGAAGAAACTTTGTCCGGATTCGGGCAGCTTACAAGCCTCGGCCGGACCAAATGGCGTAGAAACTTCGTCTGGAATTGGGCAGCTTACAAGCCCCGGACGGACCAAATGGCGAAGAAACTTCGTCCGGATTCGGGCAGCTTACAAGCCCCGGCCGGACTAAATGACGAAGAAACTTCATCCGAATTCAGGCAGCTTACAAGCCCCGACCAGACTAAAGGTTGAAGAAATTTCGGCCGGATTCGAGCAGCTTACAAGCCCCTATCAGACCAAAAGATGAAGAAACTTTTCCAGATTCTGGCAGCTTACAAGTCTCGGCCGGACCAAAGGGTGAAGAAACTTCATCCGGATCTGGGCAGCTTACAAGCCCCGATCGGACCAAAGGGTGAAGAAACTTCGTCTGGATCCGAGTAGCTTACAAGCCCCGGCCGGACCAAATGGTGAAGAAACTTCGTCCGGATTCGGGCAGCTTACAAGCCCCGGCTGGACCAAATGGAGAAGAAACTTCGTTCGGATTCGGGCAGCTTACAAGCCCCGGCCGGACCAAATGGAGAAGAAACTTCGTCCGGATTCGGGCAGCTTACAAGCCCCGGCCGGACCAAATAGTGAAGAAACTTTGGCCGAATTCGGAAAGCTTACAAGCCCCGGCCGGACCAAATGGTGAAGAAACTTCGGCCGGATTCGAGCAGCTTATAAGCCTCGACCGGACCAAATGGTGAAGAAACTTTGTCTGGATTCGGGCAGCTTACAAGCCCCGGCCGGACCAAATGGAGAAGAAACTTTATCCGGATTCGGGCAGCTTACAAGCCCCGGCCGAACCAAATGGTGAAGAAACTTCGGTCGGATTCGGGCAGCTTACAAGCCCCGGTCGGATCAAACAGCGCAGAAGCTTCGGCCAGAGCCGAAGTGTGTCTCTTAATATTGGAAGCTTCGGCCAAGACCGAGTGATGAGAATAAACATCTTGAAGATAGCAGCGAACACAAAAATTGCAAAAATTCTTCTTTTCATTCATCATAAAAAGGACAACAAAAAGGGAAGAAAAAGATACATGAGCCCTCACTAGGGCTTGTCATATTCTCTGGGCACTGCTGAGCTCTCTCCACGCCGCTGAGCTAACTGGGCAATCTGTCATTGGAGGGATGCTACCTGCCCCTCCAGCCGGCTGTTGGCCTGACGAAGAAGCTCGATCTCTCTCGTAGAAACAGCCAAATATTGCTTGGCTGCCCTCTGAAGTCGTTCGCGGTCTGCGAACAGTGACGCCAAGACCTGCCCATCGAAGGTTACCGTAGTGCGGCCCCTATGGGGGCCCCCATTGCCACTACTGCCGTTACATGGCCTCCCTCCATCCTCAGAAGCCATCCTGCTATCCTAAGCTCAGGGAGGCCAATAGGATATGTAATTAACGATGGCATCCCCCATCCATTTTTAAACTGCTCCTAGCGGGTATCCCGATCGCCCGGGCCATCAATTCAAACGCTACTCCCGCGAAACACACCACCTGTCACTGCCTTACTGGGTGCTTGCGGGAAACGAAGAGTTTTGCTCCCTCGTCGAAGAGGATCATTAATAACTTTACGGCGCTCGAGATGCACCCCCTTTCTCGGGACCAAACCCCCTCCTTTCAGATCATATCACCTGGAGCTGTATTCCCTATGCCTGAACCTGTGCTTCGGACTGGAAACGTCGACTGGAAGCATGTCCACTTCTTCTCTTCGAACAGGCCGAACTGTCTAACCTCGGCCCTAACCAAGATACCTTTGTAACTCTTGGCCATTTCAAGTCGAGCTATCCTATACTTTGGCAGGATAAATTCCCTTACCCACTCCGAGCAGGACTGGAACTATGCTCCTCGGCAGCACCAGACCATTTTATGCCTCAGCCGAGCATGCCAATTTTTCACTATCCTTATACCTCGGCCTCGACCGAGACATTTATCCAAGTCCAAACCAGACCGACTTAAAAGCGCGAATGAGTTATAATTTGTTCACAGTCGGAAGAAAACTTGAGATAAAAGATTAGCCAAAAAGGCAAACAAGTGGAGACGAAAGGTCTGTCCATTGAAAATTTCAACCAGGTTACAAATCTGAAAAGCAAAAAATACACAAGTTACCCTTAAACATCAGGGGTTGGAACAATCCCGGCAGTCTCCTCGGTAACATTCCGAGGGGCTTGACTTGTTTCGCCCACCTCAAATACTGTCGTTTCCTCGGCGGCAAGCTGAGAGTGTCTTTCGGGAGCCGCGGTCTTATCAGAACCCAGAATAGCGTCAAGATCGATGTCCGAAATATCTTCATACTCAGCTTCTTTAGCCTCCGGGTACAGGCCCCAAAAGGTTTGACATCCAAAAAGGATAAATCCCACTCGGGATGTGCCTGAGAGATCTTTGCTCGGATCTCCTCTTTGCAGAATCGAAATGTGTCAGCACAGGCTTCTCTACGTTCTTCTGAAAACTGGGTTGAACCTTTATATTCCTCCACGGCTGAGGCAATTCGGCCATTGGCTTCAGCTAATCGATCTTGAAGCTCGAGGTTCATTTGGCGACTCGCGGATAGCTCCACCCCAAGGCATCAATTTGCTCCTGCGCTTTGGATTCAATTTCGCCCATCTACAAAATATCGGAATGCTCAAGCCCACGGACGAAATAAAAGCACTAAAGGCAAACGAAAAAGAGAGACACCATACCTCTTCCTCTCGCCGAGCCAGTTCGTCGCTCAGTTCTTGTACCCTCTCCAAGGCCTTCGACTTAGCCGATTGATTTTGGCGAAGGCCCTCTTTGAGGTCATCAATCCGGGACTACTTGTCCCCAATTTTCCGCTGAGCGTAATCGAGATCGTCGGTGAGCCGAGCAACCTGCCCATTTAACCATTTCAGCCGACTCTCTATTTTGGCGAGTTCCTTATTCAAACCGGTAAGCTGGTCTCGCTACTGCCGACACTTGTGCTCCTCCTCCTCAAGCCTCCTACTCCAATTATTTTATCTTCAGCATGACTGGCCTTCAGCTGGTCTCATCTCTTTTCAAAATACTGCGGCATGGCCTTAACCTTGTTGTCATGCTCTGCTCTGATCTGGGATAACTCCAGGCAAGCTTTATTCGATTGCTTGTGAAAGCCCTAGAGCTCTTTGACCTGAGTTTCTAGCCGAGAGGCTCTTGCGGCCGCAAGATGAAAAGACTCAGTCACCTTTTCGAAGTCCTTTTTGTTGAGCGCCAAGGCCTTGGAAAGCGAATCGATTGGAAGCACCCTCGCCCAAAGTTTGGCCGCCTCCTTTCGGGCCTGAGCACAGGCCCCGACGGCCAAATTTAGGCGCCAGATCAATGCCCTTATGACCAAAGAATTCTGCAAAAAAATACAAGTGAGAAGCTATAGTCTGACCAACCATGAGTCACAATCCCAATATAGTGGCTTACCCGAGCAGCGTAATTTGAAGCCATCATCATGAGAGTGACATTACTGATTTCCGGGAGAAGGAAAGCATCCTTTGGCGCCCCGAGATGGTGGAAGGCCATGTCGATGATATTCTCGACCGCAGATTCGTCCGTGGAGGAACCCTCCCCTTGCGCAAAACAGACCTCATCAAAGCGGTAAGCATATCATCCAACTTGGAGCTATGGACGGAAGGCCCCTAACTAAAGAGCTGACCTGAGGAGCTCCAGACTGAGGAATCGTCCGCCCGGCCTCCTCTGTCAAGACTCTAATCTGCTCGGCCTCAAATACCTCGGACTCAACTGAAGGAGCATCTGCCCAAATATCTCCCTCACTCTGCGATTCTTCTTCTTCCTCTTCCATCAACGCTCTACCTCCAGCAGATTCCGCTTGAACTCCGACCTCTCCTGTAGTGTCCCCGGGAGCCGCAAAAGAGAGATCCTCGGTGGAAGGCACCACAACTTCCACCGGCCTCTCAGCAGGCAGCTCTGTCAGAACCTCGACAGCCGCTACTGCCTCTCTTGGCCCCTCCGCCTGAGCGGGGGCCTCTTCTGCATGCAGTGGACTTTTCACCGCCAATGTCTGAAGTATCTCTTGCGAAGGGACCGCCGGGTCGGCCGGTGACGTGTCCTCTGCATTATCCGATATGACTAAAATTGGGATAGGAGAAATCCCAACAACTCCCTCCGAACTCCCCTCAGCCGTTTCCTCTGCCATTCTACTTCCCTCAAGCAGAGAGGATTCCTTAACCCTGATTTGCATCCCCACTTCCTCTCTTATTGGGATGGGAGAGGGGCGGCTGGAACCATCCTTCTTCGATCCCTTCGGGCAGGGCCCGGAAGGGCGAGGCCTCTTCTCAGATTTATGCCTCTCTCCAGAGCCAGAGCCCCTGTGGCGCTTGCCCAGTTCCTTCTTCATATGGCCCACAAACGCCGACCTCTCAGATGGAAACATATCAAACGGGTCAATCTAACAGGAATAACTGGGCATACTGGCCGTTATGACCCAAGAAGAAAAGTATGCTCACCTTCCGAGTCAATAGGACTGAGTTCGGTGGCAAAAAGGGCATCCTCTGATAACAGGGTGCTAGCCGACACCACCTGACCGCCACGAAGGATCGCCAGATCCCTCTTCCCGTTCGCTCAACTCCGGATGCGCCTCTGGATCCTTCATATAGCTCGACCATCCCCTTTGAAAATCTAAGCCAATGTTTCCATCGGCAATAAAAAATCTGGACTTCCATTCCTTTATCAAGGATGGATTATCGGCGATCATCTTGAACGACTTTCGGGAACCAATATACGACCATTCGGAACCTCTCCCGGAAATCAGATTATGGCAAACTCGGAATATGGAGAGGGTCACAGTCACCTCGGCGCGACTGCAGAGCGAAATAAACCCGATGAGATTACGCCAGCTGTTAGGCACCATCATTATCGGACAAATGTTGTAGAACCTCATCACCTTCTGTACCAACGGGTGAAGAGAAAATCAAAGGCCGGCCCTGAGACTTTCCTCATAGAAGAAAGCTCCCAGACTTAACTCGGTCGAAACCCTATCGTTGGCTTTCGGCACATATAGAACTACGTCTCCGGGGACTCTGTAAAGCCGCCGGATCCTCTCAGGTCCTCCAGGGAGATCTCCGAGGCAATATCGCTTGGGCCCTTCATGTCCTCCAGCCAAGGAGCGAAACACATGCAAATCTGTGAGAAGGAAAAGAGAGAAAAGAGAAGGGCCTCGATGGCAGGGACGAAGAGGCATTGTGGAAGAAACATCGCCCTAGCCTCCCTTCTCCCCTTTAGATAGCGCTTCGAAAAGTTACCTTAAGCGTTAAGGCTCCTGCAATGAGTGCCACAAATTCAAAAACCCTGCCACGTGAGGCTCCCCCAATCACCACTCGCAAAATCTGAAGAGTTTCCTCCTCGAGCAACAACGAATAATGATAGCGGATTGGCGGCCCATCAGTTTCGGAGCCATCATTGTGCCTTTTCAAATCCTTCTGGACAGGATTATTCTAAACTCTACTCCCTAAATCTGAAGTTACACTTCAGACTAGGGAGTGGGGGGCATGTGATGAGAGGTAAAAATATCATTGCATTAATGTGCATACAATCCAAGACATCGGGCTAGGGCTAGCCCGTGCACCCTATTGCATAGCCGTCACATCCGAAAGGCAGTAATGAGTAGGCTACCCCCTCCAAATAGCTTTCGTGTGACAGTTGGCCGAGCTATTATCATACCTTGGCTGACCAAGCTATTATCATACCTTGGTTGACCGAGCTGCTATCATACCTCGGCTGATCGAGCTATTATTAGTTGGCCGAGCTATCATTATACCTCGGCTGATCAAGCTATAATCATACCCCCACAGGCCGAGCTATCCCATGCCTCGGTAAATTGAGTCTCACCATACTTCGAAAGATTCAGCCCTCTTCTATACTTCGGCCCGACCGAGGTATCCAAGCCCCTCTGCGGGAACACACATAAACTAACAAGATTTCGAATAGGAAATCATGCCTGCGCTACCAGAAATGGCCTAGATCCTATGTAGTCCCTGAATCTTGAAGCATCATTTGCTCTTCCTGGCCGTTGATCCTCTAACCAACCGGATACGAATCCTACCGGCCCTGTAACAGCCTGATTCGAATCAGTTTCGAATCCCAATAACTTTCAGACCCTCTGTGACGTGTCCAAGGAATCAGGTGATCACCTATAAATATCACTGCCCTAGACCCCCTCAAGTAGGCCATTCTGCACATTCAAGGCACATGCACGCTTGCTCACCCTTTGTCACCATTAACGTTCTGCTCAGAGCTACCCTGGAGAGACTCTTCAGCGAGAGCCTTTTCCTTATATTTATTGATTACTGATCTCCACTGACTTGAGTATCGGAGGGTCTTCCGCAGAGGGCTACCCCCAATGCCTCTCGCATGAGGACTGTTTTGCATGTCCGTTCAAGAGGGAGCCCACTCTGAAGCTCGATCGCATCCGAGTCAGAAGATATATTTCAGCAGCAACAGATATCTATATGCTATTTTTAATTTGATGAGGAATCAAATTAAAAATTAATTAATTTCACGGATTATGATTTCTTCGAAAACCAATCATTTTATGGTGCTTCCTTTAGAAGATGAATATACAGTGAAAAAAATAAGTATACGAGTCTTTCTTTGAAAGATCACAACTCATGCCATTAAGATTTATGAATTTGTATACTTTCACTTTATTGTTTTGTTGTTCATACAATAATTGTATGGAATTTGAATTAATTAATTTTCTTCATAAAAGACTTAAAATTAATATATTCTTATTTATGTAAGATAAAGAGCATGGTCGCAGAGATACTTGCAACTAGCTCGATTGAATCCGTGCAGTATTCTATATATATATATATATATATATATATATATATATATATATAAAGCCAGTGCTGACTTTCTATAAAAAAAAGAAAAAACACATATATTAAGTTTAAACACAAAAACTTATTTTTTTTATTTTTTATGAAAAAAATATTTTCCATCTGGCCTCATGCAAAGAAGTCTTATCCTATCGAAAAGGGCTGCTCACCGACTCTGACAAATTTAAGCATGTATCACATGAAAACAGCTTCATTTCCGCGTTATTGCTGGTCAGAAGCCGTCATGTTCTGTTATCAATAATGCACGCGCATCGAAACAAATGGACCCTTAGGTATCTGGAATCTGCCCTCATCAAAGGACAGTAACATCCATCTTTTTCTTCTAATAAATTTAGTTGCATAGAAAATTACTTAAAAACATATTTTTTTTAAAAAAATATTTTTTTTGATTGATTTGCTCCGTTAGAAATCAATAAATTTAAAAAATCTATATTTAGTTTCCTCATTTTTTTTGCAAAGTTTTTTTTAATAAATTATTTTGCAACCAAATATATCTTATGTGTTACATCTATTGCATCTTATAAATTTTATTTTGTCTGGTCCACAAGATTGAGATATGATTTACATGGATTTTTGCCTTTGGCACATAACGTAATGTTTATGAACATAATTAAAAACTATATTTAGGCCTATGATAGATATAAGTTAATAATTTTCAATTTTTTTTTTACCAATAAAAAGGCCAAAGGGAAGCAAACAAATATTATTAGATTTTTGTCTTGGTCGATGGTTAAGCAGAGATATGAAATACAATATATTGTGATTTGGATCTCGTTCATTGCAATGTCAGCCAATATATTTTTGGATATAAACGGATATAATATTCTAATGTGTTGGTTGAAATAATATCAAAAATTTTCATTTTTTAATTTTAAAATAATATGATAATTATTAATACTGGTAATTATATAAATTAATTGATGTTATCCATATTATTTAAGCCGACGGGTAAAACACTTTGACACTTGATTGTACCAGCGTAAAGCAGCATCGCTAAGTGTTGCCTAAGCTAAGATTTCAGACATTTGGGCCTAAATTAATCCTCAACCTTGCGGCAAGTTATCATAAATTGGGCTGGACCGAGCTTCTAGTTTGATGCGCAAAGACTTCCTTAACCTTGAAAGACAAAAAAATTCTATTCGATCCGTAAAAATTGCTCAGTAGCCTCCCTGTTTTTTTTTTAAAAAAATTCTAAACTACCCTTCCTTTCTTCTCTCTACAACCCTCGCCCCCATCTCCTGCCCTCCCACTCCCCTCTCTCTCTAGCGCCACCCTCGTTTTCTTTTCTTTCCAGCACCGCTCCTTTTCCTTTCAACCCCGTCTCCTCTCTACTCCCCATCATCAGCCCAGTGCCGCCATCTTCGGCACTGGCTTTCCTTTCGACACCGTTCAGCAAATAGTACCGAACAGAGCCCCTTTATTCGGTCCTATTTGGCCGAACGAAGGCTGTCGGTTTGGCTGAACGGAGGCTGTCGCCGAACAAAGGGCCTCTGTTCGATCAAACCTTCGTCGGCCAAATAGGCTAAACGAAGGCCGTCGGTTTGGCTGAATGGAGGTTGTCGCCGAACATAGGGCCTCTGTTCGGTCCTGTTTGACCGAACAAAGGCCCTATGTTCGGCCAAATAGGTCGAACGAAGGCCGTCCGTTCGACCTGTTTGGCCGAACGATGCCCGATAGACGAGGGGTCGAAGAGGGCCGATGTTAGGAGGCGAAGAGGAGACGGGGGCTGGAAGGCACCGGTGCCAAAGAGAGGAGGGTGCTAAGGAAGGGGAGGAGACAAGAGAGGAAAAGATGGGAGACTGGGGGGAGGGAGTGGCCGAGGAGGGAGAAGGGAGCGGCGCCAGAGAGAAGACGTGGTGGTGGTGGGGAGGGGGAGAAGGGGGCCGAAAGACGGAGAGGAGACGGGGGGGGGTGAGGAGATGGGGCCGAATAGAATTTCCCCACTTGGAAAAGTTTTTGTGCATCAGATGCGGTGCAGGTCGGGTGCACCAAGTACGATGATTGGCCGCGCATGTGTGCGGCTACTTATGCCGAAGATAATATCATTCTTTAGTGCATCACATGCACGTGCAGTCAATCAACGCACATAATGTGCATGCACTGAACCTTATGCGGTGCAGGAAGACTTTTCCAAGACACTTAAAGTTGGGCCTAAGAAAAGTTCACACTTCGTGTCACCTTCAAGTTAGTGCAAGAGTTCTCAGTCCTTTGGGCTGAATTTGAGCCTGGGCCAGGTCCTGCTCACCGGTGCCTAGGCTCCTCCTTTGTGCCAATTTTGCTTCTGGTGCGCACAATTCTGAATTGGAGAAAAGATGGGGTAGAACCCAATCAAATTCATTGATGCACATCTTCAATTCACACAAGAGATCCAAAAAGGATGTCATTGCACTTATCCCTCACACTATTATAGAAAAAAGAATTGATTGTTGAGAGTATTAGCAGAGATTTTCCAACCAAAATTTTTTAAAAAATAAAAGATGAAATTTAGGTGCAGTGCATTGTATCCTGCCTGCATTTCTCGCTATCTTCCTCTTACTTTTTCACCCAAGTCTTAATGGTAGTTAAAAAAAGTAAGGAGGTAGAAAAAGAACCACAGATATAATGCACTACAATTAACAACTTATTTTTTTTCATGGTTACCTTCTCCTTGGCACAAGCAATTCTTTCTTCTATTAGCAAATTAGGCTTCTTTCTCTTTACAAATTTATCAATAATCTTTACAGCTAACTCAGCCTCACGTTTCCAGATAGAAGGATCAATCTATGTAAAATATTTGCATGGCTCATTGATATGTAATTCAGTATTTCAAATGCTCAAATTAGTACAAACATATAATCAAACAATAATATAAGGTAAAAAATTTAAAATCCTTACCTTATATTTGGAGCAACCATCGAACCTTTTTTTTTTTTTGGGTCAAAATTTCATCGTCTTTGAGGTTCTTCTTATCAATCTTTCTTCATAATTTATAAAATTATTTTGTTAGCATCTTAATTGCACTTGATATGCTTGAATATATAATTCAAAGCGCATCTACATCTTCTCAGTTCATAAAAATTTACAATTAATTCATAAAAATTCATCAAATATTTTAAATTTAAATAAAAATTATAAGATATTCCACCAAGTCCATAAAGTGGAGTGAGAAAAGCCTTAATTACTTGAAATGAGGAAAATAGCTTTAAAAGCGGACAACAATGGCTATTTCTTGACTTAAGAGGATTTTATTCTTTGAATGCGAAAAAAAATAGTATAGCATATTTTAGAGCTCCAAGTGGGTAACATGTCCTAATAGACTCAAATTGAGTTTATCTAAGATAAAAGTTAAGTATAATTACCAAGCTACAAGTGAGATAATTAAAATTGAGTCATATGGCTAAATTAAAATTGTCTCAAAATATTGAGATAAATAGGAGTCATAAGATTTTTTTTAAAAAAAATATGTTCCAATGATATGGAGGTTAAGATATTTTCTATTATAAAAGTTTTTTTGTTGTTTGATGATACGAATTATCAGAGAGATTTGGCATGGCTATTGTTTGGTCTTTAGCCACTGCCATTTCTTTTTTACATCAGTTTACATTTTACGTGCAAGCATGTACGTAAGTTAGTTGAACACCCTAGGACTTCAAAGTTTAGAGTTCAGTCACATTTCGAGTTCAGAGTTCTCTTTATATGGAGTGTTAGGAGATTAGTGTTACATTGGACTAGCCTGATTTACGATGATGTTAGGTTGAAGAATTTGTTCTTGAAGTATGAAAGAGAGTCAATATACAAAATAGCAAAGAAAACGTTGAAACAAGTGTGAAGACATTCAGGCTTCTTCTTTGGCATCACTTTAAACATATCTTCAATTTACTTGGCTGTTTGCTCAATACTAATTCTAACTTCCCATTCCAACTCCCTAAGCTTGTTTTGAAAATGCGTTATTGAACGTGGAACGGTTTCCCATCAATATAAAGATTTTTCTTTCTTTCTTTCTAAACTGATGAGCAGGATGATAGGAGCCCCCTTCATTGACATATTTATTCTTTTCTACTTTTTTTAAAATCTACAATGATTTTCAAGACGTATATAGATGCATCACTTTAACTCTTTTATCTACACCTCTTCTATATGATTGACTTCATAGTTCCCTTGACTTGATACAAAGTTAGAGTGCAATAAATATAGGATGGAACTTAGGAACCCACGTATATGATGCACTTAAAGATGAGCAGTTATTGAATTACTATGATTGAAGATTGATGAGGTATTATTGCTACACAACCCCATATATGACCACCAACAAAGGCCTAATCCTAGCCCACAGCATAAGAACTTCAACGAAGGCCTCCTTTTCCCTTCAAGAAGTCAATGCTTGACTTCTTGGCACCAGCATGTCCTTGTGTCACCTCCCTTTTCACCGTGTACGTGAGCCCAGGCTGAAACTCACGGTTCCTTCACGCCTTCACAGAAAGCCTCACGAAAGCACGTCTTACGGAACTCCCTCACGGAAAAGGAAATGCTGGGAAGAAATTTCGCTTCAAGTGCCCGAACGCCTCCCACGAAGATGAGCATTCACGTTGTGTTCGTCCTCAACGATCAGCCATGAATAGGATAGAGGAGGAAGGAGAGAGAGAGAGAGAAATTATCTTGAAAGAAAAGAATTCGTTTCTTATTTATTCAAACCCTAGAAACTAGAGTTTAAATACATCTATCAAATGGGCCAGTGTTGGCCCAGATGGCAACCCAAGAGGAGGGGGTGAATTGGGTTGTTAAAAATTTAGCTTTTTAAAATTATATGCTTTTAAATAAAAGAGATTGAGTGCAAGATAAATGCTAGGCACAAATAATGAGATATGAAGAGACAAAGAGATAAAGCACGACAAACACAAAGATTTTATAGTGGTTCGGTGTATCCAACACCTACATCCACTCCCAAGTAGCACTTGGGCCCACACTATAATCCTCTTGATTACAGTCAAGTTATTTTACAAGCTCACAACTCAAAACTTATTGTTTCCCCCGGGATCACAACGAACCCAGCTGGTTTTACCGGGCTCACCAGCACAAAATCCAAACACAAGCTATCCTTAGCTTGTCCCGAGGTATACTACCTCCACTAATTCAATCCCCTGATTGAATTAGCAAACAACAGTTTGAAAGCAATAAAGATTTCAATACAATACTTAAACAGCTCCTTAAGTGAGCAGATATTCAATAAAATAAATAGGGTAAGAAAAGCCTGATTGAAGCTCTTTGAATGTATGCTTTTCTTCTTTTCCTCTTCTCCTTTGAAAGATTAAATCAGCCTCAGCTCAGTTTATTCACGCAGTAGAGAAGTTGAGGATATGGGGCTTTTGCTTTCTCTCTTTAAATGTTGGAAATCTCCTTGATTTGATCTTGAGAAGCTTGTGGTCTCTTTGAACTTTTCTGGGATTGATGGACTTAAGCTCAGAGTATTTCCTTTTTGATTTCTCTCTTTCTTTCTAGTATTTTCTGAATATTTTCTTCTTTTTCTTGCTCTGTCTCTCTTTTTCTCCTTTTTTTTTCTCAAATGGATGGATATTCCTCATTTTATAGATCTCTTAATCCAAGGTTTAGGTGGGAAATATAGCCGTTGTGAGATGCTTGGATACTCCTACACACAAAGAAAAATAACCGTTAGAGATTAGGTGGAAAAAATATTACTGTTGGAGCCTGTTCTGACAATTGAAAATTCGCTCCTGATAGGTTGAGTCGGCTCCAACTTTTCAGGTGTCGGCTCCAGATCGGGTATCCAAAAATAGCAAAGAAAAAGTTTGTTGAGGAGTCGGCTCCGAGAAAGTTAAGTGTCGGCTCATCGCTTTCGGGAGTCGCTCCCGAATCCAAGAGTGTCGGCTCCAAAAATGTCCATAAAACATGCTCTCTGTTCTCATGTTAGAGTCGGCTCCAGAAACTCAGGTGTCGGCTCCCGAATTCTAGGTGTCGACTCCGGAAACTAAAACAGAATGCACTCTCGTATCTCAGGTTGGAGTCGGCTCCGAAACTCTGAGTGTCAACTCAGACCATGCCAAAAATCTAGAAACCTTCTGATACGCCTTGGGGTCAGCTTCTGACTATTTGGGTGTCGACTCTAAATTCTGAACTTTAAAAAATTCTTTAAAATTGATTCAAAACTTATTCTTTGATTGATTAAACATTTTTAACCCCTGAAACACTTATTAAATATGTAGAAACATAGTGAATATACTCATATCTTTTGTTAATCATCAAAATCAATAATTGGGTCAACAATCTCCCCCTTTTTGATGATTATAAAAACATTAAGTATATGCATGATTAAACAATAAGAGTTTCAAATCAAATTTCTCAAATATTTAGTTTTCACAAGTAAGCTCCCCCTGAATGAAGTAGCTCCCCCTATGATATTCAATTTAACTATCAATTACATCTTATATGAGTTTAATGTTTGATACCAATTAAACTTTCACATTATACCTTTCAATACATATACGACTATCAATTATATTTTCTCCCCTTTTTTATAATCAACAAAAAGGTTAAGAAATTTTAAATTAAATGACAAAATTAAGAGATGCTTCAAAGATCAAATGATATTCATTAAGTAAAAAGTTCATTATATACTTCACAAAGTCAAGCATTACATAAAAAATCTCCATTACATCAAAATTTCAGTAAACACATCAAACATCAAACTAAAGCAAATAAACATCAAATCCCAAATCTCCTTTTGAGTTCTTCTAGAATCTTGCCCATCCCTTCTCTTTGAGTAGCAATGAATTCATTAGTCTCCTATCAAAGAATCTGGATGCAACAACGATCTTTTCTTGTAACTCAGCATTGCATTTGGAATATGTCTCTGAATCACCTCCAATCTCTTTAAGTTCTTCAAAAATATTCTTGAGATCATTCTTCAAAGATTCTGCAGAGGCTCCAAGGGTGGACTCAATTTTGTTTACTCTTTCATCCAAGGAATAAAACATTTCTCTTAAATTCATCAGGCTATTGTCAATTTCAGTTTTCATCTCTTCCTTGTGAGTACCAAATAATTCTTTAAGTTGCTCCAGCTGAACATCAGAAAAACCAACAGAAGGAACAGACACTGGTACAATGCAGGAACGGAAGTAGGTGCCGGTAGTGGTGATGATCTACTAGGTTCTGGTGAAGGATACCTCACTGAAGGACCTGCCTCAGAAGGTGCAGTGGCTCCAATGTCAGCCGCTCTTTCATCTAGATTACTCTTTCTTTCCCATCTACCATCTACTTTCACAAATCCCATTCTATGCACAGGAGCCAGGCTGTAATAATCGGTGTGTCTAAGGTTCTTCAAAGGTTCATTCTCTGAAATGACAACACCCTGGCTTTGGAATACTAAAGTTAATATCATGCCATAGGGTAAAGAGGATCTTTTCTTATTCTCTGCCTCTGCCATATACCAAATCATCATAGCAGCCAGATTAATTCACTGACCAGTCAAAACACTGTCCATAAGTACAATGTCTCGCTCTGAGACATACTCAAAACGTCCAGTCTTGAGAAATAAAATCCTACCACAAATGTTATGCAACAACCTAAGTTCAAGAGGCAACTGATTTGCCCTAATTTCTTCAAATTCGATTATTTTCCTACCTAACATCCTTGATAAAGCGTTTGATCTTTCACTGTGAATGCTTCCAGCAAGCCCAGTAACAGGAATCCCTAAAAGGTTTCCTAAAATTTCTGAAGTAATATGAATCCTTTTCCCTCTTACTGAACTAACAATTCCTCCATCTCCTCTAGATAAATTGAAATAAAACTCCTTGACTAGGGCTGGATAAGTAGGTAAATCAAGGGAACATACCTTATCCCAACCTAGTTCAGTCAACTGCCGCCCAATGGTAAAACCTTCTTCCTCAAGGAAAT
>UESW01004188.1:807695-858476 GCA_900491605.1 Calamus simplicifolius | reverse complement strand
AACTGCCCTAATAGAGGACCGGAGGTGACCAGGGGTCATGCTGCCCTCGATTTACCATGGATGACTACACTGCCCACCGACGGAGGCATTCGACTTCTAGCTACAGGGACCTGGTCCCTCACTGCTAGACTGGGAAGACTCTTCTACGGGTCTCTTGCCCTCCCTAATGGCACGGTGGTCCATGGGCAAAAAAGGGGGATGAAACTAACCTGGGAGTTGGAAAGACTCAGGTTGCAGGAGAACTCAAAGAAGAAGAAGTAGAAGAAGAGAGTAGAAGAAGAGAGTAGAAGAAGAAAGTAGTAGTGGCAGTGTAAAGGCTTCTACAGACCCTTGGGGGGTTTTTATAGCCCCCGTCTCCAGCTAACGCCGCCCCTTATCCCTTCATCTGGCATGCGCCCATTGCGTTGCAAGCTGCCAGTCGTAAGTCACACCGGCACCCGAGGCGTGCCGCCTCGATCCACTCCAGAAGATGTGATCCCTAGCCAATCGCAAGCCATAGAAAACGAAGCGGTAATGATGCCTTCGCCTTTTTTCCCGTCACCCAATGGGCTCCTTCTCCGGAACGTCCGGCGCCAACGTCATCACCACCTAATGCATGATTACGGGAGATTTTTGAAGCGACCCTGCCTCGGAACAAAGCGCCAGCACATCAGCACATTTAAAGCGCACTAAAGGAGGCAATCATTCCTTTTGAATTTTTGCGCCCCTTTCGCCCAAAGGATTGCGGACGCGTGGCCCTTAGCGCTCAGGGGCAGGGGGGGCGTCTGATGTGGCTAATGTAGCCCCAAGGGTAATTTCGGCAGAATCAGAGCATGGATGCGCCCCGGCGTCTCCAAGCCCACCGAGTCGGCCCCGACCCTTCTAGGTCGGCCCTTCTTGGCCCCGGTGTCTCTAAGCCCGCCGAGTCGGCCCCGACCCTTCCAGGTCAGCCCTTCTCGGCCCCGGCATCTCCAAGCCCGCCGAGTCGGCCCTTCTCGGCCCCGGCGTCTTCAAGCCCGCCGAGTCAGCCCCGACCCTTTCTGGTCGGCCCTTCTCGGCCCCGGCCCTTCCTAGTCAGCCCTTCTCGGCCCCAGCGTCTCCAATCCCGTCGAGTCGGCCCCGACCCTTCCAGGTCGGCCCTTCTCGACCCCGGCGTCTCCAAGCCCGCCGAGTTGGCCCCGACCCTTCCAGGTCGGCCCTTCTCGGCCCCCAGCTCCAAGCCCGCCGAGTCGGCCCCGACCCTTCCAGGTCGGCCCTTCTCAGCCCCGGCGTCTCCAAGCCCGCCGAGTCGGCCCCGACGCTTTCCTGGTCGGCCCTTCTCGGCCCCGGCATCTCCGAGCCCGCCGAGTCGGCCCCGACCCTTCCTGGTCGGCCCTTCTCGGCCTCGGCGTCTTTGAGCCCGCCGAGTCGGCCCCGACCCTTCCATGTCGGCCTTCTCGGCCCCGGCATCTCCGAGCCCGCCGAGTCGGCCCCGACCCTTCCAGGTCGGCCCTTCTCGGCCCGACCCGGCACGTCCTGGTCAGCTAAGTCAGCCCCGGCCATCCTTGGCCGACCCAGATAAGCTTCGACTCCCCAGGAGAGTCGAGACTCTCCGGTTTTCTCCAAACCTGCACCAACACGACTCTGGTGGCTCGGGACGCTACCTCTCTGACCCGCGCCGCCTGACAATGCCAGACCCAACTACCCGCTGGCCACGTTGCTGATGGGACTGAACCCAACTACCCAACAGCCCCGCTGGCTGATGGGACGTAGCACACCGACCGCCGCTTTCTCCCTTTCCGATGAGACAGGACCCATCAAACCAGCGCAGATTCACACAACTCCCAAGAACTCCGTGGACATTCCCCCCTCATGGAATCCCACGTGATCATGCCAGGGTCAACCCCTATAAAAAGGTAAATCCACTCAATAAACAGGTATGCGCGATAATCCCCAAAAAATTGCTATCTTGAAACCCAGAGAGAACTCTCTTCTCCTCTGAAGCACCCTCTCATCTAAAAAGAGCTCATTCGAGCTCCTCTTCAGCTGTGACCCCAATTGCTAACTTGAGCATCGGAGGGTTCCATCGGAGAATCCTCTCCGGTCCGGGGACTTCTTTGTAGATAACCTGGTGAAGGAGAGCCTGAAGAATCCATCTGTTTCCGACGTGCAAGATCAGTGATTGGACGTCATCAGGTACCTTCTGATTTAAGGCATATGTGATAAATTTATTAAATGACAAATTTTTGCACTAGTGCATCATAGGGGCATTGTAGCCACATGAGATCCCATAATCTATGATTTTAGATATCCTTATCTTAAAGTAATCTTATCTTTAATGGTTTATGTTATACTATATCCTACTGATTAAAGTTTCTTAGATATCAATGATAAAGCTATTTGTTAAGCCATTGGGTTCAAAAAAAAAAAAAACTATCTCTAATATATTTTATAACTATCATAATAATTTATTATTATTTTTATATTATTAATTATTATAATTGTTGATCTTGAATACTCGTTCTTAAGGATAAGTATGCAATTATAGGTTGAACAGTAGTTATAGAGTTGAAGGTGATATGGAATTATCATCATGTAGGATCATCGAAGCACAATCAAGTATAGTAATCCTACTATTTTCAGCTTGATTACTGGTAATTCTGGATAGATCACCTCATCTTAAAGCTCCCTTGTATGTTTCTAGGTATTGGATTGTGAAGTTGAGTTAGGTGGTCTTGCAATTCCTGGCATATATAAATCCTATACTTCCCTTGCACAGTGCAGATTCACTCTACGCCGAAAGGCATTGTACATTTGAACTGATGTAAATATATTCACCCAATAAATAACTAACGTAAATGCTATTTTCCATTAACATTATTCTGAGTTCAATATTGGTGCTTGCATCTAATTTCAACAAATACAAGTCCTAATCTGACATAATCTGCTCCAAATTTCAACACAAACCGTACCTGCAATGCAATGCACCAAGGCTTCGAGATTTCACATAGGAGGCATGCAGCCCACTTGCAGGAAGCTGAGAGTCATTTTATATGGTGGTTAGAGTGCCCTTTCAATCTCAAGTTATAGCAGATCATTAATTGTTATGACCAAGTGGCCTTGAAAAGAACCTATGGATTTGCTGGTCATGAGTCTGGCAAAGGAACGAATATATTGACTTCTTTAGGGATGTGTAGCCAAGTAATCCTTGTTGCTTGAGTAATATGCTAATGTTTCAATAGTTACAGCTAGGTTCAGTTTCTTAGAGCAGCAGCAATGGTACATCTGAAGCCTCACTGAAAAGAAAAAAGTGCTGATGTTGCCATCAAGGCTTAAAACGTGTTTCTTGACAGGAATCATGCTGCTTACTAAAGAAACAGTTGTTAGCAAGTTTAAACCGCAATCAGAGTTAGTTTGCCTTCCAACCTTGCATCCAAAATTTGAATTATATTTGCATCTAATCCCAAGTTTTACCTGCTTGCTTCCAACAAGCAGAGATCAGCCATAGTGTGGGCGACTTAAATATTGCTTCTCGGATTAAATTATGGAAATTGTTGGAAAGAGGTGATGAAGGCCACAGCAGTGAACTACAAGAGCTGTAGCCATGTTGTCCACATGTTGGCTAAAATCTGCTTATTCTTGCAAATTTGCACATATTGCTAAGTAGAAATGCATATATAAATCATACAAAAATATTATTAGCTCTGCAAATTATGATTCCAATTTTATCAAAGAAAGTGTAAAGGCTTTTGACTAAAGTAGCCATCATGAATTTTAACCTGTAATATCATTTCTAATGAAAATAACAGCAGTGTATATGTGCAGTAGGAGAGAGAGGCAAGGGAGAAGCTTACCGAACTCATTTTTCTGGTTGTTGGGATAAGATGGCAAGCATTAATAGGATAAAAGAAAGATTCATTTTTTCTTCCAATGCATTGATATATTTACTTTTTAGACATTTAATAATTTAAAAGATTGCATCAAAAGAGATTGAAACTACTTTTTACCATCTTTGATGCTTTTGTTCAACCGCAGCTCCTTTAATTTAAAAGATCGCTTCAAAATGCTAAGCCTTTATGTTCAACCGCAGCTCTATGTTCCTCTTTTATGTGTGGATCATACAAGTATTTTAGTTTCGTATCAATTGTATGTTAAAAAGATTTTTGATATATTTAAAGAATTAAATAGCTATTTTTTATTAGCTATTTTGAAGCGAGGTTTTAAATTATTATAAATAATATTGGAGGGGTGTTAGTCTATAGTTCATGTGGAGTACAAAGGGACAAAAAAACCCATAAATAATACCGTTTGACTATTACATCTATTTTGATTTGACTTAGTTTTTAGAAATAACTCATTTAAATTATTTCAGAAGTTATTCTTGAAGGCAGTTTCACGTGACAACATGAGGGGCATAAAGGGTCATCTATTACTTCACCAGACCAATGATTTTCTGCGTCAAACCAATGTTGTTTCCGTGGATGCTCATATCCTAGTCCTCACTCATTGCAACCTAGAGAGCATCTTTCTTGCCGTTGGTCCAATCTTTTAAATAAGAATATGACTTAGGAATTAAGTTATAGAATCCAACACGTAATTTAAGAAGTCAAAAAAATGACAGCATTGATTGTACTAGACTGACCTTAAGTTTCTCAACTTAAATGCCTAAAATATAACACGTCCGACAATGTTTGTTTTATTGGTTGGATGTTACACGTCATAGGATTGAGATATCATTAATTATTCCCATTTCTTTTAGGTGGCTCTGTAATGGATGTGCCAAAAAGCTTCTGCGAAGCGCATTGCTTCCTTCTGCGGTGCACAGAAGGCGACGGAGGAAGAAAATTACGTCCATGTTCTCTCACTTGGCGTTCAAACCATATATTTCTGAAATGCGATGGGCACAACGAGAGGTGCACAACTTTGAACTTTCGCCCAAGCGTCTTGTCAATGGTGAATACGAGGTGCTGATACGGCCCCGAATCAAGCCCAGGTGGATATGACAAATATCAAGAGAGAATGGATTCAATACGAGTGGGTCAGCATTTAATTAACATGAGGAAAATTTAAGATAAACTTTGGGGTTGCAGTCACCACCTAATGTTCCAATCACCAAGAACCCATGTGGCTTAGCGGAGGCATGTTAACATGTTTTGTGCAGAGAGCGGCATTCTCATCTATCATATTAAAAAAGTAAATATAGCTCTGAAACATTTCCTTTCCCTCCCCTCTTTTCCTCTCAAGTTACTATTTCTAACTGTTGAGGGATAAATCACCATTGCATTAATATCCATGCGAGACGGTTAAGGCTAACCTCCTCCCTTCGATTCCTCCGGGCTTCCATAGCTCGGCTCCTTCCGGGCTTCCATAGCTCGGCCCCTTCCGGGCTTCCATAGCTCGGCTCCTTCCGGACTTCCACAGCTCGGCTTTTTCCGGGCATCCGTAGCTCGGCCCCCTCCGGGCTTCCATAGCTCGGCCCCTTCCGGGCTTCCATAGCTCGGCCCCCTTCGGGCTTCCATAGCTCGGCCCCTTCCTGGCTTCCATAGCTCGGCTCTTTCCGGGCTTCCATAGCTCGGCCCCTCCGGGCTTCCACGGCTCGGCCCTTTCCGGGCTTCCACAGCTCGGCTCTTTCTGGGCTTCCATAGCTCGGCCCCCTCCGGGCTTCCATAGCTCGGCCCCTTCCGGGCTTCCATAGCCTCGGCCCTTTCCGGGCTTTCATAGCTCGGCCCCTCCCAGGCCCCTGTAACTCGGTCTCCTCTATGGCTCGGTTTCATCAAGCGATCCGTAGCCTAACACCCACCTCCGTGGAACTTGGCGCGGGAGAGCCCAGGCCTACCCGAACGGCATCCTAGACAAAGAATCATGTCGGGACGTGGCCTAGAGCCTATTGTAACCGCCCCACGCCTACCTGACCAGATCCCGAGGCGTCGAGGAGCTCTCCCGGCCGTCGATCCCTTAACAAACGAGTACGGAGCCTAACGGCCCCACGATGGCCTGATTCTGTCCGCCTCCGTATCGCAACAACCTCTGAACCTTCCAGAAGATGCTCAAGATCCAGATGACAGTCTATAAGTATCAGATTCTCAGATTCTCTCAGGTACGCGACTCTTGACGCACACAAAACTCTGGACTCGCTCCTCTCTCCCGGCAGCTCGTCGGTGCTCTGCCCCTCCTAGAGCTTCCGATTGGCCGCCCCCTGGAGAGGGCTCCCGGAGAGATCCACCTCCCCATTGTCTGGTTGATCGCCGATTCCTTCCTCACTGACTTGAGCGTCGGAGGGCCACCCCCAGCGTCCCTCCGCGTGTGGGCTTCCTTTTTGCAGGTCCGCCGCACCCCTCTCCCTGGAGATCGACCGCGCCCGAGTCGGAGGACGGATCCCGGCGGCAACAGATTGGCGCTAGAGGAAGGGCCTCAAGTCCCATTAAAACTTGAAGAAAGGAGACAAGGATCTCGATCCGGAGAAGAACCTCTCTGATGGCCAACCGGAAGAGAGCAACCTCTGATGCCCAAGATCAGGTCGCCTCCCAGAGGCCTGATCCGACTGGCGCTACAGCGCCACAACCCCCACCTGTCGAGACTCCATCGCCGCCTGTCATTCCGGTGACCCAGGACCAGTTTGCTACGCTGGTCTAGCAAGTCCAGGCTCTTACCCACCTGATCCAGGAGCGCCTTGCAGCTCCTCCTGCTTTGCATCCTCAGAAGGAGGCGGCGATTCCTTCTTCGCCGACGGCCTCCTCCTCTGATTTCCGTGGTTCCGCGGATCCTCCATATCAGCCCAGAGGGGGCAAACCAATCCCACGAGGCGGTCATGATCGAGATCCTCTCAGATCTGGCGAACCCGCTCCCTCTCCCCGGCGACATCTCACCATGATTCGACGCCATCCTTGCGGTTCTCGCGCCCAGCTGCTCCTCTCGCCGGCGAGGAGGGGATCCGCCGCCAGATCCAGGAGATGCGCCAGGAGCTGGATGCCGCAAAGCAGACCCATCTGCCCCAGCCCAAGGCGGAGCTGGGTATCCCTTTCTCTAAGGGGATCTTGGAGGAAGTGATTCCCTCCCATGTTAAGCTGCCAGCCATCGAACCCTACCACGACTCCACTGATCTGGATGACCATCTCAGTAGCTTCCGGTCGATAATGATGTTCCACGGAGCATCCGATGCGGTTCTCTGCCGCGCCTTTCCATCCACCCTCAGGGGATCCGCCCGAACCTGGTTCAACGCCTTGAAGCCAGGTTCCATCGATTCATTTGACGAGCTGAGTCGCCTTTTCATTGGCCAGTTCGTCAGCAGCCGCCGCCACCGGTGGAGATCTGACTCCCTCTCCGAAGTCAAGCAAAGAGAGGGGGAGTCCTTGAGGAACTACCTTGGCCGCTTTAATAAGGCCATGTTGGAGGTGGACCACCTTAATCATGAGGTGGCTATGTCCGCCCTGGCGGGGGGTGTCTCAAAGGAAAGCGACTTCTATCTGGCTATGGAGGTCAGCTACCCCCCATGTCTCTCTGATATGATGGCCCTTGCGGACAAGTACGCTAGGGTCGAGGAGTCGCGGAGAGTTGCCCGCGTTGAGCAAGCCAAGAAGAAGGAGCCTAAACTCCTCGACAGACACCGTCCCATCCGTCGGCCAAGTCCGCCTCGCCGCCAAAGAGTCCCTCCACTGCCGCCAAGGAATCGCTCCCGGAGTCCCCCAGGCGGTTCGATCGCTACACTCCGTTGACTGTGCCTCGAGCGCAAATCCTCATGGAGATAGAGCGCCAGCTTCCCCGACCAGTACCTCTCCGAGGGAACCCAACCCGGAGAGATCCTGCCAAGTACTGCCGCTACCATAGGGAGCCCGGTCACGACACTGAGGAGTGCTGGCAGCTGAAGAACGAAATCGAGAGACTGATCCGGCGGGGACGGCTGGACCAATTCAGGAGAGTGCCCGAGCCGCAGCAACAAGGAGGTGATCGCCAGCCCGAGCTCCCACAACTCCCTCCTCCACCAAATCCGCCTGTGGTTGGCCGTATCAACATGATTGAGGAGGCCGACGGATCGAGCTCCAGGGGCGACGGTGATGCGCCGGTGCCGAAGAAGGCACGCACAGGCGAACTTTCCTTTTCTGATGATGATCTTCTTGGGATACAGCTCCCCCATGATGACGCACTTGTTGTATCCCTTAACTTGAACAATTATGATGTAAGCCGAATCCTCGTCGATAGTGGAAGTTCGGTAAACGTTTTGTACCTCGGTGTGTTTGCCAGGATGAAATTGCTCATGGAAAACCTTCGAGCCGTAGATTCCACCCTGATGGGATTCACCGGCGGCGTCATCATCCCGGAAGGAATCGTCACCCTGACGGTTCGCGCGGGAACCTGGCCCCTCGTGACCATTGTACAAACCGATTTCCTAGTGACCGACCTCAGGTCCCCATACAACGCCATATTCGGCAGGCCCGGCTTGATGTCCCTTAAGGCAATTGTCTCTATCCCACATCTGTCTATGAAGTTCCCCACCGAGCGAGGAATTGGAGTGGTTCGGGGAAGTCAGGCCATGGCTCGGCAATGTTTCGTCACGAGCCTTCAGTCCAGAATTCCCGAGGTTGACGGGCTGGACGCTCGCGAAGATTTCGCCGAACAGCGGGGAGAACCGGCGGAAGAGCTGGAAGAGGTACCACTAGACGAAGCTCGGCCCGACCGAACCATAAGATCGGGTCGCTGCTCAAAGGAGAGCCTCGTCGCGGGCTGATCAAATTCCTCCAAAGCAACGCGGACATCTTCGCCTGGGCCGCCTCCGACATGCCAGGGATTAACCCCGAGGTCCTCGTCCATCGTCTCAATGTGGACGAGATGCACAGGCCTGTTAAGCAGAAGAAGAGAAGCTTCGCCCCAGAACGGCAAAAAGCCATCGAAGAGGAGGTCGACAAACTCATCAAAGCCAATTTTGTTCGAGAGGTGAATTACCCAAGCTGGCTGTCGAATGTCGTCATGGTGAAAAAGTCGAACGGCAAATGGAGGATCTGCATCGACTTCACCGACCTCAACAAAGCCTGCCCGAAGGATAGCTTCCCCCTCCTCGATCGATCAGCTCGTGGACGCCACCTCAGGCCACCAAATGCTGTCATTCATGGATGCATATTCGGGCTACAATCAGATCCGGATGGCCCCCGAAGATGAAGAAAAGACCGCCTTCATAACCGACCGAGGTACCTATTGTTACCGTGTTATGCCTTTCGGTCTTAAAAATGCAGGGGCGACCTACCAGCGGCTGGTCAACAAGGTGTTCAAAGAGCAAATCGGCCGGAACATGGAGGTATACGTGGACGACATGCTGGTCAAAAGCAAGGGAAGCGCCACGACATGTTGAGGACCTCGCAGAAAGCTTTGCAACATTGCGCAAATATGGGATGAAACTCAATCCGACCAAGTGCGCCTTCGGCGTCAACTCGGGGAAGTTCCTCGGCTTCATGGTCTCCCAGCGAGGTATCGAAGCTAACCCCCAGAAGATTCAAGCTCTCCAACAAATGGCCCCCTGCATCTGTAAAAGAGGTCCAGCGCCTAACCGGAAGGATAGCGGCCCTTAACCGCTTTGTGGCGCGGTCGGCCGAGAGATGCCTCCCCTTTTTCAAAACTCTCCGATCGGCCAAAAACTTCCAGTGGACTTCCGAGTGCCAGAAGTCATTTCAAGATCTGAAAAAGTACCTCGGCTCTCCCCCACTTCTCAGTAGCCCAGCCCCAGGGGAGACCCTGTTTCTGTACTTAGCCGTTTTGGAGGGCGCAGTTTGTTCGGTGCTGGTCAAAGAAGAGGGCAAAGTCCAGAAGCCGATCTACTATGTGAGTAGGCTGCTCCGCGATGCGGAGACGAGGTACAGCAGGATTGAAAAGATGGTGTTGGCCTTAGTCACTCAGTCCGAAAGCTACGACCGTATTTCCAAGCACATTCCGTGACAGTCCTGACTGACCAACCCATCAAGGCAGTGGTCCACCGTCCGGAAACATCGGGGAGAATGACCAAATGGGCCGTCGAGCTAAGCGAGCACGACATACATTTTCAGCCTCGCCCTGCCATCAAAGCCCAAGTGCTGGCCGACTTCCTCCTCGAGTGTACCATCCCAGAGGACGGTTCTGCCCCAGACTCCCCTGAAGAGCCAAGTCCAGAGCCCGGTGGCTCCTCCACGTCGACGGGTCGTCCAACGCCCATCACTCCGGTGCGGGTCTGGTTCTTACTAGTCCCGAGGGGATGGCTTTCGAGTATGGCGTCCGGTTCTCCTTCCCGGCTTCCAACAATGAAGCCGAGTATGAAGCCCTGCTAGCCGGTCTCAGGATCGCCCGCAACCTGAAGGTGGAAAAGCTCAGCGCCTTCACCGACTCTCAGTTGGTGGCCGGCCATGTTCGGGGAGAGTTTGAAGCTCGGGAGCCAAATATGATTCGGTATCTCCAGGAGGTGCGTAACTTGCTTCCTCATTTTTCTGAATTTGAAATTATTCAGATCCCCAGATCTGAGAATGCCCGTGCCGACCTACTCTCCCGACTGGCAACCACGGAATCAATGGATGCCGAGCAAAAATTCCACCTGGAGACCCTGGAAAAGCCGAGCATCATGGAAGCCGACCGAGTGATGCAAGTCGAAGCCGAACCATCCTGGTTCGACCCTATCCTCAGATACCTCAAAGAAGGGTCGCTTCCGCCCGACCGAAGAGAGGCTAGGAAGCTGAAGCTGCAGGCCACCCATTATGTAGTAATTGACAACCAACTTTACAAGCGGTCTTTCTCCATGCCGCTGCTTAGATGCCTTCGCCCATCCGAAGCAGATTATGCTCTGCGTGAGGTGCATGAAGGGATTTGCGGCAACCATCTGGGAAGCCGATCCCTATGTCACAAGGTACTGCGGCAGGGCTACTACTGGCCGACCATGCAAAGAGACGCGGACGATTTAGTCCGAGCCTGTGACTCCTGCCAGAGACACGCAAACATCCAAAGACTCCCTTCCGCCGAGCTAGTCTCTATATCCTCCGCTTGGCCCTTTGCCAAGTGGGGGATGGACATCCTTGGTCCATTCCCGCTTGCGACGGGACAGCGGAAGTTCTTATTTGTCGCCATTGACTACTTCACCAAATGGGTCGAAGCGGAAGCAGTCGCGCAGATCACCGAGGCGCGAGCCAGGGACTTTGTTTGGAGATCCATCATCTGCCGATTCGGCCTCCCTCACATTATAATCACCGATAACGGTAAGCAGTTCGACAACTCCAAATTCCGCCAATTCTGTGAGGAGCACGGAATCCGCCACCACCTTACCTCGGTCGGGCACCCACAAGCCAACGGAGCGGCCGAGGTAACCAACAGGACCCTCCTCCAGGGAATTAAAGCTCGCCTCTCCAGAGCCCGAGGCAGATGGGCCGACGAGCTACATCATGTCTTGTGGGCCTACCGAACTACCCCGAGAATCCCGACGGCGAGACTCCATTCCGAATGGCTTTTGGCACAGAGGCTATCATCCCTGTGGAAATAGGCCTCCCATCATTGCGAGTGGAGAATTATTCGGAGGAAGCCAGCGACGAGCAACTCCGCACCAACCTCGACTTGGTAGAAGAAGTCAGAGAAAAGGCCCGAATCAGGACGGCTGCTTACCAACAGCGGGTAGCTCGGTACCATGCCTCCCGGGTCAAGGGGAAAGCCTTCCTACCCGGCGACCTTGTCCTCCGAAAAGCTTCTGTATCCAAACCGCTGGAGCAAGGCAAACTGGCGCCAAACTGGGAGGGCCCATATCAAATAACAGAGATTATTGGACCAGGAACCTACAAGCTGCAGGATCTGGATGGGAAGTCCATTCCCCGAACTTGGAACGCGGACAACCTTCGTAAATATTATCAATAGGGTATGTCCTCTCCAAACAATCTCCATATACCTCATTGCATATTCCTGCTTAGCTGTTTCCTCAAAACCTGTTGCGTGAATCATTATGCACTATATTGCTATAAATTGCAAAAAGAAACAGATACTGCTTACCAATCCTCGGCACAACCGAGCTGTCTGTTTGAACAGGAATCTCCGAACCTTGGCAGGGCCAAGTAAAATAAATCTCCGAACCTTGGCAGGGCCAAGTAAGACAAATCTCCGAACCTTGGCAGGGCCAAGTAAAACAAATCTCCGAACCTTGGCAGGGCCAAGTAAAACAAAATCTCCGAACCTTGGCAGGGCCAAGTAAAATATTTCTCCGAACCTCGGCAGGGAGCAACAAATCTCCGAACCTTGGCAGGGCCAAGTAAAATATTTCTCCGAACCTCGGCAGGGCCGAGCAACAAATCTCCGAACCTTGGCAGGGCCAAGTAAAATATTTCTCCGAACCTCGGCAAGGCCGAGCAACAAATCTCCGAACCTTGGCAGGGCCAAGTAAAATATTTCTCCGAACCTTGGCAGGGCCAAGTAAAATATTTCTCCGAACCTCGCAGGGCCGAGCAACAAATCTCCGAACCTTGGCAGGACCAAGTAAATATTTCTCCGAACCTCGGCAGGGCCGAGCAACAAATCTCCGAACCTTGGCAGGGCCAAGTAAAATATTTCTCCGAACCTCGGCAGGGCCGAGCAACAAATCTCCGAACCTTGGCAGGGCCAAGTAAAATATCTCTCCGAACCTCGGTAGGGCCGAGCAACAAATCTCCGAACCTTGGCAGGGCCAAGTAAAATATTTCTCCGAACCTCGGCAGGGCCGAGCAACAAATCTCCGAACCTTGGCAGGGCCAAGTAAAATATTTCTCCGAACCTCGGCAGGGCCGAGCAACAAATCTCCGAACCTTGGCAGGGCCAAGTAAAATATCTCTCCGAACCTCGGTAGGGCCGAGCAACAAATCTCCGAACCTTGGCAGGGCCAAGTAAAATATTTCTCCGAACCTCGGCAGGGCCGAGCAACAAATCTCCGAACCTTGGCAGGGCCAAGTAAAATATTTCTCCGAACATCGGCAGGGCCGAGCAACAATCTCCGAACCTTGGCAGGGCCAAGTAAAATATTTCTCCGAACATCGGCAGGGCCGAGCAACAAATCTCCGAACCTTGGCAGGGCCAAGTAAAATATTTCTCCGAACCTCGGCAGGGCCGAGCGACGAATCCTCCGAGCCATGGCAAGGCCAGGTAAAAGTCACTCGGGCTAAAACCCCGGCAAAAAAGCCTAAGCGTACAGGCCTCGACCAAAGCCGAACGGCCCCCAAATAGTCCCCGAAGGACTTCGCCCGGTTTAAAAACGAGCGCGTTAAACGAAAACCGTAGAAGCCACCGTTGGCAAAACCCCTCTTAAGGCCATCGAGCCCCACGTCATCGGCCAAAGGCCCCGAGCAGAGCTAAACGATTTCCCTCTCTGCTACTGAAATCTTTTGGGCGACACCCCTATAACCCGTCGTTCAAAGAGCCTATATCAGCGCGCAAAAAACGACGGGGCCGCGCCAACCGCCTGATTCATTACACGGATCAAGGCCATAAACCCTTAAAGAAAGGGACTTCAAAATAAGATCCATCTTTCATTTATAAAAAGGGGGGATCACAGAGGGGTAGTGAAAGATGAAAACAAGAAGGAAGGCCCTGGATCAGAATTCAGAGTCACTCCCGGAGGCCAGCAGCTCCTCCAGGCGCTCCGTCAGGTCAGCCACCTGCTGACGAAGCGACATAATCTCCTCCCCCTGCCGGTCTATCAACCGGCGTGAGGCCTTCGCCTCCCTGACCGATGCGTCCAAGAATTCTTCGGCAGTCCTCGCAAGCTGCTCATTGCTCGCGAAGGCCGACGCCAGGCTCAGCCCGTCAACCGTGACAGAGGTGCACCTCCCCTCCGAGCGCGGCGGGCTGTCAAGTGAGGAATGCGACTCACTTGATGATCGCGCTGGAGAGGCCATTCTTTTTTGAGCTTAAAACGAGGAATGGTCAAAAACAACGCCCCTCGGTCGTATTTATACTCGCCAGAAGGGTATCTCTACCAGTCGCGCCGTAACTGCCAACCCGTAAGAACTCGCCACGCGTCGCCGATTCAATGCTGGCAAAATCCGAGGTATCGCGCCCCATCCCAAGCAAGATCGATAAGCGCGAGCAGATTGTTCGGGAGTTCCCCAGGCGAACATTTCCCGATCTGTCGGCCCTCGCAATAAATGCGTTCGGCGCTTCCCCGAGCCTCTTAATGCTGGCCTCTTTTTTTTAGGACACGCGGAGGTCCGACATTCGGCCAATGACCTGTCCCCTCGGGAAGAGTGGCATCACCAATAAACGCATGACGATATATCGCTCGTCCCGCTCTAGTGCCCTTTATCAAGCGCCACGTGGACCTAACGCTGCGGCTTACAATGACAGCTGAGTCGCTCCCTTCGAGCTGCCAAGTCTCCGAGCCTTAGCAGGGCCAAGTCGGATGTTTCCGAACCTTGGCAGGGCCAAATAAAGTGTTCTTCGAATCTCGGCAGGGCCGAGCTACAAAATTCTCCGAACCTCGGCAGGGCCGAGCTACAAAATTCTCCGAACCTTGGCAAGGCCAAGTAAAGTGTTCTTCGAACCTCGGCTGGGCCGAGTGACTAAACCCCCGAACCTTGGCAGGGCCAAGTGATCCATCCTCCGAGCCTCGGTTGGACTGGTCGTCAAGTTCCCCAAACCTCGGCAGGGCCGAGTGGATAAATCGCCGGACCTTGGCAAGGCCGAGGCAAATACCTTCGAAACTTGGCTAACTCGGGCGACAGGTTCCCCGAACCATAATGGGAGAAGGTACGGACTCCCCGTACTTCGGCCATAGCCGACCCACGGTACTCCAAGCTCCGATAAAGGCGAAACACGAAAATGTCAAACTCCTGACCTAAGCAAGGAGCATATCTCGCCGAACGATCTCTGCACCGCCGCGCGCGAACCTCAACTGGTTCGGGCGGCATAAGACCCTCGTCTAAGGACGAGCGGATCGCTTTTGGCACCCCACAAGCAATAATGATAGCAAGCTCGGCACAGAAAAGACGAGGATTGAGAAACAGAAAATAACTCTCTTTATTGCCGATCAAGATCAGTTACAAATGCCTCACGGGCCTTACAAGAACATTGAAATGCATAAAATAAAGGCAAATACAAAGCTCGGGCAACTGGACAGTCGTGATCGCGTCCCAGTCGGTTAGGGCCGATAATTGCCCGTCGACGTGGACCAATAGTTGCGACTGGCTTCAGCGATATCTCGGTGACCCAACCGAGATATCTGGATGGCCGTCCCAGACCACCCAACTGAGGAGCCCCTCGACGAGCAGGCAGGAGGCAAGCGGACCCCGGCATCGGAACGCTCTCCCAAATCGGGTGCGCACCACCACGCCTTGCCAAGTCTCAAAGACAAGGAGTCGGCGGGCGAGGCTCTTTCACCCCCTTCCCAGGTGGCGAAAGATTCCTCAGACGGCTGTGCCCGGGAATCCGAACCAGGGAAGGAGGCGAAATTCACACAATCCATGGGAGGCCCGCGTGCACTTCCTACCCTGCGTCCCCGAAGGGGAACCACAGAGATCACACCGGAAGCGCATATGTGCACTTTCCATATGATCTCTGCGCCCTCCTTGTGCGCTCTCCATATGATCTCTGAGGTTCATCCCCTAAGGACGAACCATCCTCCAGCTGCTCTCCGGTCGCCCCAGCTATCCGGCGACAAGGAGCCTAGAAAAGGAAGGCCTGATCCTCTCACTTGCAACAACAGAGAAATGAGCATGATGGAAGCTCTAACGAGAAAGAAGCTTTGGGGATAACCAGATGAGACCCCCTTTTTCCTTTTTATAGGTGGAAACGGACCGGGAAAAGCTACCCAGACTGCGCGTCCCGAGATTTAAACTTCCGAGCAGTACCTCCACGTGGTCTCTCAAGATTGGCGCCCCACTGCGCACCAAACCCACCGCCTGAACCAGGATGTGTACGAAGATCCCCTCCTAATCCCGAATCACGGCCAGTAAATGCAGGAAATCGTCCGCTGACGCTTCGAAAACTGGCGGGCTCAGAAAATCGTCCTTTGAAAAAGTACTGTCCAATAGTAGACGATTGCGTGCGCGTCGCGACGAGGAAACCTGCATGGAAAAAGAGCACCTTTTGGAAAGCTCTGATGCAGCTTTATGCCCCCCACTGTGCCGTATCACCGCTTCTAGTAAAGTAAAAACCGAATTGCCTGCGGAACAGCAGGGCGCTGGCAGGATGGCAGGAAGCGCGAAAACCTATTTTTGACCGTCGGCCCCAGCCGACCTATCTCGTCTGTCGGCCCCAGCCGACCATTTTGTCTGTCGGCCCCAGCCGACCTATTTCGTCTGTCGGCTCCAGCCGACCTATTTTTCTGTCGGCCCCAGCCGACCATTTTGTCTGTCGGCCCCAGCCGACCTATTTCGTCTGTCGACCCCAGCCGACCTATTTTTCTGTCGGCCCCAGCCGACCTATTTGTCTGTCGGTCCCAGCCGACCTATTTGCCTGTCGGCCCCAGCCGACCTATTTTGCCTATCGGCCCAGCCGACCTACTATGCTCGTCGGTCTTAACCGACCTGCTTCACCTACTGATACAAGCCAATACACTTTCCCAATCTCGAAATGAAGATGACCCAAGAGCATCGGGAGCCACAAGCCGATCGAGGCAAGGCTAAGCAACAGCGAAGTCACGCAAGAAAAACGCTCAAGTGGAAACAGAAAATTTTTTCACTATAAAGCGTTAAATAAATGTTTAAGGGATGAAGTACATGAATGGCCCCTAAGGGTCGGGGGCGACACCAGCTTTGGGGGAACCCTCAGTGGCACCCACAGAAGCGCGGCTAGACTCTCCCTTCTCTGACATTTTTACCCCCTCTGCGGCAGTGTGCGACCGTCCCTCAGAAACTGCAACTTCGCTGGGACCAGGGGCGGCGCCAAGTTCAGCGTCAGAAACGTCGACATATTCGTCTTCGTCCTCCTCTTCAGACTCGCCATCATCGGGATCTTCAGCGCTCAGAAAAGAAAGGTCCCATTCCGGGTGCTCACTGAGGATCAGCTGTTTGCACTCCTCCTTCCCATGATGGAAGGCGTCAACGCTAATAGCGTCTTGCCTCCCCCTGAGTATGGCATGCTGCGTCTTGGCCTCCGCCGCCTGTTTCTCAGCCTCAATCACCTGGGCCTTCAGGACAACGTTTTGCTCCTCGAGCTCGCTAACCCGCGTCTCGAGCTCCGAACTCCTACTGCGAGCGGACACGAGCTCACCTTGAAGAGCCCGAACCTCCGACTCCATCTTCGCCATCCAAAATCAAATCGGCACTGCGAGAACCCAGTAGTAAAAATAAAAAGGGGAAAAATAGAGCGTACCCCCCCCTCTCGCTCGGCCAACCTTTTGGCCATCTCTTCTGCCTCGCTCCTGGCTCTCGTCCTGTCAGCCCTTATCAGCTCGACCCTCTCCTGCAGAGCACTGATCTTCAGCTGTCTGGCCTCAATATCCCTCCGGGCTTGGGATAATTCGTCGCTCACCCGAGCTATCGTTCCCTGGTCCCACTTAGCGCCCTCTTTCAAATGGGCAATCTCGCTATCGCGGCGCTTCAGTCGCTCCTCCACTTCGCCGAGCATCCTTCCCAAACGCCTTCTTTCGTCATCGGCCTCTCTTTCCAGCCGACTCATACTTTCGCCGTGTTCCCGCCGCATCTCCGCCACCTCTGTGGAGTGCTTTGATTCAATCCTGGCCAGCTCCAGGCACGCGTCGTCGCTCTTCGCCAGGAGTCCCTGCAGCTCCTTTACTTTGCGCTTCTGTTTGGACACCTCGTCCACGGCAGCCTGATGTGCCACCCTCGCCCCCTTCAAGTTCCTATCCATCGTGTCCATGAGCTCTTCGAACTGCTCAGACACCGTCAGCTGCGACTGGAGCTCGACATTCTCCCTCCGAGCCTGGACACTGGCCCTCGTCGCCAAACTCAAGCGCCAGCAAATCGCCCGGGAAAGCAAAACGCTCTGCGAAGGCAAAAATTGAATAAGAGCCCACGGTGGGGCCGATCGAGAAACATCTATCATACAAGAAGAGTAACTCACCTGCGAGGCATAAGCCCGGGTCATCCTCATCAAGGTTGTGTTATCAATGTCGGAAAGAAGGTGGATACTTTCTGCCACGCCTTGCCGCCCGAACGCAGCGTCGACCAACCCCAGGTCGACGAACTTGTCCGCCGAAGGATCCGCACCCGGATACAGGGCCGACCTTATCATGGCAGAGAACGCCTCCTCAATACTAGCGTCCAAACCGCCGGATGGGCCAACCCCGCCTGAGGGACCGGCCTGGGCGCCCTCCGCCTGAGAGGCCTTCAACGCCCCAGTCTCCTCTGTCAAGGCCCTGGCTTGGGTTTCCTCAGATAATTCGGCTAGCCCAAGAGCCAGCTTCCCCAAAGCCTTTCTCGAAGAAGCCCCCAATACGGGGCTCCCGCCTTGCTGCGTCCCCTCCTTCGATGCCCCTTCCTCGATGACCACCATTGTGTCTCCACCACCGGGCCCTCCGAGATCCCGGCCTGTTCCACCACTTGTGTCTCCTCTGCAGGCTCCCCCGAAGCCTCGGTCTGACCTGCCTGACTACTTCCGGACCCCCTGCAATGGGACCAAGAGAGAGTTCTCCCTGAACCTCTCCGGCTACGGCCGTCTCCTCCCCCTCTCCGCTCGGGCCGGTGGTGATCCCGCGGGGACAATGGCCCCCTCGGGGATGACCGCCTCCGCCGGATCCGCCGCCGTTTCCTCCTTCAGGGTGAACGCGGTTTGACGAGTCAACGGAGCTTCATTCGAGCTGTCTAAAATCTCCAACACGAAAGGGTCGGGCGCCATAACCGCCCTCCCCGGATCCTCCCTCGCCCCCGGCACCTCTTTAGCGACTGCTCCAGCGCCCGACGGACTCCTTGCGGATGTATGAGCCCTTTTTTCGGGCCGGCCGCTGTCCACGCCGCTGCCTTCCCTGGGCGCTTCCCTTTCTTCCTCTTGGAGAGGCTCGACAACGCTGACCTTGCGGCTATTAGAATAGAGCACACATACTCAGAATCAAGCACACTAATCAAGCACGAAAGGGACTCACCTTGCGGGTCCAGGGGGCTGAGCCCGGCTACGAAGAGGGCCCCCTCCGATAGCAGATCATTTGCCGAAAACACCTGACCATTACGAAGGACGTCCAAGTCCTTCTCCTCCTGCGCCGACAGAGCCGGATGCGTCTCCGCATCCCTTGCAACAATCCCCCATCGCCGAGGAAAGTCGGAACCGATGTTCCCCTCCGTGATAACAAATCGACTCTTCCACCCCTTGATGGAAGAGGGCTTATCCGCGATAACGTTGAAAGATCTCCGGGGCTCGATGTAGGGCCACTCCGATTTCCTCCCAGGAGTCAGGTGGTAGCAGGTGCGGAAAAGGGGAAGGGTGGCCACGATCCAAATCTGATGGCACATCGAGATGAATCCGATGATGTTCCACCAACTGTTGGGAGCCACCATTGATGGGCAGATATTGTAGTGGATCATAATCTCCTTCACAAGGGGATGGAGAGGAAAACGAAGGCCTGCCTTCAGCTATCCTCGTAGATGAAGACCCCGGACTCCAAGTCCCGGGTGACTCTATCATTGGGCTCCGGCGCCCGTAGGACGACGTCCAAGGGCAGGCCATATCGCTGATGAATCCTCCCCAGGTCCTCGGCAACGATCTCGGAGGCCACATCGTCGGGGCTCATCGCCATTGAAAGGGGTACCAAAAAAGAACAATAAACGTCGAAGAGGATGAAGGCCAGACCCCTTTTGAAAGCAAAACGAAAAGACGCCAAGCGCGCATGCACAATATGTATATATATACACCATGCGGCTGTCACTTCGCTTCTCCGCCAAGGAAGCCGCCCCGAAGAGGCGGAGCGTCTCATCCCAGGCGTCCGAAATCGCCTCGACAACCACCCGATCGATCGGGATTCGAAGCGTGGCGCAATCCTAACCGCCGCTCGCGGAGGAGCCTTAGCCCCGAAGGCTGAGATGACCCTGTCGCATTAATTAGGGCATCATTGCGCGAGCTGGCTAGGCCAAGACGTCCGATCCGTGGCGCGCCATTCGAACTTGTACTCCCTACGCCCGAACCTACGCTTTGGACTAGGGAGTGGAGGGCATGTGTTGAGGGGTAAAATCGCCATTGCGTTAATATCCGTGCGAGGCGGTTAAGGCTAACCTCCTCCCTTCGATTCCTCCGGGCTTCCATAGCTCGGCTCCTTCCGGGCTTCCATAGCTCGGCCCCCTCCGGGCTTCCATAGCTCGGCCCCTTCCGGGCTTTCATAGCTCGGCTCCTTTCGGGCTTCCACAGCTCGGCTTTTTCCGGGCTTCCGTAGCTCGGCCCCCTCCGGGCTTCCATAGCTCGGCCCCTTCCGGGCTTCCATAGCTCGGCCCCCTCCGGGCTTCCATAGCTCAGCCCCTTCCTGGCTTCCATAGCTCGGCTCTTCCGGGCTTCCATAGCTCGGCCCCCTCCGGGCTTCCACGGCTCGGCCCTTTCCAGGCTTCCACAGCTCAGCTCTTTCCGGGCTTCCATAGCTCGGCCCCCTCCGGGCTTCCATAGCTCGGCCCCTTCCGGGCTTCCATAGCTCGGCCCTTTCCGGGCTTCCATAGCTCGGCCCCTCCCGGGCCCCTGTAACTCGGTCTCCTCTATGGCTCGGTTTCATCAAGCGATCCGTAGCCTAACACCCACCTCCGCGGAACTTGCGCGGAAGAGCCCAGGCCTACCCGAACGGCATCCTAGATAAAGAATCATGTCGGGACGTGGCCTAGAGCCTATTGTAACCGCCCCACGCCTACCTGACCAGATCCCAAGGCGTCGAGGAGCTCTCCCGACCGTCGATCCCTTAACAAACGAGTACGGAGCCTAACGGCCCCACGATGGCCTGATTCTGTCCGCCTCCGTATCGTAACAACCTCTGAACCTTCCAGAAGACGCTCAAGATCCAGATGACAGTCTATAAGTATCAGATTCTCAGATTCTCTCAGGTACGCGACTCTTGACGCACACAAAACTCTGGACTCGCTCCTCTCTCCCGGCAGCTCGTCGGTGCTCTGCCCCTCCTAGAGCTTCCGATTGGCCGCCCCCTGGAGAGGGCTCCCGGAGAGATCCACCTCCCCATTGTCTGATTGATCGCCGATTCCTTCCTCACTGACTTGAGCGTCGGAGGGCCTTCCGCGGAGGACCACCCCCAGCGTCCCTCCGCGTGTGGGCTTCCTTTTTGCAGATCCGCCGCACCCCTCTCCCTGGAGATCGACCGCGCCCGAGTCGGAGGACGGATCCCGACGGCAACACTAACAATCCAGGAACAGCAGCTCGCTATGTACAAAAAGAAAGGACTGAACCAAATGTGTTCACGCTAAATTACTTCACTATCCTCGAATATTTACGAGCATCCGATCGCCTTCTTTAGCGAACTCAAAATCCTTCGATAAGTTTCTCGCACTTGAAAGCTTACAAATAAGTTTCAAAAATCAAAGATTTCGATGAAAACCCTCCAACACTCAAGTCAATGCTCTGAGCAACAGCTGTGAACTTAAAAAAGCTCGAAAAAGAGAAGAAAGAGAGGCTTAGAGTTATGCTCTCTATAAAAAAAAAAATGAGTGTTTAAAAGTGTGGTGAGTTATCCGTTATCTCGTCGAGGTCCTTTTACCAATTTTATTGATGCTTGAAGTTTGTGAGACTAGCTTGGAGTCAGTGAGACTTGGAGCATAATCATTTGTCAGAGCATTTATAATGGTGGAGCAATGATAGGACATGCTTCTTAGTGGCATGTCAGAAGTGCATGTCATATCCCATCAAATATGAATGGCTGCATAATTGACAGGTACTGCTTATTTGGACAACTGTTGCAAGCTACTGCAGAACGTGACCGACCGGCGTTTGCCAAATGTGTCTTCCATGCCACATTTTCATTGTTTTGTGCAGACAGTGATGAACGATAAAATCAAGCACGTAAGTCCCAAAGTGACTAGTGTAGCCACTGAGATAGAAGATGAAGCTTGGAGTTGAAACCAACTCTATTTCTCGTAGAGCATTAACTATAAAGTATGTGCATGGCACTGTTCATGCCCTTAAATAAGCTCCAGAGAAAGCCATAGATGAACATTTGCATGGCACTGTTCATAACCGAGAGAAAGAGGCCGATCACTATTCTTAGCACTGTTCATGACCGAAAAAGAGGCCGAATACTGTTCATGATCGAAGAAGAAAAGCCGAGCATTATTTTATGACCGAGGAAAAAAGATCGAGCACTGTTCATGACCGAAGGGAAAGAGCTGAGCATTGCTCATGGCCAAGCATATTCATGATCGAGAAGAAAAAGGCCGAGGGCCAAGGCCAACGAAGCTCTGCTCCTCCGCGATGCTGCAGACTCCTCATGGGGTATCAAAAGGAGCCAACAAGATCGAGGCTTATGAGCCGATCCCATTTCCCCTTGATCCTAGCTGTTCTGTAGTTGAGATTAGTGATAGGAATGCCGATTAAAGGCCTTTATACCATGCACCCAAACTGCCCCTGGCGAATCTGACGCCAACATCGAAGAGGACGAGTAGAGTCAACCAAATCCAATACCGATGAACGAGTCTAGATATTGTTGTAGCCCACAGGATCTATTGCCCCATCAAAATGCACCCGTAAAATGCAAACCGTATGTTACAAATTAATATTCATCAGGCTGATCGTCGAGACACTATGAACCTCCCTCCATTGCACAAGTTCAATGACAAAAGAATCGAGTTTTGGTAAGACCTAATTCCTAGACTGGTTCCCAATGAAGCGGGCAGCAGAATCATGGCCTCTCCTCCTAGCTTAGCGTTCCACAAAAATTATGAGCCAGTTTATGAGCATGGTTACCTGCAGAGCTACCTTGCTAGCAGTCTGTTACATCTCATATCTCCAGCTCCGAGAACCATGAAAAATTTTACCTGACCTCGAATTAGTTGAAAGAACGAGGAAGATGACCCAAAGCATGTCTTCACTGTGATGTATCAACTCTTGTCTCAGTAGATGGGGATGGCTGTTCGCTTCTCGCCTCAGTGGATGGGGAGGGCTCAGAGGCTTCTGCCAGCGCTCCAAGCATGTTTATAACGTCACTAGTGTCGTCCAGATAATATCTGGCTTTGCTTGGCTTCTGCCCGACGGTACAAGCAAACAATGATGTGCTGGGCGCAACCAGGTTCCTTGTCATTAAACCAGCAATGCCTTCAAACATGTCCTCATCCGACCTGTCATCGCCAATGCATAACACAAAGTCTGCCTGTCTCCCATTCTCCGCCATTGATGACAGGATCTTCTCTGCCACCGAGCCTTTGCTGACTCCCTACAAAGCAGCACAAACGCAAAAGGAGATTGATACATCATTTGAAGGGGGAAAAAACCACATTGGAGCTGCAAAATGACATATTTGCAGCATAACTCAGAGAATCAAAAAGGTCATAGAGAGAAGCCAGTGCTAGCCAGGTTGAGTTTATCTGTAAAAAATATGACTTTGGATATGGCCACATGACTATAGCTCAGGACAGCTGATACGGTGCAAGGAACAAGAATTCAACCAGTCGGGAAAAAAATCAATTTTCTCTCAGTTCAGGAGGTCAGAACATTGGCTTTCAATAGACCATTATGCTTATAACGTTATCTGGTCTGCCACATAATGAGATGCCAGTGCAGGGACTTTTATTCCCAATAGGCATTTGAACCAAGGACCTCTAGAAGTTAAACTGCCCATCTCCATGGCAACACAACATTGTCCTGAGGGAGGAGTTTACAGGCCTTGTAGTAGCAAAGACCTCCTTTTCCGTCATTCTAAGTCAAGAAGAGGGGGCCAGTCCAAGATTGTACAGTTATTCTTAAAAAGCAGCATATGCTCTCAATGGCTAGGCACTACTCTCTTTCCTTTTGATAGAGAGAAAAAGCAGAAAAAGAAAGAATGAAATGAAAAGAGTGGCGCCACTTTGTGATGCCAAAGGGACTTCATTCGGGGGCTTACTTGTGCATAAGGGAGATGAACAGAAATAACAAGAGACAGAAATGTGTAATCTGGAGCTAGTTGTGCATATCAGGAAGGAAAACACACCTGCGGTTTCACTTCAACAATGAATTGACCGCTTTTCACTGAGACTGGCTCGTTTGCAAGCACACTCTCGAGATGGTCAAGCATTTCCTTCGCCTGAGCAGATCCGAAACCTGGGTCAGCATCTTGGTGATGCCATACCAAAGCACTTTCTTTGGCTTCGATATTGGATCCATCAGTGGATTCAGTATAGAGCTTCATCACTGGCTTTGCCATTTGCATCCATCCAAAGTCAGAGCTCTGGCAACAAGTTTCCCATTCTCGATCCTGAGTCCACCTGCAAATGTCAATGCAAAGCAGAGGTCGTCATCATTTTTTCCTAGTACTCAAGTTTTTCTTGTCCTACCGATCCAAAACATTTCCATAGCAGCAAGTGATCAAGAGGCCACATGTAAAAAATCAAGAGGCTGCATGTAACAAATTACACTCTACAGCCCATTTCTAAATGATATCCTAGAATCATTCACAAATGCAAGAAAAGGCCTACATGATGTCCCTACAATATTTTTTCTTAAAAACAATATTCTCTTTAGTTTATCACATATTTGCATCTTGCATCAGGCTTCTCTATTGTAAGTTTATCGTTCCAAGCAGTTTTAATCTCGCAATCACCTTGTACTTTTTCTAACTTTGCCGAGAGGTGATATATATCTTAGTGCATTGCAGAGCAAGAGAAAGAATTAACTACTGAACCTGATTCTCCATCCTTGAGAGTAACATTAATCCTAATTTTGCCAAGTATTCGGGAAATGCCAAGTCATGGGAAAGAGTGAAATAAAACCCAAATTCAAGCAGCAGTCAAGAGGCAGCAGCAGCATACCTCATGAAGTAGCCATGTTCTGCAGCAATCCCAAGCTTCTCACAACGAGAGAACCACTTACTAAACTATCCCTCCCCTCCCACTGACAATGAAAACTACATTCTTCTCATCTGCACAGAGAGCATTGATGATCCTGATAACTTCTGCGCTTGGGGTCTTGTTAATTGCCGTCTGAGGCACCACTGTCCCATCGTAGTCCAGCAATATGGCCCTATTCTTCGCCCTCTCATAGGCCATAACAATGTCATCCACATTAAGCTTCCTGAAACTGGGGTCGAGGGCCACCACTCTGAATCCAAATCCCAACCCAATCCCCCAACATGTCCTCCTGAAATGGTCCTTGCAAGTCCTCTCCATGTCGAGCAAGAAGCTCCTTGACCAATAGGCCACATCATGGGTGCTAACATACCGGTAGTGCTTCTCATGCCGCAACTGCTTCTCCACATCAGAAAGAGAAATTGCCTCGTTCATTGCCTCTGCTGTCGACTCTATGTTCCATGGGTTCACCCGGATTGCGCCGCTCAATGATGGGGAGCATCCAATGAACTCCGAGACCACCAGCATACTCCTTCTGGGGCTGTCAGCTTCCGAACCAGGCTCAGATCCAGCAATCCCGTGCCTGCAGACAATGTACTCGTAGGGAGTGAGATTCATTCCATCTCTCACTGCAGTAACCGCAACACACTCTGCTACAGTGTAGAAGGCAATCCTCTCAACAAAGGGTACATGGCGATCAACGAACACTACTGGTCTGTACCCAGGATTCCCAAACTCCTCATTGATCCGCCTGCAGCTCTCCTGTATCTCGGCCTGGATCTCCTCAAGGTCCCGTCCTCTTGCCCTGGCTGGGTTAGCAATCTGGACCAGAACCGCCCTTCCCTGCCATTTTGGGTGAAGCCGGAGCATGTGCTCGAATGCAAGCAGCTTGAGGTTGATTCCCTTGAAGATGTCCATGTCATCCACACCGAGCAGCACGGTCTTTCCCTCAAACTGCTGGCGGAGCTCATTTACCCTCCAATCCTTATCGGGAAGGCGGAGCACAGACTGTAGCTGGCCCATATGAATGCCCACCGGCATGATCTTAATACCAACAGTGCGGCCAAAGTAATCCAGCCCGATATACCCACGCTTCGACTGGTATTCAAGACCAAGCATACGACTGCAGCAGGAGAGGAAGTGGCGGGCATAGTCGAAGGTGTGGAAGCCGACGAGGTCGCAGTTGAGGAGCGCCTTGAGAATCTCCTCCCGGACGGGGAGCGTCCGATAGATCTCCGACGAGGGGAACGGGCTGTGCAGAAAGAACCCCATCCTCAGCCGATTAAACCTTCTCCGGAGGAAAGTCGGCAGCACCATCAGATGATAATCATGAATCCAAACGTAATCATCCTCGGGGTTCAAAACCTCGATCACTTTCTGGGAAAATAACTTGTTGGCAAGAACATACGACTCCCAGAGGGATCGGTCGAAGCGGCCGCCGTGGTCCGCGGAGAAGGGGAGCATGTAATGGAAGAGCGGCCACAGCTGCTGCTTGCAGAAGCCGTGGTAGAATTTGTCGAGCAGGTCGGAAGGAACGAAGGCGGGGACGCACTTGAACCGCTCGAGGAGGGCCTGTGAGACGTCGTCCTGCTCGTGGCCCTCGACGTCGACGCAGAGGGACCCGACGTAAATAACCTCCATGTCGTCGGGGAGCCCGTCCTTGAGCTGGAGTAGGAGGGAGTCCTCGTCCCAGGAGAAACTCCAACCCCGCCCGTTCGACCGACGCCTGGCCCGGACGGGCAACTGGTTCGCCACGATGATGATCCGGTCCTGGGCGATAGAGGAGGGCACGTCGGAGGAGACGCTGCCGGCGCGGTCCTCGTCGTCCAGCTCGGAGAGAATCCCCGGCACCGTCATCACCTTGGGCATTCGCTTCCGGCTACTGCCAACGCTCAGCGCCGCGAAATTCCCTGACGCCAGATCCAGGAGATTCGTGTACGATCTCGACATCATCTTCGCGATCTCGATCAAACAGCGCCCTGCGTTCAGATCAAAACCCTGAAACGCCTCCCAAATCTCAACAAGCAATCCCCATCAAACCCTACCCACAGATCGGGGTACAGGATTACATATCAATCCTAGTTGGGAATATTTATTGAAGGAAGGGAGATTTTGAGGAAGAATCATACCTTGATCGGAATGGGAGTCGATTTATGCCGAATTAAAATGGATTTCTCCTATCTCTTTTCTTGATTTTTATTTCTTTGGAGCTGCGATTTCGGTTCAGGTCCTCCGTATCGAGCGAGCGAGCGAGGGGAAAACGAAACCGAGGGTGACTAATAAATGAGGGAAAAATCTTAGTCTGGCGGCCTCCTCCCTGCGCTTGCCGAACATAAGAACGAAGGGTTAAAAAAAATAAAGATATATTATCTATTTAGTTTTCCTTAAAAACTTTATTATTAAAAGAGGAGAAAAAAAAAAAAAAAAAAAAAGAAAAAAAAGCGAAGGAGGGTATGGGAATATGCGATGCGAGTGCAGTTGGAGAGGAGGGAGGCGGAGAGGCAGGGGATAAGGTCGGCCAGCCGACGCCCCCTCTGATGCCAGCTGGGCTCGCGCGGCCGCCGATCGCGCGGTCCTCTTCTCGCTCCACGTGGAGAGCTTCCACCCACATTTCGGCCCTTTCGTTTTTTATTTGATTCGACGGCTCAAGATGAACCTCTGTACCAACGGGGGCCTGCTCGCCGCGCGTCCATTACGCGATAAGGAGGCGGGCACGTGGCGCGAAATCACGCCGTCACGTGTAACGTGCATGCCTTGGTTCCCCGTCTAATAGGATTGGGTGCCTCCGTGGTTGTCCCCGGGGTTCGGTATTTACTGCTCTTTTTGATTCTTTGGCCGGTCCTAATTGAATGCCGCCCAACTACGACGATTCCGAAATTGCTTGTTTATCGTGGCGCTGCCGTGGCTTGAAGATAGGGAAATCCATGCCGTCCATTAGTCCGCACCTCTTGCAGTTGGTGCCTTCTGATCGGTGGACCCTGGACTCCTCAGCGTCCGCAAAACGCAGCACAAAACCGGACAAGTTGATGTGGTGATGGGGATGGACGGCTTGGATTTGGTGAGGTTGGGGCGTCGAAACATAGACTGAAAACGGAAATTCGTTAGAGAAATAAATTAAACAAGGCCAAGGGGTGGGGCCGACGCTTTGCCAGAGGAGGAAAGAATTGACCAAATGATGTGCAGCAAATGGAATGGTGGTGATGAGTGATTATGCGGCAGCTAGATTAAAAATAAAAAAAATATTCGTAAAAGTTTGTCCTTCTGGAACTTTCGCGCACGTGCGTAATATATCCCCACGGTCGGGGGGCGAGCGGACTTCCATCCAAACCCGGGGCCGATATAACAGGTTCACCGGAAGAGATTAACCGGGTCCGACTCGTAAACCGAGCACCCACTTCGCGACTCTGAGCCAGAACAGCAGCGCGCATGAGTTTAACCAATCCAAGTACTCCACGCAAGCATATTCACGTGAGTGTGTCCACGTGGCGATATGGTGGACGGATGGTAGATTATAAAAATTAGTTATCCATAAAAATATTAGTCCAATAAAATATAAAAATAATTAAAACAAAAAAAATGATAAAAAAATATCTTGTTCATGGACTTCTAATCGAGCCAACTTATAAGATAAATGAGCTGTCTCATTGAATTCTTAACCGAGTTATCTTACGAGCTCATCTGAGCAATCAAGTTTAACTCGTTTATTAAATAAGTTTTAAAATAAAATTTAAATTTATTTTTTTTTCATAAAAAGTTAAATATGAATGAGCTTTGCCTCGAATAATTCGTGAGACTCGGCTCAATTACTGCCCTAAGAAGGGCCAATTAGCGCCATCATTATGGGCTATTTGGTCCCCAGCAGCACGGCGGCGCGGAACACGTGGTTAGATGTAACGCATGGGCTCCTACGGGTGGCCATGGGCAAAAGGCTTGCAGGACGCTGGTGGTGGTGAACTTATTTATTACTGGGGACCGCTGTTGTAGCTATCGCCCATTGGGCCACCAATGTACTAAAATAAAACCTCTGGCAACAAGAAATTCTACTAAAAATTCAGCTTGATCACAATCTACGGAAGATTGAGCACAAATAAGGAGGATGAAGGACGATACTCTTATCCAATAAATAGATGACTAGATGCCAAAGATCAAATCAAATTTTGTAATTTGTTCGTTGTAACGGTCTGGCCTTCTTTGCTCTTCGACCCGGCCTGGACGTTAACACGGCCAAGGGCTTAGGTCAACGGATCATTGATTCAATCATCGGGTCATCGGTTCAACCATCGATCAATTATTTTAATATAAAAAATATATTATATTAATAAAAATTATTTTTTAATAAAATAAACATATGAATACTAATTTTTATAATCTTTTTTTTTAGAAAAAAAAATTTTTTGATATTTTATTTAATCTCTAAAATTTGTTTACTTTCAATCTGTGTACTCATTTAGTCTGATTTAACTTTTTCTCAAAATAAAATTTATATCCGAGTTTCCTTTATTTTCATCATTTTTCTTTATGTTTCTACTTTCGCATCTTGATTCTCATAAAATTTTTATATTTTCACTTTTTTTTCTTTTTTTATTCTCCTCTGATCAATGCTCTTCTTTTCATGATCTTCTTTTCTTTCTCTATAAAACTTGCAAGCATCCAACGAAGAAAAAGTTGACATAAACTCTCACGAATTTGAAATGCCAAAGACTAAAAAATTTGAAACGGTATTGATAAACCCGTGACCCGTTCAGGCCGAGTTGACCGGTTCACGAGTGAACCAGACGGGTTGATCGGATTATTCTGGATTTCTTACATATTTATATTAGAATCGGACCGACTTGACCTCCAAGTTTCGATTCAATTAGTTCAATCGATCGGTCCGATCCAATTTTAACAACTATACTCCAAACCTAGCCCCCAACTCGGCTTGGATTAGGAGGGCAGATGAAGTCGATAATCAAAGCCTCTCTCCTTCAACCGTTGCAAGGTCACCCCTCTCTTTACTCGCCTCACTCATATTATAATTTAGTCTCCCACGTTTTAAAAGCATTGCATTAATATCTTATTATATCTATTTAATTAAAATTAATAAATAATTAATAAGCCATTTCGAAGCGAATACATAAATTGTTAATTGAACTTTTTATTACCATGTAAAATGGGTAACGATTTACTTGTGAATGTCAAAAATGGTATGTTAATTATTTTATTAATTTTAACTAATTTCATATAACGAGACATTAAAAACATAATATTTTTAAAATATTAAAATCTAAACTATAACAATTGAAAATTGAAGAACTCAAATAAATTTTTAGTAAAAGATTTTAGAGACACAGCTTGGTTTCTATAATTCATCAAGTCTAAGGATTATATAATATTAATATTGTAAGCTTTAGTTGCGTGTTTTGATACCAATATACCATGGACTATTTTTGTTATAGAAAAGCTTAGTTTAAAAGTTGACTATATCTGTTGCAACCTCATGATTTGGTAGAAATCAAGCATAATTAGTCCTTTTATATTAAAAATACATTTGAGTTTCATATTTAAAAAAAATTTATTTTATTAATTATGATTCTTTTAATTTAGCTCTAAATTTGTAGAGAATAATTAAATTAGAAAATTATGCCGGTTTTGATGAGGCGTTTAGGTCCATTCCAGAACTCTAGAAGCTATATCCCAATATTTATGTTATTGAATTTGTTAGATATTAGAGGAATTGGATTGAGTGGAAAAGATCTTGTTGGATTACGGTTGTCTAGTAATTATCTATTACCTTGGATCTTATTGTGCAATGCTTTAAAGTGATTAATATCCTATTGTTGTGATATTTATATATCCATAGTTAAATTTAATGGATAATCTTGTAGTCTTTGATACAGAAATGAATGGGGACTGTCTTAAGTTGAGTAACTTCCTTCTACAGATAAATGCATTTAAACGAAGTCCTAAACTTGATTCAGATTCAACCTATATTCATTGTACGTTTGATAATTTTCTTTCAATGATTGATGATTTAGTGTTGGTCCAAATCTAAATCCAATTTACCAACAGGTTAAAGGCAAAAGGCAAGAATGTCATATAAAGAATAAATTAGCCTAATATGGAGCAGGGGATGCAGCCTAGCTATGACCCAATTGCTGAATCCTTAGTCCAAATGAAGGATCTTTTGGATGCAAAATTAATTCAGTGAAGTTCTTAGCTACGGTCTCTCTTGTTCCCATCTTTTAAAAAGGTTGATAGAAGAAAAGGTGGCGTTATGCTGGTATTAGTTGGAAAGAGAGAGAGAGAGAGAGAGAGAGAGAGAAGTGGCCTTCCATGCAGATGAAATGTGGATCATAAAAAATGAAAGCCATAGGCCACGCAAAATAAGCCTCTTAAGTTAAAGCAAAGTAACGATGATGTCCACGTTAGGATCTTAATTTCTGGATAGCAACGAATCAACCTTTTGTTTGGATAATGACTTGGACTGCTACAACATCATGGTGCTGCCTGCAAGTTGATTGGGTTGATGTTTATCTAAACGAGATTGAGAAGGAACGATCCAGATCGAGAGACGTCCAATGTTATGTATGGCACAATGCAATCTGATTGATGGGGCATCTGTTTCATTATGTTGTTTAAGAAAATAGGAATTTGAAAATTAATTGTTTTTTTTTTTGGAGGTAAAATAAATCAATACTTTTTTTTTTTTGAATTCACTTTTATCTTCTTTTATAATGCAGTGGACAGAGGAATCCTATCGTCAATTGAACCTTGAGCAGGTGTGACATCATTTAAGAAAAAGAAAATGTTGCTCCTCTTTTTCCAGTATTGATTTCATCGAGTGCTAACACACATGCATTTGTACATGGCTGCTGAATTTTTTTTAAAATATTATAAAAAATTCATATATAAAACAACATAAAAATTATGAGATTATAAATATAGCATTATGATCATGGAACCAAAATTGGTGGAGGTTGCATGAACTTGGTTCAATGAGTAAAAACAATTCAAATAGATAGGCATAAAAGATAATGATTAAGTTCATGGTCTTTGAATGTAGGGCATTCTGTTGCAACTAATACTATTGAAGGCTCAATTATATATATATATATATTTTTTTACAAGCGGACGATCACACCACTCTAGGGTAAGTCAACTCCGAAATATCGGAATACAAAATTTGCTCCAGAATAATCGGATAAGGGTCACCAGGGTGCCATTCCCACTGACCAGAATGGCGAGCTGCAGCCGAGGCAACCCAATCAGATGCGGCGTTAGCTTCCCTGTAGACATGTCGAATCAGAGGATCATAGCAGTACTGAAGCATATCCCATATATCACTTATCAAAGGTTGAAGGAGGGACAAAGATCAGGAGCCCGCCGAATCCACCGAATCACCGTAATAGAATCTCCCTCAATAACCACCGAGCGCGAACGCAAAACGCGAACAGCGTAAGTTATACCAGCCCACGCAGCCTGCAACTCTGCCATGGGTACCGAAATATCAAGAGAACCATGCCCGCCAGCCGCTAGCAGCTCACCCTCAGGCCCCCTGATAATAAATCCAGATCCAGCAATGCGACCCGTTACAGAACCATCAAAATTCACTTTGACATAACCAGGTGGTGGGGCTCCCAAGCAATGAAGACCGTAGAACAGTGCGCTGCCGAAGCAGCAGGGGAGTCCCAGATGCCCAGTCCGTCAGAGTGACTATCCACAACAGAGCGGAGATATTCCGTAGCAAGAAACTGGCAGTGCGGATAATAGTCTGTGTCAAGGCCGTACGCTCAGCAAAGACGATCTGATTACGGGTCAGCCATATCTGATGAGCCAGATAAGCAAGATACACACCTTGAAAGCATCGGCCGCTATGGACAGCTTTGTGAATATCATGCAATAGAATCCGTCGGCCGGGACCCTCCTCCGTCGTCCAAGAACTGTATGGAAGATGCAACCAAATCTGGGAGGCATAGGAACAGGTAAATAAGGCATGCTCAACCGTCTCATCCTGGAGCCCACATATCGGGCAGAGCGGGCTAATGTTGAGGCCACGCCCAGCCAAAAGGGAACAGGTAGGAAGGCGATCCCATCTTAATTTCCATAAAAAAGCTGGATCCTGGGGTGACAGGGCAAGCGCCAGATCCAAACCACATCATCGAGACCCACAGACCGAGGGCAGATGCGATCAATCAGATCTCTAGTAGAAGCACGAGGAAGGCAGGAGCCACGCCAGAGTCTGGTATCAGAAGCAGCAGAGGAGACAAACGGGGTAGCAAGGATCCGTTGCACTAGCTCGCCTCCAAAAAATCGTGACACCGTGGGAACATGCCAAGCTTTAGTATGCTAACTAATCAGAGCAGAAACAGACATCAAAGGTCCAACCTCAGAGCTTAGGAAAGTCGGCCACCGCGAAAATGGAAGGTCCGCTATCCAGGAGTCATGAGTAACATTTATAGATCTCCCATCCCCAACCATACAATGAATGTCAGACATAATGGTGGGGGCAACCTGGCAGATAGCTCTCCACATGAAGGAACAACCACGTGGGATACGGGAGACCATCTCAGAAGTCCATCCTCCATATCTGCCACGCATAACAGAGCTCCAAAGCAATGAGGTTCCAGGAGAAATCTGGTGGCATGCCGAGCAATAAGGACCTGTCTGCGGGCCACCAAAGACTGAATCCCCAATCCGCCCTCACGAATAGGCAAACAAACCATCTCCCAAGACAGAAGATGAAGGCCGTGACCTCTCTGCGTCGATCCCCATAAGAAAGCACGAAACCGATGCTCTATCCGACGAAGGCAAGAGATGGGGATCAAAGCATTGGACAACGTGTATAAAAGGAGTGAGGTAAGAATAGATTGGAGTAGAGTAACACGCCCCATCATGAAAAGGCCAGAAACCTACCATCTGTCCAGTCTATCAGTAATCCGTTGCTCGAGGATCTGAAAGTCATGCTGACGAGGACTCCGCCCGGTAATTATAAGAAGGACTTAAGGCCGGTAATTATAAGAAGGACTGTGATTATAAGAAGGACTTAAAGGCAAGATACAATGACATTGCCATAAAAGCGTAGGATAGAATTTTCATACAATTTCATACGTGTGGATTACGGGTGAAAATTTATCACTCTTCTACTTTTTATTTTTTAACAAATATTTAAAGCGTTACTTCGGCCTCATATGATTAAAAGCAAGGGAGAGAGACTCTTACAATATAACCCATATATATAGAATTATATGTAAGTTTCATCATAAAGCAAATTCTATATTGAACCAGCATTGTATCTATGATACATTGTATTTCAAATTTTTTTTAGAAACTTTTAATTAAAAACTTTGTAATTTTCAAAAAGATTTTAAAATCTTTAACTATCATTACCATTGGCCAAATAGAGCCAAGTTGGACTAATGCTTGGATTTCCAGCTGTGAGTTAGGCTCCAACCTACCATCTAATTATTTCTTTCCTTTTGGTTGGTTTTATTGGTTCATTATTAATCCAATAAATTCTGGTTTTATTTTACTAAACATTATATATTGGACCTTAATGAGGAGAATATTTGTTTTTGACTATTTATTGTTGGCTGGTGTTAATAGATTTTTGATTTTTGTGTCATTATCCCATCATGATAATGTGCCTCAATGATATTGACCTACTGTAGCTCTTATAAAAGAGGCTGGACCTCTTGTGGCCTACTGAAGACAGGCAAAAGGTGACACAGGGGTACACCCAGACCAATGATCCCTTCATTTTATTTTACTCTTTCTTTTCTGGGGGACCATAATGTGTTCTTGCATGAGATCTTAAGGATCTATGATATATCACTATCATTGCTAAAAGATTGGATCTACCGTATCTTTTAAAAAAATTACGCTCCAAGCCTCTAATAGTGCATAAATAATCACACATTAAATTTAAAAAAATAATTTAAAAAGTTATAATTTAAACTTATTTACTGTAAATTAGGGTAGCTAGGACTTCTCTCAAGGACAGCCTTGTCTTATGTTGTTGTCTTGTTATAATTTTTGTAGGGAAGCTAACATAAACTACTGTTCATACTGATACGAGCTGCAAATTTAGCTGGTGTATGCTCGTGTACATGTTCCCTAATAGAAGGTCAAGCAAACTTTGAGAGGCATTTAGATGATGGTTGTATTAATCTTGGCACCAACTTGTCCTATGTTTGACACTTTTGCTATCATGAATAAAGGAGGCATTGCAAACTGGAATTTTTAGTGGTGGCTTGGTCAGTTTGTGGTGCCAGTGGGGTCGGTGAGAAGTCCCAGGGCTGCGCCCACCTTGGATGGCAAGGCATTGTTGTACGCTTGTGCCTTGTCTTCCCCCCATGCCCATTTTTCTAAAGGTTGAAAGAAGAGATGAAAAACCTTAAATGGTTGGCTTGGATTAGGGTCAAAGGTGGGCGACCTTAGCTTTCTAACAATCAAGCCAGCATGGACATCCACAAAAAAAAAAAAAAAGAAGAAAAAAAATTCACGAGATTAGCAATGTCAATGTCATGTACCAACCTGTCATTTATGCTAGATACAAGACATGGCTGCAAAACCTCTAGACGTAATATTTGGTATTTAATCTAAAATTAATCTGGATCTAGGCAGGATTTGAATCCCAGTTGTTAGATATCACAGCCCAATGACTTTTGTCAACTGTCCTATCTTGGACCCATGGTGTGGCAAAGGTAAATGTGAGGTCCACCACTTCATCATTCCAACAATATGAGTCATCTCCTTTATCCTTTAAAACACACACAATCCATTGACTAACTGAACAAAGGATCAGACGATTCCTTGAGGACAAGGTCGATAACGCATCTAGCATGCACGCGCACGAAATTTCAATGCACGTTCATGGAAAGTAGCATTATTTGCATAAAGTCATGCATGATGCCTTGCTTTTGGCCTCTTCTAAATTTTCTTCTCCTCCTCCTTTTTCTTCCCATTTTGAAACTTATTTTATTTCTTGTTTTGATTGTTCTGGCATTCATATCATTTTGTAAGAGATAAAAGTTGGTCCCAGTAATTAACGACCCTTGTATGGAGATCATATTCCATCCAAACCTATCCAAATCCAGTTGGAGCTCTTACAACTCCTCATAATTGGAAAATACGTTCCACCTGAGAGTCCACAAATTTTACTACAACCAGTCTGAGTTCAAGCCAATATTAGACCTTAATCCACCCACTTGAGACTTTATTCTGAAAGCGTCAATACCAAATTATATGTGATTTCTCTCTCTTTTTTTGGTTGTTAAGATCCTCCTTCCCTTTAGCCCTTCAGTAGGGATAATTGGGTTCGTTTGCTGGCCAAGCAACAAGCTAGGCTTCGGAGAACAATCCTAGGACTGGGCCTGCAGTCCTCAACTTATCCAGCCCTTCTCAACACAAAATTCTACAGCTGTGAGCATTGGCAATTTTCTTGGGACAAAACTTTGGTATCATTAGTTGGGTGTTTGTCACACATGTACAACCACCTCACTTAACAAATAACATATATTTAATAAATACTTTTTATTTAATGATGACCAATACGTGTTGTTGTCGCCAAGACACCTCCTTACCCATCGGTGAGCCTCCAATCGTCTTCTCTAGTGGACCAAGAATTCTTCGATGGGCTTCTTTCGATCAGAAGCCTGTGAAAAATCCCTGGGCCAGGGATTCCAGTAGGGATACTCCGACACTCAAGTTAAAGTTCTGGGCAACATCTCTAAGCTTGAAGAAAAGCTTGAGTGTTCGAGAGGAATCTCTATATGTGCGAGCATGTAGGTGCCCTTACCTGGTCGAAGGTCCCTCTTACCAATTTATGGGAGTTTGTGGAGCTCGTGGCATAACAGAATGTCAAACTGCACGTTCTGGGGCCTGGGTGGCCATAACAGAATTGGCAAGATTTGCCCCCAACGTTCGTGGTGGAGGAAATATTTTTTGTTGTGATTCAGGATCGTAGGAGGATCGTGCAAACTATTATGAGCAATAGGGATCATGCATGTGGGCCCCATAAAGAGTTTGATCCAAATGGCCGACTGGAGATCCTATCCGAATGATCGACTGAGAGTGCAATCACCATCGTCGATTAGGTGTTGCCCCATCAGATGCCCTCTACTCCTGAGCTTGTGCGACCACATACCTTGCATCCGTCAAATAAAAGGAGTACAGAGCGTCATCGCATCAAGATTCAGCCATCATCAATCATAGAGCTTAACACGTATAGAGGGTGTGCCTTCTGAAAAGTGGAGTCTATTCTTACTAAGGAGAGGGGTGAGGGAGTGGGATACGGTACCATCAGCAAACGGTGAGTCACCGCATAGAATCGAGGCGACATTTTTGAATGGTGAGAGCTGCGCACCATCATTACCCCACTGCGAATTGCATTCGTCCAAGCACTATCGAAACGTTGCTTTTCGAGTGATGAATTGTCATTTGTCAGTTGAGATGCCAACTCCTAATCGTGACCGTCCACATGACCGTGCCATCGGGCAGGATGAGTTTTTTGTTTTGAAAATCTTTGAATAAAAGCTTTCCATCTTCTCCATCGAGCCTTTTGTGCTTCAAGTGCTATCAGAGAGAAAGAGAGAGAAACATAGCTCCTTCTCCTTCCTCTGCTCTCTAGGTCTTCTAGATGTCTTTCCTTGCTTCACATGTTGGTTTCCTCATTCTTCCTTTAGGTCGCCCCCTTAGGTTCTTTCTGCCCTCCTTTAGAGTAGTTATGGACCCTAACCCCCCCATAGGAAGGACAAAAAGCCCATGATAGAACGCTCCTCTTCCTCCTTTGAGGATGATGTCTCGCTCTGGATACGCCATAGGGCTAGCGGCATAGTGATCTGCGAGTCGTCGGTGACTCTGGCTTGTCCAGTGCCTCCTTAGGCCGCCACTCCAAGCCTGGCCGGTCCAAAGAGCATTCCTTCGACAATGACCCAATCGAAGGTGGAAGGGATTAGGGTTGTATATAGGGTGCTGAAAGAAATTAGGTTGCCCGCACCTGGTCCCGATGACAGGGTGACCGTTGGCCCTGCCAAAGGGATCGCCCTGTACAAGGAATTCCTTAAGATAGGACTTCGCCTCCCTTTCCATTCCTTTGTAGTGAGCCTCCTAAAGAGGTACGATATGATTAAATTACAGTTGTCCCTGAACTCCTTTAGGATTGCCTATGCCTTTATAGTACTTTATCATTTCCATGGCTTAGTGGCTAGAGTCTTCCTATTTCAAACCATGTATTCCTTTCGATGCCATCCGTACGAAATGGAATGGTGGCTCTTTGCTCTCTGATAGGGGAGATCTTCCCTCTTCCATCAAGGGATGAAAGTCTTGTTTCTTCTTTGCCCACATAGGCAGAGTGCGAGGGAGGTGGGGGGAGTGAACCAGTCTCCAAATAAGAACTCAGCTATAGAGCAGGCCAATAGGGAGGTGTTTGATCAGTTGTTGAACTCCCAAATCCCTCCTAGCTGGGATCTCCTATCAGAGAAAAACCTATTCGAAGCTAGCGTGAACCCGGCGCTGACCCTAGGTGAGTGCAAGGGCATTCTTCCTTTCTTTTCTTTTCTTCTCTTTTCTCCCTCTCTTCTCTAACCTTATGTGCACTCATTGTAGGGTTGTAGGGATGAAGTTCTCACTTGATCAGCTGAAGGAAGTTGGCAAGAAAAGAAAAGGGACGACTGACGATGTGGGAAAACATGAGGTGAAGAAGCCTCGTTCATCATGCCCAGCGCCACCTCGACCTTAGGGGGACCGCAGCAAGGCAGCCCTAACTAAAGAGACCCCGATTACTCGCCTGAAGGTAATGGACCCCAACTCGACTGTTCGCTCGGTAGTGGTGGCGGAGCCAAGGGTGGAGGAAGCTCCTCTACCAGTCAAGAGTGTCGGGCTAGTGATGGCCCCAGTAATCGTGCCCACGGTAGCGGCAACTTTCAGATCCGCAGCGGTGCCTCCTCTTGTCAGCGACGTGCCAGCTGCAGAAGATGTGGCTTTCGGTGGCCCCGCCAGCTCGTAGATTCCCCGAATGACTTCCATAGGCCCGTCCGCAATCGAAGAGATTTCCATGGGGGAGCCAACAACCATCGAGCACACCGGAGAGAGGGAAAACATCAGGATTTTCCTCTTGGTTCCCCCAAGGGCTTTTGCATTCCACGATAGTCGGCTAGCAGAGCGATTGTTGGAGTTCATCTTGCTCCCACAAGACCGAAAGGAGACCCATCACTGAGACATTGGTGAGATCTTGGGCAACTTCTTCCCTTAGATGCTCCTGGTAAGTTATTTTTGACTTGTATTTTTAACTGGAATTTTTGATAGTTCGGTGTGCTTACTCCCGTTGCTTTATCTTGCAGATGGTGAATGACGTCTTAGACATTCAGGAGGCATGTCTCTAGGCTGTAGAGACTTGCCGCATCACTCAGGGTAGGGTTACTATTGCCTAGGTCTAGGCAGAGAATGCAAAGTTAGAGCTCGCTACTGTCCTAACCCGTGAAGCAGCTCAAGACCATGACCTCCAAGCCACCTTGAAGGTATGCTAAGGGTTGGAGGCCCAGCTCATGAAGGTGGAGAAGAAGGCCAAAAAGGAGGGCGAGCGCTTGGCGACCACCAAGGAGAAGTGGGCTGATGCGATGGCCCAGGTGATGGCGCTCGAAAGCCGACTCGAAAGAGCCAGATTAAGAAGGGAGCTGGTGGAGGCAAAGGCCAAGGATGCCGAGGCAAAGATCGAAGCCGCTAAGGTTATTGCACAGGCGGCGAAGGAGGAGGCTGCCTGAGCCAGAGAGGAGGTTGCCTAAGCCAGGAAAGAAGCTGTCCGAGCGAAGGAGGAGATCTCCCTGGCAAGGGCTGAGGCCCAGGTCGCCAAAGCCGAGGCCACCAAGACCATAGAGGCTTTCAAGGGCTCCACCAACTTCAACGATGAAGTCATGGAGGCGGCATACGATGCATTTCTTAAAAGGTTCGAGGAATCCAAAAGAAGGTCTTTCAGGTTCTGCACATCATGAACCTGGATGACATCACTGCCCAGGATCCCGAGGAGTCAGTAGAGAAGCCAACGATTGCAATGGTTGAAGCGGTCGAGGTTGAAGACGATAGCGACGCCATCGAAGCCAAAGGGGTCCAACTTTTTGTACATCTGTATATATTGCTTGCTACTATACTTGTAGTCCGACTTCGGCCGATTCTATCATGTAATATAGCCAAATACTAGTAGCCTTTTCTTTTTGGACTATCCCTATATAAGAGAAATAAAGACCAAGAATGCCTTACCTTTTTTTTTTATGTATTGCTCTTTCTTTATCATTGGTAAAATTTTTCGATACTACATCATCTATGAATGGAATCCACTTAGAAGGTCAGTGGACATGAATGATAAAGATTATTGCTACGAGAGATTTATTTAGATCCCAAAACCATAGAAACACTTGCAACAAAATAGAGCAGAGGTATTGAGACTCTGATACCAACTATAAAAAATTTAAAATCTACATAGGTATATTGTATAATTAAAATATGAAATAACAGGATTGATGAATTACCTCCAGCCATTGAATCCATTTGTGATCTACCACTTGAGAATCTTGATTGAGTGCTTCTAATCAATGAGCAATCGCACAATGATGGTATATGCCCTCAGAATTTCTTTTGATCAGGGACCCAATCTCTCTCTAACTTCCGTATATTTTTCTCTCATCATATGATATGAAAAATTTTCAAGAAGGGATCTCAATTTATAGAGAAACTCCAACTTCCTTATCTCATCTATTCCCATCAAAATAGACTATTTTTTAATTTTCAAAAGAGATATAATCATCACTTTCTTAATTAATGGATGGATATTTTGAGGATTATCTTCAATAGGTTGAGAGATAGTTGCAAGTGGTTATCAAATAAAAATAAAATAGAACCATTACCTACGGGATACTATATGTGATGCATATAATTGATTAAAAAGTATATTTTTTTAAAGAGTAGGTTAGACCTATGTTTGAGAAGAAATTTAAATCCAAGATATAAAATTAAGGTAGCCTGTTCAGTATAGAAAATAATTTAGTTGTTGTTTCGTTGAAGTTAAAGAGTTCCCAAATGAAATCTTCTTGCTGCCATTTATCCTGCAAGGGAGTTATTTTAACAATAGCCTTTCTTGGATGATTTCGAAGAATGATATTATACAAAACGTCATAAATCAAAGTTGCATGGATCTCCAAGAAGACAATATGATTACCTTGCATCCACAAAACATGATCAAGGTGAGGGATTTTGTTACCTTGATCTTTGAGTTTTCTGGAAGGACATTTCCTAGTGCCATCAATATGATCAACCACTCTGTAACCTTTAAAGGTGGGTACGAACAAGCTCTTCCACACTAAATTTTTCAGAGAATTAAGAAGGATGAGAATAAAACTCAATACTATTAACACCAAGGGATAGATGAAAAAAGAAGACGAACAGAGAGATTGAGTCTGATTTATTAGGGTACAGGAAGCAAAATTGGATAGAGAGAAAGAAGAGAGGTGAATACAAAAGTGAAATTGGAAGCTCAAAACCCCAACTAGGATTTGCGTGCAATTTATATAACTTTTTGACGCAGTTCAGTCCATGAGTATAAATCAGCTTCAACACTATTAATTCTCTCTCTTCGATGCAGTACTTTTTGAACATGAGAGGCGCCAATAGTTAAACGCTTTCATCAATATTTAGGGAAAAAATATTTGAAAGAAGTCGATAAAACCACCATAATTTTATAGGAGAGCCAAGCCTTCTCTCGCTCTTGCGCGCCTGCGAGACTTCCAGTGCGGTATGATTTAGCAGCTGTTTGGAGAACAGTTGAGTTCTGCTTTGAGTTCTGATTTTCTTTTTGTTGCCTATGAGAAGCTTGGAAAGTGTCATATTTTCGAGCCTTCAGTTTTATACACCGTTCTTTACCTCGGTCTATCTGTTGGTCTCGTTTTCTCGTTTTTATACTTAAATTGCTTTCATTCTGATTCGAGTTCTCAAAAGAAAAGCTAGAGGCCTTGCTTTGATGCAGACCATACATCTTGTTGTTACCGAAATCCATTCTTCGATTCGGGTGCACTTCTGGCTTCTGATCCGGACGCTGATCTCACCACCTCGAAACAGAACCTATAAGGCAGTCCACACGCAGAGGGTGTTGCGGGGGTTACCCTCTGCGAAGGACCCTCCGATGCCCAAATTAGTGAAGATTCACAGCAAGCAGATGTGAAGAGAAGACTCTCACAGAGAAGCTCCCCTTTTTGGCACGTGTTCTCTCTTAAGAGCTACGAGCTCAGGGGAAACTTCCATGGGGTATGAAAGCAAGTGTAAGAACTGTATAAAGAATGGGCATAGAATGGCCATACCTGAGGGGCTTGAGGGTGGTGGTATTTATAGGCAATCATCTGATTCCTTGGACGTGCTCTGAATGAGGTCTGAAAGCTGTTAGGATTCGAATCAAGTTTGTTATGAGGCCAGTAGGGTCCGTATCTTATCAGTTAGGGGATCGACGGCTGGAAGAGCTGATTGATACCTTGAGATTCAGTGATTACATAGACCTAGGCCACTCTTGTGGGCCCTAGGCCACTCCTGGATATGATTCTCCGCCTGAAATTTTATTCAGTTATAGTGGATTCGAATTCTTATGCGCCGGATTCCGCAGAGGTATTTTGAATGCCGTAGTTCAGCCTGAATGAGGAATAACTTGTTTCCCGAGGTATAGAAGGGATCGGCTTGAATGGCCGAGGCATTGCCGGCTAGGATGGCCGAGGCATAAAGATAGCTTGGGCTACCGAGGAATGGTTTTGCTCGGATGGCCGAGGTATGAAGATAGCTCGGGTTACCGAGGAATGGCTCGGCTTGGGTGGCCGAGGTACAGAGATAGCTCGGGTTACCGAGGAATGGATCGGCTCGGGTGGCCAAGGTACGGGGACAGTTTGGGTTGCCGGGGTGACCCGACTTTGTTAAGGTGATTTGGCTTCGTCGCTTGGATGTTATGCCAGCTGGCTAGCAGGGTGTTTGAATTGGGTGTGACCCGATCGTCAATGTGGGCAGACAATAATGCAATGACAATTTTATCCCTCATCACATGCCCTCCCACTCCCTAGTCGAAGTGTAAGTTTGGATATAGGGAGTAGAATTCTAGAGCAATCTTATTTAGGGGATTCAAAAAGGCGGATAATGATAACCCTGTAAATGACGGGTCGCTATTTCGTCATTATTTTTCGCCGCAGCTCAAGGAGGGAACGTCTCGTTTCCAACAAGCCACGATAGCGGAAGTTCCATGTGGCGGGGTTCCTTTATTTCTGGCGCCTGTATCGAGGGTTTTTGACGTCTATGGCTTTCTCTCTGAAGTGCTTATTTAAAGAGGGCTATGGTGGCACTTCTTCTACAACGCTCCTTCATCCCTATCACAGAGATTTTCTACTCCATCTCTGAGCTCTTACTTGCCTGTTCGTGTCTCACCCTTCATTTAGCCAATATGAGTGGTCCAGGCGATGTTGCTTCTGAGATCACCCTGGAGGATTTGGATAGAATCCGTCGACTTTATAGAGTTCCTGGGGATGTAGCCTTATGGATGCCGAGGACTGAGCACCGGGTTTCAACCGAGTTGAGCAGGAGAGTTTTCTTCTATGAGGAGAGCTTGAGAGCGGGTCTCCGATTCCCTCTTCACCCGTTGATATAGGAGGTGATGAGGTTTTATAACATATGCCCAACGATGGTGGCTCCGAATAGCTGGCGCAATCTTGTCGGGTTCATTTCGTTGTGTAGTCGCGTTGGGGTGACTACGACCCTTCCCTTATTTCGAGTTTGCTACAACCTGGTTTCTGGGAGGAGCTCTGAGTGGCCCTACATCGGCTCCCGAAAGTCATTTAAGATGATTTCAGATAACCCTTCTTCGATAAAGGGATGGAAGCCCCGATTTCTCATTACCGAAGGAAACATCAGCTTGGATTTTCCGAGAAGATGGGCTAGTTATGTAAAGGATCCGAAGGCGCGTTTGGAGTTGAGCGGGCAGGAGAAAAGGGATCTGGCTACCCTTCGCAGTGGTCCGAAGGTTTCTACCAGCACCTTGTTAGCAGAGGATGCCCTTTTTGCCGCCGAGCTTAGCTCTGTCGACCCTCAGGGTAAGTCTTTGCTCTAATGGTATGTTTATGTAATCTTGCCACTGTTTAACTGAGCATATGTTGTGTTTTTAGCTGAGAGGTCCATGTTCGCGGGTCAAATAAGGAGGGAGCTGGGCAAGCGCCATAGGGGCTCTAGCTCCGGGAATAAGCATAGGTCCGAGAAGAGGGCTCGCCCTTTCGGGTCTTGCTCAAAAGATCTTAGAAAAGACAGTGTCGGTCGCTGCTCCTTGGCCTCAAAGAGGGAGGAAGCGGAAATGCTAGCTGTGACTGACAAGCCCTTCCTGCCGGAGGGAGGCGAGATAGCAGAGGAAGCGATTGGGGGAAGTTCAGAGAGAGCCGTCTATGTCCTCCCCTCTAGATAGTGGTCGTATCAGACGACGCTGAGGAGATGTTGCTGGTACGTTCGGCTATCCCTCCGCCAGGTGTCCTTCAGCCACCGATGGTGGAGAGTCCGCTGCGTATGGAGGAGACCCCTGCTCAGGCGGAGGGGTCAGGAGAGGTAGTGGCGGCTGTCGAAGCTCAAGTGGAGCCGCCCGTTGAAAGGCTAGCGGAGGTCGTTGTTCCTCTCGCTGAGGATCCTTCTCCCGTGGTTCCTGGGGACGCCGCAGAGGAGGTTGACGCACCAGTAGAAGAAGAAGAGTCATTGAATGAAGGGGATGTTCGGATCGAGAGTCCTTCGGTCGGGGCCGAAGCATTCGAGGCCTCGCAGGTTAGAGTCCTGGCGGAGGAGGCCGAGCGGATGGTCTCTCGGGCTGAAGTTCCTCAGGAAAATTCTTCAGCTATGAGCTCTTTTGTCCACAGCCCGGAGGTGGATGATATGCTCACTACCTTGATAAAATCCATTTTGCATGTGGGGGGGAGTTCCTCGACGGGCGATCCTGTTGCCTAGGATATCATTGACGCAGCTTTCGGCCGGCTCGGGGCACCGAAGGATGTTTTCCTTCTGCCTGAAATCAACAACGCCACCCTTATGACAATGGCTTCGAATTACATCTCCCGGGTAAGTTGTTGTCCCGGGGTTGTAGTTCCTGATTGGTCGGGTCATGATTTCTTACTGGTGTTTTTCTCACAGAATGCTTTGGTCACAAGGGCGCTGACTTGATGCTTGAATTTGGCCACTGGAGCCTGCGCTCAGGCTAGGAAGGAAGCGGCCGACCTTTGGGCGAGGGTGGATTCGACCAGCCAGCTTTTCAGGGCCCTGGCGTCCGCTAAGGTGGATCTCGGAAGGACGAGTGAGTCTTATCGACTTGCAGCCGAAAGGGCTTCTCGATTAGAAGTTCAGGTCAAAGAGCTCCATGGTTTTCGTGAACAATCGGATAAGGCATGCCTGGAGTTGTCCCAGATCAAGGCTAAATATGATGACAAAATCAGTGCTATGCAGCAGCATTTCGACAAGAGGTGGGGCCAGCTAAGGGCCAGTCATGCTGAGGAGAAGAATAGTTAGAGCAGGAAGCTTGAGAAAGAGGAGCATAGATGCCAATGGCAACGAGATCAACTCGCCAATACGGAGAATCGGCTGAGGTGGAAGAGTGAGCAGATTGCTCAGCTCACCGATGATTTTGATCAATCTCGGCAGGAAATCGGGGACCAGGAGTCCCGGATTAATGACCTCAAGGAGGGTCTGCAACAAAATAAATCGACCAAGCTGAAGGCCTTGGAGAAGGTTCAGGAGCTGAGCGATAAAATGGCTCGGCGGGGGGAGAGGTATAGTGTCTTCCTATTTATTTGCTTTTGGTGCTTTTCTTTTGCTTGTGGGTTCGAACGCCTTGATGTTTTGCAGATGGAGAGAATTGGGCTCGAGGCACAGGAGCAGTTAAAAGCTCTAAGGGTGGAGTTATCCGTGAGTCACCGAATGAACCTCGAACTCCAAAATCAGCTTGCTTCGGCTGTGGAAGAGTATAAAAATTCTGCGCAATTCTCTGGAGAACGTAGAGGGGCTTGTGCCGATGCATTTCGGTTCGGCGAGGAGGAGACTCGAGCAAGGATCTCTCGGGCGCATCCCGAATGGGATTTGTCTTTTTTGGATGCCGAATATTTTGATGCTTTCACCCCGGGGGCCAAAGAAGAGGAATATGAGGACATCTCAGATGTCGATCTTAAGGCTATTCTAGGCCCTAATGAGGCTGCGGCTCCTGAAGAACGTCCTCAGCTAGCTACCGAGGAACCAACATCATTCGAAGTGGGCGAAGCAAGTCAAGTTCTCCCGGATGTTACCGAGGAGGCTCCTGGGACCGATTCGAACCCTGACTCCTAAGGGTTGCATATGTATTTTTTTCCTTTCAGACTTGTATCTTGGCCAAAACTTTAATGAATGGAACTTTTATTCCCATATGTTTTGCCTTATTGTCTTAAATCACTTGTCGCCTAAACAGCTGTTTTGTGTTAGAAGCTGACGGCAAGTGGATCATGTGCAACTCTCGCCTTTGGGTTGGTTTGCCCCTTTCGAACTGAACATCTCGCTTATTCAAAGTTGAACCGATTTTCTTTGCCGGCGTATAAGCTAGCTCGGTTAAGACTTGAGAAAACGTCTCGGTCAAGGCCGAGGTTAGACAGGTAGTTCGATCGATCCAAAATAAGTGATTGGCTCGTTTAGCCGAGGTATAAGATGGTTCGGCGTGATATGATCAAAAACTGCGCGAGTACCTTCGGCCGAGATCTGACGGATGGTCCGGCCTTATTGAGAGAACATTTTGTTTTTTGCTCGGGCGGATGAGGCGGATTTGTAATTCATCGAGGGACACTTTGTTTTTTGCGTAGGGCTTTTATCCTGTTGGCCTTTTCCAACGAGGGTCTTTTCAATCGTACGAGATAAGCATTCGATCGCCATTGGATGACGTCGTTTTCACAAGGTGATTTCCTAGGCCTGCCCGTATCCCAAGGACCGGCGGGCGATTTCCTGCATTTAAGGCTCTTGATACGAGATCAGAGAAAAATCTTTTATCGTGCATCATGGCCTGGGAAATGCATTTGGCACACTCTGAAAAGCGCTCTTTTATCCCGAACCGCCACGTGGTAATATGGGCAGGGCGTTTTGAATCCCGGGGCTTTCTGCTTTAATGGTCGCTCCTGGTCTGTTTGCCTATAAAATGGGGAGAGCGGGCCGTGTTAGGCTATCTCCCAAGGCCCTTCCTTTCTGTGACTTGCAAGGGCTTCCATGGCATCCGTTCCATTGAAGTTGAGAATGGAGAGATCGAGCTTTCCTTTTGAAAGCTGGTCCATCCCAGATAGCTGGGGTGATGAAGAAGCTGCTGAAGAGCGAGTAGTCCTCGAAGGTCATATAGAGAGCGCACGGGAGGTCCGTAGAGGTCATATGGGGAGCGCACGTATGCGCTTCCTGTGTGTCCTTTGTTGCTGGTCATAGGGATTACAGGAAATGCACGACATACGTGCCCCCTATGACTAGCATGAATTTTGCCTCCTTCCTCAGCTTGAATTCCTCAGTTCATTCGTCTGAGGAATCTTTTGCCATGTAAGGAGGGAGGAGGGATGTGTGGGTCTGCTGGTTCCCTGCCTATGTGCTTAGGCAATGGCTAGCAGACTAGCATCTCACTTGGGGGTGATGCTCCATTGGCATAAGCATCCATGGGCTCTTGGCCTAGTTATGATCCCTCCATGTACTCATCCGAGGGACTCGTGGATGGCTTGCTTTGTTCTTTGGGATTAACCAGTGACTTAACAGATCCTGTTTGGTTTCTCTAATTTCTGGGGTCAGATGTAAAGACATCGTTATCGACCGAGGTTGCTCAGCCGAGCTTTTTATTTGCTTGTATTTCCTGTGCTTTGACGCACTTGTAATGCCTCTCGAGAGGTTGTAATCTTTTCATTAATAAAGAAAGTTTCTCCTCTTTCTTCTTTCAACATCTGTTTCTTTTTCTGATATATTTGTGTCGAGAGTTGCCACTCTCATTTTATGCTTTTCAATCTGTAGCATAATCTATAAGTTTAGCAGTGTTTTTGCTACTTTGTTTTTGTTAATATGTCGTTTAATCCTTTGTGAAGGAAGTGTTTATCTATGTGTGGGTCAGAGAAAGGCCTGGGCGGCCCTACGGACTTATGCAATAAACATGATCCTGTTTGAGGAATGATGTACGTATTTCTTTGAGAAGAAATAATTTGCATAGTCTTGCTGGTAAACGGAGAAAGGTTACTAACCTCTGCCGAAGCATAATAAGACGTCTTAGTTGCATCAAAGTGTGTTTGAGAGATTACTCGTTTAGGCCGATGCTTCCAGAGATACATCACTCGGTGTTACTGAGGTTTCAGATAATATATCACTCGGTGTTGCCGAGACTTTGAATAATATGTCACTCGGTGTTGCTGAGGCTTCAGATAATAAATTCCTCGGTGTTGCCGAGGCTTCAGATAATAAATCCCTCGGTGTTGCCAAGGCTTCAAGTAATAAATCCCTAGGTGTTGCCGAGGCTTCAAGATTATATTTTACTTGGTGCTGCCAAGGTACGAAGATTGCTCGGCCTAGCCAAGGATTATAAAGATTATATTTTACTCGACGCTGCCAAGGTACGGAGATTGCTCGGCCCAGCCGAGGATTACATGACCTGCTTCTCGTTGCAGCTTTCAAGGAGAGTTATAAGAATTTTGCAGGCTTTCAAAAACTAATTTTAATTCAATGAACATAAATGAGTTTAGCGAGAGCATACTTTTATTGATGGTATGCATGGAGATTATCTAAGTTCCACGTCCGAGGAATAGATTTTTCATTTAGATCTTGGAGCTTATAGGTGTCGGGTTTGATTACCTTCGTAATTTGATAAGGACCCTCCCAATTAGGGGATAGCTTTCCTTGCTCCAGTGGCTTTGAGACTGATGCCTTCCGAAGTACCAGATCATCTGGGGAGAAAAACTTCCCTTTGACTCTGGTTGAATGGTAGCGGGCGATTCTTTGCTGGTAGGCCGCCATCCGGATTCAGGCTTTCTCCCTGACTTCTTCTATCAAGTCGAGGTTGGTCCGGAGTTGTTCATCATTGGATTCTTCCGAGTAGCCTTCAGTGCGAGGGGAAGGGAACCCGACCTCTACGGGGATAATGGCCTCTGTGCCGAAAGCCATCTTGAATGGAGTCTGGCCTGTGGGAGCCCTTTCAGTGGTTCGGCACGCCCATAGCACATGATGGAGCTCCTCCGCCCACCTGCCTCGCGCTTGGTTGAGCCGAGCTTTAATTTCCTGCAAGAGAGTTCGGTTTATTACCTCGGCCTCCCTGTTAGCTTGAGGATGTCCGACTGAGGTCAGGCGATGGAGAATATCATGATCTTTGCAGAACTCTTGGAACTTAAGGTTGTCGAACTGCTTTCCGTTTTCGGTGATAATAGTGTGGGGAAGACCGAAGTGGCAGATGATAGATCTCCACACGAAGTCTTTGGCACGGGCTTCGGCTAACTGGGCTACTGCTTTGGCCTCAACTTACTTAGTAAAATAATCAATTGCAACAAATAAAAATTTTCTTTGCCCCGGTCTGCCGAGGATGACATTGTAGGGGGATCTGAGCTTGGTCACGAGGAAATCCATGAACTCGGTAGCCACGCGGGGCCAGGTGCTGGCTCAGACTGACAAAGTGATGACTCCTTCAGGGGTTATGGAATCACCTGTGAAGCCCACTAGGGTGGACTCTACCGGTCGGAGGCTTTCTACCCGGAATTTCAGTCTCACAAAGGCATCGAAATACGAAACATTAACAGAGCTTCCACTATCAACTAAAATGCGGTGTACATCATAATTGTTCATTTTTAAAGACACAACTAGAGCATCATCATGGGGGTACCGCACCTCCCCAAGATCTTCATCATAAGGCGAGCTCATCGATTTGAGCTCTCTTCGGTGGGTTCTCCTCCTCACCTGGCCAAGAGGACGGGGATCCGGCCGCCGTTATCACATTGACATTGCCGATAACGGGAGGATCTGGTGGTGGGAGTTGGCGTGGTTCAGGTTGGCGATTTTCTTAATTAATCAGCTCAGGGGGGCCCCTGAACCAATTTAGTCTGCCTCGCTGGATTAGCTATTCAATCTCATTTTTGAGCTGCCAACAGTCCTTGGTATCGTGCCTATAGTCTCTGTGGAAGCGGCAGTACTTAGCTGGGTCCCTCTGGGCTCCGTTGCCTCGAAGAGGAGGGGGCCGAGGAAGTTGATGCTCGATCTCCATCAGGATCTGAGCTCTTGGTGCGATGAGGGGAGTATAGCGGTCGAACCTTCGGGCCAGACTCCGAGTTCGGTCTCGAGGCGGCGGCGGAGGAGCTCTGCGGTGGTGAGGCAGGCTGGCGCGGTGATGGGCTTGCTGCCTGTCTGAGCCCTTTGCCTCTTTTTTCTTCATCTGCTCGGCCTGGGCTAACCTCCTCGATTCTTCCATCCTGGCATACTTGTCCGCCAGGGACATCATGTCCTAAAGGCTCTTCAGGTAATTAACCTTCAGAGTTAGATAAAAGTCTTCCTCCTTGGACACTCCTCCGACCATGGTAGACATTGCCACCTCATGATTGAGGAGGTCGACTTCTAGGAGGGCCGTGTTGAAGCGGCCGAGATAACTCTTCAGCGATTCCCCCTCTCTCTGCTTGACCTCGGAGAGGGAATCGGGTCTCCATCACTGGCGACGGCTACTGACGAATGGGCTGATAAGTAGACAGCTCAATTCGTCAAAAGAATCAACAAAACCTGGTTTCAAGCTGTTGAACTAGGTTTGGGCAGATCCCCTTAGAGTAGAGGGGAAGGCACGACAGAGGATCACATCCGATGCTCCATGGAACATCATGATGGACCTGAAGCTTCTCAGATGATCATCGGGATTGGTGGATCCGTCGTACGGCTCAATGGTGGGAAGCTTAACATGAGGGGGAATCACTTCCCTCATGATCCTCTCGGAGAAGGGGATGCC
>UESW01004188.1:616665-806365 GCA_900491605.1 Calamus simplicifolius | reverse complement strand
TTTTTTTTTATGTATTGCTCTTTCTTTATCATTGGTAAAATTTTTCGATACTACATCATCTATGAATGGAATCCACTTAGAAGGTCAGTGGACATGAATGATAAAGATTATTGCTACGAGAGATTTATTTAGATCCCAAAACCATAGAAACACTTGCAACAAAATAGAGCAGAGGTATTGAGACTCTGATACCAACTATAAAAAATTTAAAATCTACATAGGTATATTGTATAAATTAAAATATGAAATAACAGGATTGATGAATTACCTCCAGCCATTGAATCCATTTGTGATCTACCACTTGAGAATCTTGATTGAGTGCTTCTAATCAATGAGCAATCGCACAATGATGGTATATGCCCTCAGAATTTTCTTTTGATCAGGGACCCAATCTCTCTCTAACTTCCGTATATTTTTCTCTCATCATATGATATGAAAAATTTTCAAGAAGGGATCTCAATTTATAGAGAAACTCCAACTTCCTTATCTCATCTATTCCCATCAAAATAGACTATTTTTTAATTTTCAAAAGAGATATAATCATCACTTTCTTAATTAATGGATGGATATTTTGAGGATTATCTTCAATAGGTTGAGAGATAGTTGCAAGTGGTTATCAAATAAAAATAAAATAGAACCATTACCTACGGGATACTATATGTGATGCATATAATTGATTAAAAAGTATATTTTTTTAAAGAGTAGGTTAGACCTATGTTTGAGAAGAAATTTAAATCCAAGATATAAAATTAAGGTAGCCTGTTCAGTATAGAAAATAATTTAGTTGTTGTTTCGTTGAAGTTAAAGAGTTCCCAAATGAAATCTTCTTGCTGCCATTTATCCTGCAAGGGAGTTATTTTAACAATAGCCTTTCTTGGATGATTTCGAAGAATGATATTATACAAAACGTCATAAATCAAAGTTGCATGGATCTCCAAGAAGACAATATGATTACCTTGCATCCACAAAACATGATCAAGGTGAGGGATTTTGTTACCTTGATCTTTGAGTTTTCTGGAAGGACATTTCCTAGTGCCATCAATATGATCAACCACTCTGTAACCTTTAAAGGTGGGTACGAACAAGCTCTTCCACACTAAATTTTTCAGAGAATTAAGAAGGATGAGAATAAAACTCAATACTATTAACACCAAGGGATAGATGAAAAAAGAAGACGAACAGAGAGATTGAGTCTGATTTATTAGGGTACAGGAAGCAAAATTGGATAGAGAGAAAGAAGAGAGGTGAATACAAAAGTGAAATTGGAAGCTCAAAACCCCAACTAGGATTTGCGTGCAATTTATATAACTTTTTGACGCAGTTCAGTCCATGAGTATAAATCAGCTTCAACACTATTAATTCTCTCTCTTCGATGCAGTACTTTTTGAACATGAGAGGCGCCAATAGTTAAACGCTTTCATCAATATTTAGGGAAAAAATATTTGAAAGAAGTCGATAAAACCACCATAATTTTATAGGAGAGCCAAGCCTTCTCTCGCTCTTGCGCGCCTGCGAGACTTCCAGTGCGGTATGATTTAGCAGCTGTTTGGAGAACAGTTGAGTTCTGCTTTGAGTTCTGATTTTCTTTTTGTTGCCTATGAGAAGCTTGGAAAGTGTCATATTTTCGAGCCTTCAGTTTTATACACCGTTCTTTACCTCGGTCTATCTGTTGGTCTCGTTTTCTCCTTTTTATACTTAAATTGCTTTCATTCTGATTCGAGTTCTCAAAAGAAAAGCTAGAGGCCTTGCTTTGATGCAGACCATACATCTTGTTGTTACCGAAATCCATTCTTCGATTCGGGTGCACTTCTGGCTCTGATCCGGACGCTGATCTCACCACCTCGAAACAGAACCTATAAGGCAGTCCGCACGCAGAGGGTGTTGCGGGGGTTGCCCTCTGCGAAGGACCCTCCGATGCCCAAATTAGTGAAGATTCACAGCAAGCAGATGTGAAGAGAAGACTCTCACAGAGAAGCTCCCCTTTTTGGCACGTGTTCTCTCTAAGAGCTACGAGCTCAGGGGAAACTTCCATGGGGTATGAAAGCAAGTGTAAGAACTGTATAAAGAATGGGCATAGAATGGCCATACCTGAGGGGCTTGAGGGTGGTGGTATTTATAGGCAATCATCTGATTCCTTGGACGTGCTCTGAATGAGGTCTGAAAGCTGTTAGGATTCGAATCAAGTTTGTTATGAGGCCAGTAGGGTCCGTATCTTATCAGTTAGGGGATCGACGGCTGGAAGAGCTGGTTGATACCTTGAGATTCAGTGATTACATAGACCTAGGCCACTCTTGTGGGCCCTAGGCCACTCCTGGATATGATTCTCCGCCTGAAATTTTATTCAGTTATAGTGGATTCGAATTCTTATGCGCCGGATTCCGCAGAGGTATTTTGAATGCCGTAGTTCAGCCTGAATGAGGAATAACTTGTTTCCCGAGGTATAGAAGGGATCGGCTTGAATGGCCGAGGCATTGCCGGCTAGGATGGCCGAGGCATAAAGATAGCTGGGCTACCGAGGAATGGTTTGCTCGGATGGCCGAGGTATGAAGATAGCTCGGGTTACCGAGGAATGGCTCGGCTTGGGTGGCCGAGGTACAGAGATAGCTCGGGTTACCGAGGAATGGATCGGCTCGGGTGGCCAAGGTACGGGGACAGTTTGGGTTGCCGGGGTGACCCGACTTTGTAAAGGTGATTTGGCTTCGTCGCTTGGATGTTATGCCAGCTGGCTAGCAGGGTGTTTGAATTGGGTGTGACCCGATCGTCAATGTGGGCAGACAATAATGCAATGACAATTTTATCCCTCATCACATGCCCTCCCACTCCCTAGTCCGAAGTGTAAGTTGGATATAGGGAGTAGAATTCTAGAGCAATCTTATTTAGGGGATTCAAAAAGGCGGATAATGATAACCCTGTAAATGACGGGTCGCTATTTCGTCATTATTTTTCGCCGCAGCTCAAGGAGGGAACGTCTCGTTTCCAACAAGCCACGATAGCGGAAGTTCCATGTGGCGGGGTTCCTTTATTTCTGGCGCCTGTATCGGGGTTTTTGACGTCTATGGCTTTCTCTCTGAAGTGCTTATTTAAAGAGGGCTATGGTGGCACTTCTTCTACAACGCTCCTTCATCCCTATCACAGAGATTTTCTACTCCATCTCTGAGCTCTTGCTTGCCTGTTCGTGTCTCACCCTTCATTTAGCCAATATGAGTGGTCCAGGCGATGTTGCTTCTGAGATCACCCTGGAGGATTTGGATAGAATCCGTCGACTTTATAGAGTTCCTGGGGATGTAGCCTTATGGATGCCGAGGACTGAGCACCGGGTTTCAACCGAGTTGAGCAGGAGAGTTTTCTTCTATGAGGAGAGCTTGAGAGCGGGTCTCGATTCCCTCTTCACCCGTTGATATAGGAGGTGATGAGGTTTTATAACATATGCCCAACGATGGTGGCTCCGAATAGCTGGCGCAATCTTGTCGGGTTCATTTCGTTGTGTAGTCGCGTTGGGGTGACTACGACCCTTCCCTTATTTCGAGTTTGCTACAACCTGGTTTCTGGGAGGAGCTCTGAGTGGCCCTACATCGGCTCCCGAAAGTCATTTAAGATGATTTCAGATAACCCTTCTTCGATAAAGGGATGGAAGCCCGATTTCTCATTGCCGAAGGAAACATCAGCTTGGATTTTCGAGAGATGGGCTAGTTATGTAAAGGATCCGAAGGCGCGTTTGGAGTTGAGCGGGCAGGAGAAAAGGGATCTGGCTACCCTTCGCAGTGGTCCGGAGGTTTCTACCAGCACCTTGTTAGCAGAGGATGCCCTTTTTGCCGCCGAGCTTAGCTCTGTCGACCCTCAGGGTAAGTCTTTGCTCTAATGGTATGTTTATGTAATCTTGCCACTGTTTAACTGAGCATATGTTGTGTTTTTAGCTGAGAGGTCCATGTTCGCGGGTCAAATAAGGAGGGAGCTGGGCAAGCGCCATAGGGGCTCTAGCTCCGGGAATAAGCATAGGTCCGAGAAGAGGGCTCGCCCTTTCGGTCTTGCTCAAAAGATCTTAGAAAAGACGGTGTCGGTCTGCTCCTGGCCTCAAAGAGGGAGGAAGCGGAAACGCTAGCTGTGACTGACAAGCCCTTCCTGCCGGAGGGAGGCGAGATAGCAGAGGAAGCGATTGGGGAAGTTCAGAGAGAGCCGTCTATGTCCCCCCTCCAGATAGTGGTCGTATCAGACGACGCTGAGGAGATGTTGCTGGTACGTTCGGCTATCCCTCCGCCAGGTGTCCTTCAGCCACCGATGGTGGAGAGTCCGCTGCGTATGGAGGAGACCCCTGCTCAGGCGGAGGGGTCAGGAGAGGTAGTGGCGGCTGTCGAAGCTCAAGTGGAGCCGCCCGTTGAAAGGCTAGCGGAGGTCGTTGTTCCTCTCGCTGAGGATCCTTCTCCGTGGTTCCTGGGGACGCCGCAGAGGAGGTTGACACACCAGTAGAAGAAGAAGAGTCATTGAATGAAGGGGATGTTCGGATCGAGAGTCCTTCGGTCGGGGCCGAAGCATTCGAGGCCTCGCAGGTTAGAGTCCTGGCGGAGGAGGCCGAGCGGATGGTCTCTCGGGCTGAAGTTCCTCAGGAAATTCTTCAGCTATGAGCTCTTTTGTCCACAGCCCGGAGGTGGATGATATGCTCACTACCTTGATAAAATCCATTTTGCATGTGGGGGGGAGTTCCTCGACGGGCGATCCTGTTGCCTAGATATCATTGACGCAGCTTTCGGCCGGCTCGGGGCACCGAAGGATGTTTTCCTTCTGCCTGAAATCAACAACGCCACCCTTATGACAATGGCTTCGAATTACATCTCCCGGGTAAGTTGTTGTCCCGGGGTTGTAGTTCCTGATTGGTCGGGTCATGATTTCTTACTGGTGTTTTTCTCACAGAATGCTTTGGTCACAAGGGCGCTGACTTGATGCTTGAATTTGGCCACTGGGGCCTGCGCTCAGGCTAGGAAGGAAGCGGCCGACCTTTGGGCGAGGGTGGATTCGACCAGCCAGCTTTTCAGGGCCCTGGCGTCCGCTAAGGTGGATCTCGGAAGGACGAGTGAGTCTTATCGACTTGCAGCCGAAAGGGCTTCTCGATTAGAAGTTCAGGTCAAAGAGCTCCATGGTTTTCGTGAACAATCGGATAAGGCATGCCTGGAGTTGTCCCAGATCAAGGCTAAATATGATGACAAAATCAGTGCTATGCAGCAGCATTTCGACAAGAGGTGGGGCCAGCTGAGGGCCAGTCATGCTGAGGAGAAGAATAGTTGGAGCAGGAAGCTTGAGAAAGAGGAGCATAGATGCCAATGGCAACGAGATCAACTCGCCAATACGGAGAATCGGCTGAGGTGGAAGAGTGAGCAGATTGCTCAGCTCACCGATGATTTTGATCAATCTCGGCAGGAAATCGGGGACCAGGAGTCCCGGATTAATGACCTCAAGGAGGGTCTGCAACAAAATAAATCGACCAAGCTGAAGGCCTTGGAGAAGGTTCAGGAGCTGAGCGATAAAATGGCTCGGCGGGGGGAGAGGTATAGTGTCTTCCTATTTATTTGCTTTTGGTGCTTTTCTTTTGCTTGTGGGTTCGAACGCCTTGATGTTTTGCAGATGGAGAGAATTGGGCTCGAGGCACAGGAGCAGTTAAAAGCTCTAAGGGTGGAGTTATCCGTGAGTCACCGAATGAACCTCGAACTCCAAAATCAGCTTGCTTCGGCTGTGGAAGAGTATAAAAATTCTGCGCAATTCTCTGGAGAACGTAGAGGGGCTTGTGCCGATGCATTTCGGTTCGGCGAGGAGGAGACTCGAGCAAGGATCTCTCGGGCGCATCCCGAATGGGATTTGTCTTTTTTGGATGCCGAATTTTGATGCTTTCACCCCGGGGGCCAAAGAAGAGGAATATGAGGACATCTCAGATGTCGATCTTGAGGCTATTCTAGGCCCTAATGAGGCTGCGGCTCCTGAAGAACGTCCTCAGCTAGCTACCGAGGAACCAACATCATTCGAAGTGGGCGAAGCAAGTCAAGTTCTCCCGGATGTTACCGAGGAGGCTCCTGGGACCGATTCGAACCCTGACTCCTAAGGGTTGCATATGTATTTTTTTCCTTTCAGACTTGTATCTTGGCCAAAACTTTAATGAATGGAACTTTTATTCCCATATGTTTTGCCTTATTGTCTTAAATCACTTGTCGCCTAAACAGCTGTTTTGTGTTAGAAGCTGACGGCAAGTGGATCATGTGCAACTCTCGCCTTTGGGTTGGTTTGCCCCTTTCGAACTGAACATCTCGCTTATTCAAAGTTGAACCGATTTTCTTTGCCGGCGTATAAGCTAGCTCGGTTAAGACTTGAGAAAACGTCTCGGTCAAGGCCGAGGTTAGACAGGTAGTTCGATCGATCCAAAATAAGTGATTGGCTCGTTTAGCCGAGGTATAAGATGGTTCGGCGTGATATGATCAAAAACTGCGCGAGTACCTTCGGCCGAGATCTGACGGATGGTCCGGCCTTATTGAGAGAACATTTTGTTTTTTGCTCGGGCGGATGAGGCGGATTTGTAATTCATCGAGGGACACTTTGTTTTTTGCGTAGGGCTTTTATCCTGTTGGCCTTTTCCAACGAGGGTCTTTTCAATCGTACGAGATAAGCATTCGATCGCCATTGGATGACGTCGTTTTCACAAGGTGATTTCCTAGGCCTGCCCGTATCCCAAGGACCGGCGGGCGATTTCCTGCATTTAAGGCTCTTGATACGAGATCAGAGAAAAATCTTTTATCGTGCATCATGGCCTGGGAAATGCATTTGGCACACTCTGAAAAGCGCTCTTTTATCCCGAACCGCCACGTGGTAATATGGGCAGGGCGTTTTGAATCCCGGGGCTTTCTGCTTTAATGGTCGCTCCTGGTCTGTTTGCCTATAAAATGGGGAGAGCGGGCCGTGTTAGGCTATCTCCCAAGGCCCTTCCTTTCTGTGACTTGCAAGGGCTTCCATGGCATCCGTTCCATTGAAGTTGAGAATGGAGAGATCGAGCTTTCCTTTTGAAAGCTGGTCCATCCCAGATAGCTGGGGTGATGAAGAAGCTGCTGAAGAGCGAGTAGTCCTCGAAGGTCATATAGAGAGCGCACGGGAGGTCCGTAGAGGTCATATGGGGAGCGCACGTATGCGCTTCCTGTGTGTCCTTTGTTGCTGGTCATAGGGATTACAGGAAATGCACGACATACGTGCCCCCTATGACTAGCATGAATTTTGCCTCCTTCCTCAGCTTGAATTCCTCAGTTCATTCGTCTGAGGAATCTTTTGCCATGTAAGGAGGAGGAGGGATGTGTGGGTCTTCTGGTTCCCTGCCTATGGCTTAGGCAATGGCTAGCAGACTAGCATCTCACTTGGGGGTGATGCTCCATTGGCATAAGCATCCATGGGCTCTTGGCCTAGTTATGATCCCTCCATGTACTCATCCGAGGGACTCGTGGATGGCTTGCTTTGTTCTTTGGGATTAACCAGTGCTTAACAGATCCTGTTGGTTTCTCTAATTTCTGGGGTCAGATGTAAAGACATCGTTATCGACCGAGGTTGCTCAGCGAGCTTTTTATTTGCTTGTATTTCCTGTGCTTTGACGCACTTGTAATGCCTCTCGAGAGGTTGTAATCTTTTCATTAATAAAGAAAGTTTCTCCTCTTTCTTCTTTCAACATCTGTTTCTTTTTCTGATGTGTTTGTGTCGAGAGTTGCCACTCTCATTTTATGCTTTTCAATCTGTAGCATAATCTATAAGTTTAGCAGTTTTTGCTACTTTGTTTTTGTTAATATGTCGTTTAATCCTTTGTGAAGGAAGTGTTTATCTATGTGTGGGTCAGAGAAAGGCCTGGGCGGCCCTACGGACTTATGCAATAAACATGATCCTGTTTGAGGAATGATGTACGTATTTCTTTGAGAAGAAATAATTTGCATAGTCTTGCTGGTAAACGGAGAAAGGTTACTAACCTCTGCCGAAGCATAATAAGACGTCTTAGTTGCATCAAAGTGTGTTTGAGAGATTACTCGTTTAGGCCGATGCTTCCAGAGATACATCACTCGGTGTTACTGAGGTTTCAGATAATATATCACTCGGTGTTGCCGAGACTTTGAATAATATGTCACTCGGTGTTGCCGAGCTTCAAGTAATAAATCCCTAGGTGTTGCCGAGGCTTCAAGATTATATTTTACTTGGTGCTGCCAAGGTACGAAGATTGCTCGGCCTAGCCAAGGATTATAAAGATTATATTTTACTCGACGCTGCCAAGGTACGGAGATTGCTCGGCCCAGCCGAGGATTACATGACCTGCTTCTCATTGCAGCTTTCAAGGAGAGTTATAAGAATTTTGCAGGCTTTCAAAAACTAATTTTAATTCAATGAACATAAATGAGTTTAGCGAGAGCATACTTTTATTGATGGTATGCACGAGATTATCTAAGTTCACGTCCGAGGAATAGATTTTTCATTTAGATCTTGGAGCTTATAGGTGTCGGGTTGATTACCTTCGTAATTTGATAAGGACCCTCCCAATTAGGGGATAGCTTTCCTTGCTCCAGTAGCTTTGAGACTGATGCCTTCCGAAGTACCAGATCATCTGGGGAGAAAAACTTCCCTTTGACTCTGGTTGAATGGTAGCGGGCGATTCTTTGCTGGTAGGCCGCCATCCGGATTCATGCTTTCTCCCTAACTTCTTCTATCAAGTCGAGGTTGGTCCGGAGTTGTTCATCATTGGATTCTTCCGAGTAGCCTTCAGTGCGAGGGGAAGGGAACCCAACCTCTACGGGGATAATGGCCTCTGTGCCGAAAGCCATCTTGAATGGAGTCTGGCCTGTGGGAGCCCTTTCAATGGTTCGGCACGCCCATAGCACATGATGGAGCTCCTCCGCCCACCTGCCTCGCGCTTGGTTGAGCCGAGTTTAATTCCTGCAAGAGAGTTCGGTTTATTACCTCGGCCTCCCTGTTAGCTTGAGGATGTTCGACTGAGGTCAGGCGATGGAGAATTCATGATCTTTGCAGAACTCTTGAACTTAGGGTTGTCGAACTGCTTTCCGTTTCGGTGATAATAGTGTGGGGAAGACCGAAGTGGCAGATGATAGATCTCCACACAAAGTCTTTGGCACGGGCTTCGGCTAACTGGGCTACTGCTTCGGCCTCAACTTACTTAGTAAAATAATCAATTGCAACAAATAAAAATTTTCTTTGCCCCGTCTGCCGAGGATGACATTGTAGGGGGATCTGAGCTTGGTCATGAGGAAATCCATGAACTCGGTAGCCACGCGGGGCCAGGTGCTGGCTCAGACTGACAAAGTGATGACTCCTTCAGGGGTTATGGAATCACCTGTGAAGCCCACTAGGGTGGACTCTACCGGTCGGAGGCTTTCTACCCGGAATTTCAGTCTCACAAAGGCATCAAAATACGAAACATTAACAGAGCCTCCACTATCAACTAAAATGCGGCGTACATCATAATTGTTCATTTTTAAAGACACAACTAGAGCATCATCATGGGGGTACCGCACCTCCCAAGATCTTCATCATAAGGCGAGCTCATCGATTTGAGCTCTCTTCGGTGGGTTCTCCTCCTCACCTGGCCAAGAGGACGGGGATCCGGCCGCCGTTATCACATTGACATTGCCGATAACGGGAGGATCTGGTGGTGGGAGTTGGCATGGTTCAGGTTGGTGATTTTCTTAATTAATCAGCTCAGGGGGGCCCCTGAACCGGTTTAGTCTGCCTCGCTGGATTAGCTATTCAATCTCATTTTTGAGCTGCCAACAGTCCTGGTATCGTGCCTGTAGTCTCTGTGGAAGCGGCAGTACTTAGCTGGGTCCCTCTGGGCTGTTGCCTCGAAGAGGAGGGGGCCGAGGAAGTTGATGCTCGATCTCCATCAGGATCTGAGCTCTTGGTGCGATGAGGGGAGTATAGCGGTCGAACCTTCGGGCCAGACTCCAAGTTCGGTCTCAGGCGGCGGCGGAGGAGCTCTGCGGTGGCGAGGTAGGCTGGCGCGGTGATGGGCTTGCTGCCTGTCTGAGCCCTTTGCCTCTTTTTTCTTCATCTGCTCGGCCTGGGCTAACCTCCTCGATTCTTCCATCCTAGGTACTTGTCCGCCAGGGACATCATGTCCTAAAGGCTCTTCAGGTAATTAACCTTCAGAGCTAGATAAAAGTCTCCCTCCTTGGACACTCCTCCGACCATGGTAGACATTGCCACCTCATGATTGAGGAGGTCGACTTCTAGGAGGGCCGTGTTGAAGCGGCCGAGATAACTCTTCAGCGATTCCCCCTCTCTCTGCTTGACCTCGGAGAGGGAATCGATCTCCATCGCTGGCGACGGCTACTGACGAATGGGCTGATAAGTAGACAGCTCAATTCGTCAAAAGAATCAACGAAACCTGGTTTCAAGCTGTTGAACTAGGTTTGGGCAGATCCCCTTAGAGTAGAGGGGAAGGCACGACAGAGGATCACATCCGATGCTCCATAGAACATCATGATGGACCTGAAGCTTCTCAGATGATCATCGGGATTGGTGGATCCGTCGTACGGCTCAATGGTGGGAAGCTTAACATGAGGGGGAATCACTTCCCTCATGATCCTCTCGGAGAAGGGGATGCCCTGCTCCACTTTAGCTGGGATGGAGGAGCTTCCTTGGCGGCGTCTAACTCCCGACGCCATTCTCGCTGCATCTCCACATGTTGCTTGATCCCTTCATTCAGAGTGGTATGAGGGATCGGACGAGGAGAAGATGGCAGCGGTGTCGAATCTTGGGAAGACATTGGGGAGGGGGAGCGAACTCGCCTAGATCTGAGCGGGCTTTTCCCTCCAGCTCGCTGCAGCGCTGGCTTCGCCCTTGCAGGATGGCAACCGTGATCCGCCGCTCCAGCGGATCGGAAGAGGAGATCGCAGGCGGAGCAGGGGCAGCGGCCTCCTCGCGAGACTGAGAAGTAGGAACAGCAGGGCCAGGAATCGCCTGGAATCCCTGGACCAACTGGGTCAATGATTGGACATGCTGAACCAGAGTGGCGAACTGATCCAGGTTACCGCCGTTGCTGGTGACGAAGGAGTTTCAACTGGTGGTGGTAACGGTGGTGCCACCCCACTAATCGGATCAGGCCTTTGAGAAGCAGCCTGATCTTGAGCCTCAGAGGTGGCTCTCTTCCAATTGGCCATCGGAGGATGTTTCCTCTGGTTCTTAGTCTTATCTCCTGGATTACAAGTTTATGGGACTTGAGACCCCTCCTAGCGCCAATCTGTTGTTGCGAAATCCGTTCTTTGACTGGTGTGCTTCTGGCTCCTGATCCAGACGCCGATCTCGCCGCCTCGGGATGGAACCTGCAAGACAGTCCGCATGCAGAGGGTGTTGCGGGGGGTTGCCCTCGATACCCAAGTCAGTGGAGATTCACAGCAAGCAGATGTGAGGAGAAGACACTCACAGAGGAGTTCCCTTTTTTGGCACGTGTTCTCTCTCGAGAGCTACGAGCTCAGGGGGAACTTCCATGGAGTATGAGAGCAAGTGTAAGAACTGTATAAAGAATGGGCGTAGAATGGCCGTACCTGAGGGGCTTGAGGGTGATGGTATTTATAGGCGATCCCCTGATTCCTTGGACGTGCTCTAAATGAGGTCTGAAAGCTATTAGGATTCGAATTAAGTTTGTTATGAGGCCAGTAGGGTCCGTATCTTGTCAGTTAGGGGATCGACGGCTGGGAGAGCTGGTTCATACCTTGAGATTCAATGATTACATAGACCTAGGCCACTCTTGCGAGTCTAGGCCACTCCTGGATATGATTCCCCCCTGGAATTTTATTCAGTTATAGTGGATTTGAATTCTTATGCGCCAGATTCTGCAGAGGTATTTTGAATGCCGTGGTTCGGCCTAAATGAGGAATAACTTGTTTCCTGAGGTATAGAAGGGATCGGCTTGAATGGCCAAGGCATTGCTAGCCGGGATGGTCGAGGCATGAAGATAGCTCGGGCTACCGAGGAATGGTTTGGCTCGGGTGGCCGAGGTATGAAGATAGCTCAGGTTACCGAGGAATGGCTCGGCTCGGGTCGCCGAGGTATGGAGATAGCTTGGGTTACCGATGAATGGCTTGGCTCGGGTGCCGAGGTACGAAGATAGCTCGGGTTTCCGAGGAATGGCTCAGCTCGGGTGGCCGAGGTATGGAGACAGTTTAGGTTGCCGGGTGACCTAACTTTGTCAGAGATGATTTGGCTTCGTCGCTTGGATGTTATGCCAGCTGGTTAGCAGGTGTTTGAATTGGGTGTGACCCGATCGTCGATGTGGATAGATAATAATGCAATGTAATTTTATCCCTCATCATATCTAGACAAACAACTTATTTTATATATCGGATTAAACTAACGAGTCCTTCTATTACTTTTCTTGATGGGGTTCACTGCAATAAATCATTCTCTCAGTCATCCCGGTGGACGAGTTTGGCACCACCTTGCACGATAAGTGCAGGACAGCCAGCAAGTTCGAAGCATAATACTCTACTTAAATGTATATTAGAAGCTATCTTTCAATCAAAGTACAGCTACTTCTTCGCACAGTTAATATTAGGCCATGACTCCACTTTATGAAAAAAACCTAACTAATTAGGTTTACTACTGTAGGACAAAGCTGACGATCGGAGTCAGAAAAGTCTCATTCTCCTTTTCAGCAGTGTAGAAAGATGTGAATAAGACCATTCAAGGATTTTTGATATAGATGAGAGTTCGAAGTAAGTTGCTTTTGTCTGGTCCATGCTTCAGTCTGATCCTTGCTTTAAGATTTCTGCTTACCATCGTTCTTGCTTGATTTTCGGCAAGATCCGGCATCTTTCTCAACCGTCCTCGAAGCTTTTGTTCCTGGCTCTGTTCCTCGTCGGCTGATGGCGCCTGATGCTACTAAGGAGCATCCGATGTCTTTGCGGAAGGAGGCAGTTCCTAGCTTCATTTGGGTTTCATCGTCTCCATCGCCGGCAGAGGTGGCGAACTTGAAGATTTGTTTCCCGACGTTGTCCAGGTGCCGTGTTCGGCTCTGGAGGAAGAAATCGAAAGCTGGGAGAAGATGGCCATTCTGGTGCGAACGTTCCAGTGCTGGGTTCCTCCTGAAGCTTTTATCCGCAAATTCCGTCGTGCGGGAGTTCTGGGTGAGATTCAAATTGTAAGCTTGGCCTATAGATGTCATATTGTTAAATTCTGATCCTAGCGCCAAAGGAATGGTTCTTGAGCAACCTTGGATCGTCAATGGTCAGCCGGTCGCATCTGAGGCTTGGAGAGCTGATTTCTTCTCGGCGCAGGACTCTGTTTCTTCGGCTTTAGTTTGGATTCGGCTGCCAAATCTTCCTATGGAATACTGGTCTGAATCTATCCTCTGTTCTGTTCTTGCCCGGCTGGATGTTATGCCTTTGTTGACCCTCCGACATTGGCGAGAAGCAGAGCTGGTTTTGCCCGTGTCTGTGTTAGGATTGACCTCTCCCGTCCGCTGCGGCCAAGGGTTCATGTGAGGGGGTTTCTTGCGCCCTTCTAGCAGTCGTTCATTTATGAACACATTGAAGGACTCTACTGCAACTGCGGCTCCTTGCATCTCCGAGGTCCCTGCATCCATGGGCCATCTGATTCATCATCGACCTCTTCTTTCCCCTGTTTCGGTCCGTGGATGGTGGCCATTCGCCGACGCAAGGTGGCTCCACCGGCTAGGAAGACGACGTCTTCTATTCCAGGTGTTGCTCCATCCGCTAAGGACTCAACCCCTGTTCCTCTGCTCCGGGTGTGGCTCCAGCTGTCATCTTCTCTGCTTCCGATTCAGGTCAGTCCCTCGACGAATGGAGTGTTCCCCTCAAAGCTGCTCGTCGGCGACTCTTTAAGCTTGGCAAGTCTCTGGACTCCAACGCTATGGTCTCGGCTCTGCAGGGAGTGGGGAAGGCTAACATGCCCCCTATGGAATGTGCTCTGCTGGATGGAAGGTGTGCCGGTCTTTCTGCTACAGTCTCAGGAAAGAAGTTAAAGAAGCTGCTGCATGCCGGTTTTACTCAAACTGAAGGTGGCTCAGTGTCCGGAGTTTAGTCTCAATCCATTACTTCCCAACCTACTCTGAATGTTCAGACCATGAACCCTTTTGCAATCCTAGGGTCCGACATTCCCATTGGACTATTTGTGGACCGTCGGGATGCTAACCCGGGTCCTTCGAAGAGGGCCAGACCGGAAGAGTCTCTAATCCATCGAGTCTCTTCGAAATCGGATAAAAGAAAAGAAAATTTACTAGGGGAACAACAAACCTTCCAGTCTACCAGCGAGCTGTCCTGGGTCCTGTGTCTCTGGCTACCTCGAATGGCCTGCCTCCCGAGGGCCGGGCCGACGCTTAAGCTGTGATTCCCCAGTCATTTTCATTGGAAGGTTGCAGTCATGAGGCTACAATCTCCACTCTTAAAGTGGCCATTCTGGGCCAGGGATTGGAGCCCCCACTCTCTGATGTGGATCCCGGTTGCTTCAGGGTGAGATTGATAGGGAGACTGTATCTTTTGAGGGTCATTCTAATGTTGGTATGGCGGAGGACTTGACTGGGTCCCAGACCCCAACTATTGCTAAATGAAGATTCTGTTATGGAATGTCAGGGGTGCTCGGAAACCATCCTTTCGAGCCTCTTTTGCGAGATTGATTCAGCTTCATCAGTTTGATATTTGTGTTGTTCTGGAAATCTGATTATCCGGTGACAGCTTGATTTCTTTTCAGAGATAGATTGACCGGGCCTGGTCTTCTTATGTAGTGGAATCAGTGGGCCTCTCGGGTGGTATATTAGCTATTTGGCATAATTTCTCTATCAGGTGGACGCTTTTCATTAGTGTAATCAATAGGTGTCTCTGGTTGTCTCTGAGGGTAATTTCGACCCCATTCTTTTATCTAGAGTCTATGCTAGTACCGATTTCCGAAAGAGGAGGGTATTATGGGTCGAACTCCTCTATCTTCTTGCGCATGGTCTTCCTTCCTTAGTTGCTGGTGATTTTAACTGTATCATTGGGGCAAATGAAAAGAAAGGAGGAAGACAGGTCGGTGACTCAGCTGAGATCTCTGAGTTCAGGTCCTTTATCTCATCTGCTGGATTGCTTGACTTGGGATTTTTGGGTTCCCAATTTACTTGGTGCAACAATTGCCAAGGCTCTGTCCGGGTGTGGGAGAGATTGGATAGAGTTATGGCCTCTGTCCATTAGCTTCGAATGTTCCCTTCGACATCTGTCGCTCATCTTCCCAAGATTGCCTCTGATCATTGCCCCATTCTGGTCTCCACTAAGGTTCACTCTCAGTTACATAGGCAGTTCCGGTTTGAGAAATTTTGGTCTTCTTATTCTATGGCTCGCTCTATTATTTCTCAGGTCTGGCACTTACCGGTCAGAGGCAATGTTATTTACAAACTTTCTAGGCGGCTGGAGCTAGTCAGGCGTAGGCTGTCTAGATGGAACAGAGAGAGGTTGGGAATATTCTGAGGCAAGTTGAGAGGGTGGAAGCTGACATTGCTCATCTTTAGTTCAGAGAAGATCAGGATGGCTCTCTCTCTGATGCTGACCTCTCCGCTCTCCGAGCTAAACTTGCTATTCATCATTCTCTTCTTCGGCAGCAGAGACTTATTGGAGGCAGCGGACTAGGGCCCTGTGGATTCAGGAGAGGGACCGAAACACCAGATTTTTTCACCAGATTACTCTAAAGCGTTAGGAAGCCAATCGGATTCGGCGCTTGGTTGATGAGGATGGGGGTTCTCAAGAGGACATTCACGTCATTCATGATCGGTGTTTCAGTTCTTTCAGTCCAGATAGACAGAGCATTCTGGTGATGGGGCTCCAGTTCAGCAGGTCTCCTCTTTGAAGAAGGTCTCTATCCTGGAGAATGACGGTCTTGTCAGACCGTTCACTGGAGAAGATTCGGTTGGCTCTTTGGGATCTTGGGTCTCTTAAGGCCCTAGGGCCTGATGGCTTCCCGCCTTTTTTTCCAGCACTATTGGACTATTGTTGGTCCTGAGGTGGTTCAGGCTATTCAGATTGTCTTCCAGTCCAATTCCATGCCTGCGGATTGGAATAGGACCCTCATTACTCTTGTGCCCAAGCGTTCCGATGCTTCTACCCCCCAGCACTACCGGCCCATCAGTTTGTGTACTACCTTATATAAGGTTTGTGCGCTTATTAGTCAACCGACTGAAGGTGGTCATTTCCCGTCTTGTCTCTGATGAGCAAGGGGCTTTTATTAGAGGTCGCAGTATTTCGGATAATGTCATTATAGCCAAAGAATTCATATCTCATCTTCAGAAAGCTCCTGCCAGACAGTGTCTTATAGCGATTAAGCTTGATATGGAGCATGCCTATGACAGGATGAGCTGGGACTTTCTGCATCGCACTCTTCTTGAATTTGGGTTTGACAGACTCTTTATAGCTTGGATCATGGCTTGCATTCGGTCGCCGTCTTTCTCCCTGATTATCAATGGTAGCTAGTCGATTTCTTCCATTCTACCGTTGGGCTTCGTCAGGGATGCCCTTTATCCCCTTTTTTGTTCATATTGGCTGTCGACGATTTTCTTGTGCGTTATATAAGGCACAGGAGGATCGTCGAATTGCCCCCTTCATGGCTGGTCCTCTTGGCCCCTCGGTTTCACATCTTTTGTTTGCAGATGACTGTATTTTGCTGGGATAAGCTACTGTTCGGAATGCGACTATCTTTGATTCTATTATTTAGAGCTATTGTCAGGCTTTTGGTCAAAAGGTTAATCTCCACAAGTCTATGATTTGTTTTAGCCCGAAGACCATAAGTAATATTTGGAAAGCCATACTCCACACATTGGGCATATTTAGTCAGGTTGATCGTCTTCTGTACCTTGGTATCCCTATCACCGGAAGACGGTCCCGCAGTAGTGATTATGCTAATATTGAGTGGTGGATCCACGATCGCATTGATGGTTGGCACATCACTTCGTTATCTATGATGCGAGGATTATCCTTATACGATCAGTTCTGACTTTCCTCCCTCTGCATCTCCTCTCCAATACTACTATCCCGTCTATTTATCTGAGGAGGATAGAGCGATGCTTTCAGGATTTTCTGTGGGCCCCTGGGCAAGATGGACATGGGACTCATCTTCTGGCATGGGATATTGTCTGTTTGCCTATTCATGAAGGTGTTCTGGGTATTCTGTCTCTGACTGTTCGAAGAGAAGCACTGCTGGCTCGTCATGCTTCTCGGTTCTTACTTGACCCACATTGTTTTTGGAGTTCTTTTATGCGGGCTAGATACGGTGATTGGACCCCATCTACGGATGATCAGCCCCTTCGTCGGCATTCCTCCTTTTGGAAGGAGGTTTGTCGCCACGCTCTGACTATTTTGACTAACAACTCATGGATGTTAGGTGATGGTTCCATAGTTGATGTTCTCCAGGACAAGTGGATTGCTGACCTCCCCCTCTCTCTTTGGCCTACTTTTATCAGCATCGATATTCCCAGCAGTATGAGGGTCAAGGATTTGATTTCTCAGGATTCCTCGGCTGGCATATGTCTATTGTTACTCAACTTTTTGGTGATGATTTAGCCCGTCGGATCTTCGGTATTCCGCTCATTCGGGGGAATGTCACTGATATCAGATTATGGCATAGATCTTCTTTCCCATGGGCTCCTCCCAGGGACTTGATGAGTATTTACAGACCTCCTCCACAATGAACGATGGAGGCTGGATGGGTCTGGAAGCTCCCTATTAATCCCAGGTTCAGCTTTTTATTTGGAAGCTACTGTGGGATTGTATTCCGACCTGTTCCTTCCTCGCTGGTAGGGGCCTTCACATCCACTCTATTTGCCCTTGTGTCGTCAGGAGGAGGATACCACTGGCCATGTTATCTTTACTTGCCCCAGAGTTAAGAAAATCTGGCGGAGTGTGGTTATGACTGTCGTGCTGATGCTGCGGGCTCTCGGAGATCCATGTTTTTACATATTCTTCGGTAGGGTAGACAACACCAGTCTGGCTTATGGGCTGCCACTGCTTACCATATCTGGTTATCTCATAATCTTTTCATCTTTACTAATGAATCTATACCTTCCTTTAGGTTGTTTGGAAAGCCAGGCTTTTATCGGCTGATTTCTCTCCTCACCATAATGCTCCTGTGATTGGCAGCCTTGGTCACTGGGGATCCCCTGCTGCTTCGGCAGCGGACCGGTATACGGTCTTCATCTCCTGGGAGCCCCCCCTCCAGGGTTTGTCAAACTTAACTTTGATGGAAGTATTCGTGGTAAGCTTGTTGGTTTTGCTTTTGTCATTCGTGGGCCTGCTGGAGATCTGTTGGCGGCTGATGGCTTTGGAAGTCTTGACTCTTCGGTTCCTTTGGCCGAACTTTATGCAGCTTGGGTCGGGATTCTTTATGCTATTAGGACCCTACACGCTCTTAGCCTGATTATTGAGGGCAATTTTCTTATAGTTATCCGATGGATCCAGAAGGATAGCTGTTTTCAAGCCCCTGTCAACCCCTTATCCTTGATATCTAGGCTTCTTTGCGGGATGTTAACAGTGTCCAAATCCATCATGTCTATCGAGAAGCCAACTCTGCGGTGGATTTGATAGCGTCGGCGGTGGCTCATCATGGTGGTTATAGGATTTAGTCACAGGGTGACCCATATCCTTCTGTTCTTAATCAAATATTGTATTCTGATCTATCTGGGCTGACTACCCTAGAGTGGTATGACCGTCCGTTTGTACAAAAAAAAAAAAAGATTTTTGATATTGTACTTTCTTTAAACTGGAGAATGAAGAAGGGATCCGTTTTTTAGAAGATTCTTGATTAGGCCTTAATCCTTTTTGTTATCTCTTCCCGGCCGGATCTTACGTTAGGATTTTCAACTCAAATGTCATAATGAAAAAGATGTTGGTATCGAAAATCCATCAGATGAAGATTTAAATTTCTGGGGCCTCTTATCTTCCCAGAACATGATTAACTGACTAATCTTGATTCCATATCATATGTTAGGCCTCAAATATTTTTATTTAAAAACTTTAATAGTGATAATACTTTTCCTATCAAATCCTATAACTTGCTCGTTCATGAGGGTATTCTTTGACCGTATTATAAATCAATGTAAAACAGAAGTTATTTTAGAAAAAAATTTATTTTCGCTTGGCCTCAAGATGGTAGCTAAAAAAATTGGTTCATAACCTCAAGTTGCATTTTTTATAGAGCTTAATTAGAGCTCACCTCTTATCCTTTTTTTTTTTAGATGTTCCTTTTTAAGGAAGTTCGAGTTAGAGTGATAAATCTCCTCTAATTTCTTAAAAGATCAAAAAGCTTGCATGATTTTTAGACCTTTTGAATAAAAAGATATATAACTTTGGATTGCAGATTTGTTTAAATCGGCTCATAATCGCGATCTGATAGCATATTTGAAAGAAAAGAAACTCAACAACTTTTACATCAGTGGTAGCGATCTTCTTACAAACTTTATGTTACTTCAACTCTTAGAACTCCATCTCAAAAGAGAAAATAGAGGCCTTGTGGAACAAACTAATTTTTTTCTCTTAGTGATTGCTTTTCTAGATCTTCTCTTACTGTGCAAAACAAAGTGACGAGCTAGTACTCTATTTCTTCCCATCTTGTTCTTTCTTTCGCTTAACTTCTAGTTAGCTAATTCTTTTCCTCCCTCATATTTTATTTCCCTTAATAAAGGGTGCTTGGAGAGGGCCTCATATTTTATTTCCCTTAGCTAATTCGTTGTTGCACCACCCGCCCTCATGTTGGAGAGGGCCTCAGGTTCAACCCACAGAGGTGCCTAGCATCCGGACCTGGGAAATTTACTCCTAGTGCACCTGCCTTTTCTCTTCTCCTTCAAATAGGAAGCAGGGGAGAGGAAAAAGACAAAGAAAACTCAGATATATGAACTTCAATACAATTTATATCTACAAAATAAAAGGATAAGAGAGGAAGGAAAAATCTTTGTATTCCGCTCCCGGTGCAGCAAGGTCTACGTGGGTTGCATCGCCTCTTCTGATTGGTCCACGTGGAGCCTACGTGGATGACGTGCCGGATGGTATGGCCCTGCTACGATGTAACGTTCTGAACGTGACGGCCATTTAAAGCGCTTCCCTTTTTTTTAAAATTAGCGTTCAGACGAAAATGCCCTTTCCCTCCATTCTATTGCCATTTTACGTTGGATTTCATCTGTGCAAGAAAAACTCTTTCTTCCCCCTCGCTCTGGCTTTTGGCACGATCCTACGCTCTGCCCTCGCTCTGAGAGTCCGGTCGAAAGAAAATATTTCAGCTTCGAGGCTGGAATACCTGGCTACTGGAGTCTTTGTACAAAAACTTCTGGAGGAAATGTCGTTCGCAGCACGAAACATTCTTTCGTTATGAGGTTATTGTGGTTTATGAGCTTGACGATAGGGTTTTCAACTAGGGTGTCGTGGGTTTCCAACTAATGCTTTGTCTTAACGTTTTGAACTATGGTGTCATGTGTTTTGAACTAGGGTATCGTGGGTTTTTCTGCAAGGGTGTCGTGGGTTTTGAACTAATGTTGTTTGTCTTAATGTTTTGAACTAGGGTATCGTGGGTTTTGAACTAGGGTGTCATGGGTTTTGAACTAATGTTGTTTGTCTTAACGTTTTGAACTAGGGTGTCGTGGGTTTTGAACTAGGGTGTCATGGGTTTTGAACTAGGGTATCGTGGGTTTTGAACTAATGCTTTATCTTAACGTTTTGAACTAGGATGTCGTGGGTTTTAACATGATAAGAGCGAATGGCAGTAAACACCCCAAGAGGAATTTGCCCCCTCGTGAACAGAAACTAATAATGAAGAGAGTGTGGGGAAGCCAAATACTGTGACACCCTAGTACCAATGCTGCGATACCCGTACTTAAAACTAACCACGGTGAGAATCCCCGCAACACCCCTGTGGAATTCGGCCGAAAATCCTTCGCAACACCCCAGTTGAAACCTCACGACACCCTAGCTTTAAGGCAACGACACCCGTGCTTAAAACTGACCACAGAGAGAATCCCAGCGACACCCCTGGTCGAATTCGTCCGAAAATCCTTCGCAACACCCCAGTTGAAATCTCACGACACCCTAGCTTTAAGGCGACGACACCCGTGCTTACATATGACCACGGAGAGAATCCCAGCGACACCCTGGTGGAATTCAGCTGAAAATCCTTCGCGACACCCAGTTGAAATCTCACGAGACCCTAGCTTTAAGGCGATGATACCCGTGCTTAAAACTGACCATGGAGAGAATCCCAGCGACACCCTTGGTGGAATTCGGCTGTTCGAATTCGGCCGAAAATCCTTCGCGACACCCCAGTTGAAATCTCACGACACCCTAGCTTTAAGGCGATGACACCCGTGCTTAAAACTGACTACGAAGAGAATCCCCGCGACACCCTAATTCGAATTCGGCCGAAAATCCTTCGCGACACCTTAGTTGAAATCTCACGATACCCTAGCTCTAAGGCGACGACACCCATGCTTAAAACTGACCACGAAGAGAATCCCAGCGACACCCTAGTTTGAATTCAGCCAAAAATCCTTCGCGACACCCCAGTTAAAATATCACGACACCCTAGCTTTAAGGAGACGACACCCTTGCTTAAAACTGACCACGGAGAGAATCCCCGCGACACCCTAGTTCGAATTCGGCCGAAAATCCTTCGCGACACCCCAGTTGAAATCTCACGACATCCTAGCTCTAAGGAGACGACACCCGTGCTTAAAACTAACTACGGAGAGAATCCCAGCGATACCCTAGTTCAAATTTGGCCAAAAATCCTTTGCGACACCCCAGTTGAAATATCACGACACCCTAGCTTTAAGGAGACGACACTCTTGCTTAAAACTGACCATGGAGAGAATCCCTACGACACCCTAGTTCGAATTCGGTCGAAAATCCTTCGCGACACCTTAGTTGAAATCTCATGACATCCTAGCTCTAAGGCGATGACACCCGTGCTTAAAACTGACCACAGAGAGAATCCCAGCGACACCCTAGTTCGAATTCAGCCGAAAATCCTTCGCGACACCCCAGTTGAAATATCACGACACCGTAGCTTTAAAGAGATGACACCCTTGCTTAAAACTGACCACGGAGAGAATCCCAGCGACACCCTAGTTCGAATTCGGTCGAAAATCCTTCGCGACACCCGAGTTGAAATATCATGACACCCTAGCTTTAAAAGACGACACCCTTGCTTAAAACTAACCACGGAGAGAATCCCCGCGACACCCTAGTTTGAATTCGGCCGAAAAACCTTCGCGACACCCCAGTTGAAATCTCACGATACCCTAGCTTTAAGGCAACGATAACCATGCTTGAACAAGGCGGGAATTTTGACGTCACCCTAGTACTAATTCGACGATACCCTAGTAACTCAGCTATGCCATCTTTTCGAGAAAAGTTGCAAAACGTGAGTAGTTCCTATGGGTTTGTGGGTCAGTGTGATGTGATCGTGGCGATCCTAGTGTCCTTTCGTATTTCTCTGAGGTCGGCATAAACCCTAGAGGTCCTTCGTCTGTTGCTCGAGAAGCTATCCTTCGTTTCTTGCTCGAGAAGCCACTGGTCTCCTAAATTTCTTCCATAGTTCTTTCTTCGATATACTTCATTCATGGAGATGAGTGCTTTCGTTTGTGGACGAAGACCGCGAACAAGGAAGAACCAGACGAAGAAAATGGCGGAACAATGCAAGGACATCATTCTTCATTCGAATGAGGATGCAGCTCCTTCAGGTATGTTTATCACTATGTTAAAATACTATGACATACTCTCTTAAAATTTCATGACAAGTATGTCTTATGTCTTATGTCTTACCTCCTGTTTCAGTTGACATGAAAATTGTTCAAGTCCCCCCAGTAAAGGCTTCCCAGCTGTTTAAGAATAGTTGCAGGCCGGTCGTATACATTCAGAAGGTTTGAAGGATGGGGTTCACTAGACGGCATACAAAACTTATTCGAAGGACCCCATTTGGTGCCTTCATCGACATGCAGACGTTCACAGTCGACGGGTGACTGCTAGCAGGCATCATAAGATGTCATAATGGAGGCGACGAGTTCATTTTCTATGGAAAGCTAGTTTTATTCAGTGCCGATGAAGTCGCACTCATTCTGGGTCTTCCAGCTCATAAGAAGAAGATCGACACATCCAGCCAATTGTTCAACGGAAGGTTGTTCAGACGGTTTGGCCAGGGTTTAGATCTTCGCCAAGAAGGTTTGGAGAAGTTAATATTTCAACTCCGATCATCTAAGGCACAGGAGGATGTCGAGGACACCGTCCGACTTTGGATCGCATACATGTTAGCCATGTTTTTGGCTCCAAAGTCTAATTAGAGATGTCCACGGTATCTCATCCAGCACTTGGATGACTTAAGTCAACTGGATAGCATCGACTGGGCTTCGGCATTGAAGGAGTTGATTGTTCTGGCTCTCCCAGAAATAGCTGCTTGCTTGCGTTCCGACGAGCCGGTCCACTCAAAGAATGCAAAAAAAGTTAGGAGGCAGCCTACCCTGTTCGGATGCTCGGCAGCACTGGTGGTAAGGATTATTGAGACGCAGAAATAGTGTTCTTAGTATAATTTCTTTGTTAATATTACATTATTTAATACCCAAAAAATATCATGTTCAGGCGTGGTTCCTCGAGCATACATCAATGAGAACACCAGCATATCCTGATAAATTGCCCCGGTTGTTGAAGTGGTATGACCACCAAATGAAGATCAAGTCGGTTCGGGTTGCCGACTTGCAGCCTCACGACTTGGTAAGCTAGTACATTGCTCCATTGCTCTGACCATATTTTTCAACTTAATGTGTCAATATGTTCACTTAATATTAATTTGTTATCATCTTGCGTTGCAGATGGAGGGAGCTACTGTACCACTGTCAGAAGAGCGCTGACTTCTTACTCAGCAGAATGTAGCATCCCCTCAACCAATAGATAGCTGCGCCCCTCAACCAACAGATAGCTGCACCCCTCAACCAACGGATAGCTGCGCAGGATGTGCCGAGTTGAGGACTGAATTGGAGTGCGTTAAGGATCAACTCGACGATGTCAGGCATAGGCTATCCATTGCTGAGAGCCTCCTCAGTTCACTGCTCAGAAAGGAAAGTAATGCAAGAAATGAGGAGGATAAGGGAGATGGGAAAACAGAGAAGGTGCATTCCCTGGAGTTGGTCCTCCGCGAGCCTGGTAATGGAAATAGTGAGGAGAAGAAGATGGAGGAGTACCATTCATCCGAGTGTCCAACTGAGATGGGGAATGCAAAAGCAGAGGAGAAGAGATTGGAGGGGGACTCATTGGATGATAAAACAGAGCATGGGAATGAAAATAAAGAGGAGTCCAAATCTGATAATAAACTTGTCACCCCTGCGCCAAAGGGTGATGATATGGACATAGAAATCGTTGGAGTGCCTTCGCTTGTTAGGAGGGTTAAAAAAGAGCCGAGGAAGCGTAAGGCATCCAAGGTCGTCGGAGATTGTTATGAGACAACCCGTCCTAAAAAGTCGGCAAAGACAGTTGGCACGTCAAAGCCCAACACAACGGTCGAAGATGACCAAATTATTATTCAAAATTTTTTGAGCGAACGACTAACCGACGAGATCGTCTACACCAATATGTTTTCTGGCATTGTAACAAGGAAAAATCTTCAAGATCTCATTAACAATGAAATGATAATAGATGATGTAAGTATATCAAGAAACCTGTTCTAGTTGTTGATTTTAGAATTATATTAATCGTTTACATTGCATTGGCAGATAATTGATGCCGACCAGGAGTTTCTGATGCGCAACTGGACAGAGCATCCGGACCGATACCATAAGTGCATATTTGCATCAGTTTTTGTATCCGCTATGTGTCTGACTTCTTCATCGCCTGCTCATGAACTCACTGGCACATCAGGGGCCTCGATATTTGACAATGTATCCGATGAAGATAAGGACCAATTCTGGTTTCTTTTCACCATAATAAACTCTGATAACTCGCACTGGCATTTGGTTGCTGTCGACATGGAAAGAAAGGTGTTCATGCACCTGAATTCAATGAAACACAACCCCAAGTACAAGGCCAATGCAAAGAAATGGCATACAATTCTTGGCCACATATTCTATATCTACTGCGATAAGAAGGAAGCGATGACTTGGCCGATGGAAGAGATTTCGGATTGCCCAAGCCAACCGACCAGATCGCTGGATTGCGCCCATACTGTCTGAGATACATGGAATGTCTTGCTCAATGGGACAATCCTAATATGAAGATGGATTTCACGGATGAGGAAGTCAGAGATTACCGGTGACACTTAGCTGCGACGATATTGAGAGAGGACCTGAACAAAAAGATCAGCGACATTGTCGAAAAATATTCTTAATTTTTTAATTTTTCTTTGAATGAAAATTGAATGTAATTTATTCATATTAACCCTGATTCGGATTTTATGCAAATGCACAAATTTTATATTGAGAACAGGGGTGTCCTCGATTTATTCATATTTTTGCCTTTTCTACCTCACAATTTCGTAAGTTTTCATATATGATGTCATAAATTGAACACTACAGTGTCGTAAATTGAGCACTGGGATGTCGAAAGATTTCACCTTTTGGGTGTCGCCGCGCTAAAGCTAGGGAGTCGTTAGCCAAGAGCTGGGGTGTCATCGCGCTAAAAGCTTCGGTGTCATCGCGTGAGTACTGGGATGTCGAAGGATTTCGCCTTTCGGATGTCGTCGCACTAGAGCTTGGGAGTCGTTAGCCAAGAGCTGGGGTGTCATCGCGCTAAAAGCTTCGGTGTCCTTTCGTGAGTACTAGGATGTCGAAGGATTTTGCCTTTCGGGTGTCGCCGCGTTAGAGCTTGGGAGTCGTTAGCCAAGAGCTGGGGTGTCGTCGCGCTAAAAGTTTTGGTGTTGTCGTGTGAGTACTGGGATGTCGAAGGATTTCGCCTTTCAGGTGTCGCCACGCTAGAGCTAGGGAGTCGTTAGCCAAGAGCTGGGGTGTCATCGCGCTAAAAGCTTCGGTGTCGTCACGTGAGTACTGGGATGTCGAAGGATTTCACCTTTCGAGTGTGCCGCGCTAGAGCTTGGGAGTCATTAGCCAAGAGCTAAGGTGTCATCGCGCTAAAAGCTTCGGTGTCGTCGCGTGAGTACTGGGATGTCGAAGGATTTCGTCTTTCGGGTGTCGCCGCGCTAGAGCTAGGGAGTCGTTAGCCAAGAGCTGGGGTGTCATCGCGCTAAAAGCTTCGGTGTCGTCGCGTGAGTACTGGGATGTCGAAGGATTTCGCCTTTCGAATGTCGCCGCGCTAGAGCTTGGGAGTCGTTAGCCAAGAGCTGGGGTGTCGTCACGCTAAAAGCTTCGGTGTCCTTTCGTGAGTACTGGGATGTCGAAGGATTTTGCCTTTTGGGTGTTGCCGTGCTAGAGCTTGGGAGTCGTTAGCCAAGAGCTGGGGTGTCGTCGGGCTAAAAGCTTCGGTGTCATCGCGTGAGTACTGGGATGTCGAAGGATTTCGTCTTTCGGGTGTCGCCGCGCTAGAGCTTGGGAGTCGTTAGCCAAGAGCTGGGGTGTCGTCGTGCTAAAAGCTTCGGTATCGTCACATGAGTACTGGGATGTTGAAGGATTTCGCCTTTCGGGTGTTGCCGCGCTAGAGCTAGGGGTCGTTAGCCAAGAGCTGGGGTGTTATCGCGCTAAAAGCTTCGGTGTCCTTTCGTGAGTACTGGGATGTCGTAGGATTTCGCCTTTCGGGTGTCGCCGCGCTACATGTAGGGAGTCGTTAGCTCGGAGCTGGGGTGTCGTCGCGCTAAAAGCACTTCATTTGACTGAAATAGACACCCTAGTTTGAAAGCACTTCATTTGCGACCAAGTCACCCTAGTTAGAAAGTTACAACACCCATGTTTTATATATGCTCCTATGTAAGTTGACTCAATACATAAGCATCAAATTCGTCCATCAAAGCTTCGGAAGGTGGTACAATTCTTTCCTTGTCCTCTTCGGTATTAATTGATTGCAAACAAGTCTGCCTATTGCATGATGTAGCTCTTTCCTTGACCAGATTTTTCTTGATCTTTTTGACTTCTTCTCGACTCCACTCTTTAATATGTTCTCTCTTGGGCAACCTTTCGTCCTAATTTGTTCAGGATCTTGAATTACAAGCTCTGTACCTGGTTTAGCTGCGCAGTTAGCATCCACGGCAATTTTGAATATAGGTGTTAGACCATCCATCACTACATTAAATGCATCTTCAGACATAGAGGCTATCTCTGCGAGCTTCATCATCCGATGACTCAGCAAACTATATCTACAATCATTAACATCATATTAACGAAAACATATATTAAGATATTTCAATTAACAAATTGTCACTGCATACCGTGATTTTTATGTGCTTTTATCGTAACCTTCAGTATTGCAGTCAAATTCATCGAATTGGTATTTCATGTCCTTGCACTATCTCTTCAAGAAGTATTTATCTGGTAAACAAAATACGTCACTTTGATGAAGAACCAACAAGGCATGCCTACACAGGTACCCCTTGAACTGAAAGGATCGGCACTGGCATTGGACATCCTCAATATTTCTATCGTATGACACGATATAATCTTTGATCATCTCCTTGCCTATTCCATCGACTTAAATCCTTTCATACGACTTTACATAATATACACAACAGTTGCCAGCTTCCTTGATCAATTTAGTATTTGATGCAGCCATTTCAAGGATCTCATTCTGAAATTTTGGAAAATGTGCATTATATACCTTCCTGCAGCTTGTCTCTCAAAAGGTGATGATGTCTTTAGGAAAGCAATCATTTGCAACGTCCTATTATCTTCCTCATTTTCGGCCTCGTATCTTTTTTCCAAGGCATCTTCGTACTTACCTATGAACTCCATTAGTGTAGTCTTCGAATTTATAAACTCATCGAAGAAGTGATTTATGCCCTCGCTCCTTTGTGAAGATGACATCCCTGTTCAAAATTTTGCCAACAAAAAAAAGCGTTGAACGTGAACATGAACAAAAATAATGACATACAAACCTGCAAAGAATGTATCCTTTAGGTAAACTAGGACCCATTTATCCCGACATTCATAAAGGATATTGAACCAATCTATACACTTGCATTCTTTATGTTTCTCCATAACATGTGCCCACCTTTCCTCGAATGACTGTATGGTCAATGAATCATATATCGCCTCATCGAAATCAATCATAAACTTGGGATTTGCCGTGCAAATGTGGCCAATCTTTTCAGGTATCTTCTTCAATATATGCCAAAGACAAAATCGATATCGTGTGTTAGGAAAAACTTCTTTGATAGCAGCCTCGATTGCCTTATCTTGGTCAGTTATTATGGCAATAGGTGCTTGACCACCATTTGCATCCAGCCATGCCTGAAAAACCCATTTATATGTCTCAGTGCTCTCATCAGACAACAATGCGCAACCAAGCAAGGTGGACTGTCCATGATGGTTGACCCCGACGAATGGACAAAAAGGTATTTGATATCTGTTTGTCAAGTAGGTTGAGTCAAAGCTTAGAACATCGCTGAAGTATGTACATGCCAATCTTGACTTTGGATGAATCCAGAAGACAGACCTTAGATGACCATTATCATTGAGGTCTAAGGTATATAAGAAATTGGGATTTCTGAGTTGCATTTCGGTGAAATGATTTACCATCGACTAAGCATCTCCTTCTTTCAGCTTAGACTGATGTTCGCGACAAATGAAGTTACGAGCATCCTTCTCGGTGAAATCCAATTGTCTTCTGCCCCCTTTTCTCCTTGCTATGGCAGAGTATATCTGAGTTGTCGGAACATTCACGGCATATAAATTGCTGATCTCTGCCTTCTCTGGTGTGCTGATCCTCCTATGCGACCGTAGATAACCAATTGATGTTATGGACATCCCATGGTTATGTTCTAAAGAAACCTCATCCAATATCCACTTACCACTTGTAGCATTCAGTCTTGCTTTTATGGATGCCATACAATCAACTTTCCTAGTATTCCTATGATTCATACTCTGCTCTGTTTTTCTAGATTTTCCTTGCCTCCAACACGCCAGGTGCTTGAAGCAAAGTTGTTTTTTGTTGTTGGCCCTGCTACACACTGCTGTGATTCCAAAACCAACTCGTTTCACGTATCCATTATAGAACATATATACATCATCTGCTGAATTGAATTCCATTCCAGTTTGAGGAAATACAGTATCATCCACTGCATTTGGAGCGACGGGTGAAGGTGCATGGCCGGGAGCGTTATCGATTTCTTTCCGATCTTTAATTTTAACATCGTCTATGAAAATATAGGCACACAGTCATGAACAATGATATCCATAGATTTAGTTGTCAATATATCCTGACAAAGGATTAGGACACGAAGGTTAAAACAATACGACACCTATGATATGAATTCAGAAGTCACGACACCCCATTTTACAAAAAACGACACCGGAGCTGTAAAATTACGACACCAATTAATAACACATTGACGAAGGGCCTAACGACACCATCCCCGACTCATGCTGTTACCGAAAATGCAGTTCTCATCTGACGACACCCTAGCTTTAAGGCAACGACACCCATGCGTTGACTGTTAAGGCGGGTTGGTCGTCGCCTTAAAGCAATAAGCACGGGTGTCGTAGCATTGGTGCTACGGTGTCGTGATGTTTCAACTGGGGTGTCGCGAAGGATTTTCGGCCAAAATCCAATCCACCTGGGGTGTCGCGGGGATTCTCTAGGTGGTCAATTATAAGCACGGGTGTCATCGCCTTAAAGCTAGGGTGTCGTGAGATTTCAATTGGGGTGTCGCGAATGATTTTGGCCAAATTTGAACTAGGGTGTCGCGGGGATTCTCTCCGTGGTCATTTTTAAACAAGGGTGTTGTCTCCTTAAAGCTAGGGTGTCGTGATATTTCAACTGGGGTGTTGCGAAGGATTTTTGGCCGAATTCGAACTAGGGTGTCGCTGGGATTCTCTCCGTGGTCAGTTTTAAGCACGGGTGTCATTGCCTTAGAGCTAGGGTGTCGTGAGATTTCAACTAAGGTGCCGCGAAGGATTTTCGGCGAATTCAAACTAGGGTGTCGCGGGGATTCTCTCCATGGTCAGTTTTAAGCACGGGTGTCATTGCCTGAAAGCTAGGGTGTCGTGAGATTTCAACTGGGGTGTCGCGAAGGATTTTCGGCCGAATTCCACCAGGGGTGTCGCTGGGATTCTCTTCGTGGCTAGTTTTAAGCACGGGTGTCGTCGCCTTAAAGCTACGGTGTCGTGAGGTTTCTACTGGGGTGTCGCAAAGGATTTTCGGCCGAAATCCAATCCATCTGGGGTGTCGCGGGGATTCTCTAGGTGGTCAACTATAAACACAGGTGTCGTCGTCTTAAAGCTAGGGTGTCATGAGATTTCAACTGGGGTATCGCGAATGATTTTCGGCCAAATTTCACCATGGGTGTCGCGGGGATTCTCTCCGTGGTCAGTTTTAAGCATGGGTGTCGTCGCCTTAAAGCTAGGGTATCGTGAGATTTCAACTGGGGTGTCGCGAATGATTTTTGACCGAATTCCACTAGGGGGTGTCACGGGGATTCTCTTCGTGGTCAGTTTTAAGCACGGGTGTCGTTGCCTGAAAGCTAGGGTGTCGTGAGATTTCAACTGGAGTGTCGCGAAGGATTTTCAGCCGAATTCCACCAGGGGTGTCGCTGGGATTCTCTCCATGGTCAGTTTTAAGCACGGGTGTCGTCGTCTTAAAGCTACGGTGTCGTGAGGTTTCTACTGGGGTGTCGCGAAGGATTTTTGGTTGAAATCCAATCCATCTGGGGTGTCGCAGGGATTCTCTAGGTGGTCAGTTATAAGCACGGGTGTCATCGCCTTAGAGCTAGGGTATCGTGAGATTTCAACTAAGGTGTCGCGAAGGATTTTTGGCCGAATTCGAACTAGGGTGTCGCGGGGATTCTCTCCGTGATCAGTTTTAAGCATGGGTATCGAAGCATTGGTACTAGGTGTCGCAGCATTTGGCTTCCCCACACTCTCTTCATTCTTCATTAATGGTTTCTGTTCACGAGGGAGGCGAATTCCTCCTGGGTGTTTGCTGCCATTCGCTCTTATCTTGTTGAAACCCATGACACCCTAGTTCAAAACCCATTCGTTTCCTTTGACCGCCCACTGAGATGGTGGCACGTGGCGAGTTTCTACGATAGGGGCGCCGGAGCTGATAGCTCAGGCAATCGAAACACTCGCCAGGAGTACCTTAAATATGGATGGGGGAATACGATCGTTAATCACCTTTTTAGCTGATTTTTCAAAATTTTTGAATACTGAGATGGCTTCTAGAGGCGAGGGGCGATCGACTAGCACCCATGGGAGCCTCCGCACAACGGTAACCGTCGATGCGGAGGTCTTTGCGTCGTCGCTCGCAAACAGCGAGTGACTCCATAAGGCGGCCAAGCAATACCTTGCCGTTTCAACGAGAGAGATCAAGGTCCTGTGTCGGGCCAACAGCCAGCTAGAGGGGCAAGTAGCGTCCCTCCAGCGCCAGATCGCCGAGTTAGCCCCGCAGCGTGGGGGGAGCTCGGCAGCGCCCGAAGAAAATGACAAGCCCCAATGAGGGCTCCTGTACTTTTTTCTTTTCTTTTCTTCTTGTCTTTATTTGTGTGATGAATAAAAAGAAATTTTAGTGACTTTTGTGTTTGCTGCCAGACCGAAGGATAAGGGAGCTTGGATGTCGTAACTATTTTCTGACCGATTTCATCCTGGGATGTGCTAAAGTTTTCTCCTAAGCTTGAACGGGTGTCTTAGGTTTGTAACTTGGGTGTCGTGGGCCTTCTCTCCGTGGTCAGTTATAAGCACGGGTGTCGTAGAATTGGTGCTAGGGTGTCATCAGGTTTCAACTGGGGTGTCGCGAACGACGACATCACGACTCAGGCTGTTAACGACACCCCAGTTCTCATCTGACGACACCCTAGCTTTAAGGCGACGACACCGATGATTGACTATTAAAGCGGGGTGTCGCGGGGATTGTTCTTCATACGGAGTGTCGTAGCGTTGACGCTTGGGTGTCTTAATGTTTCACCTGTTAGTTATAAGCATGACACACCCTTTAGCATTTAAAGACACCACATAGAAATGCTACGACACCTCGGAAAGCAACATACGAAGAACGCGAAGGTTATAAGCATGGGTGTCGTAGCGTTAACGCTAGGGTGTCATAACGTTTCAACTGCGGTGTCACCAATAATTTTAGGCCGAATTCCTCCTTGGGTGTCGTAGCATTGTCGCTAGGGTATCGTGATGTTTGAACTGCGGTGTCGCGAAGGATTTTCAGCCGAGCATGATGACACTAGAGCTATATGGACAGGAAATAATGGGGAATATAGGCCGAAACACTCTGACGACATCCCAGTTCATGAAGTATAACATCCTAGTTAAAAGAGTATGACATTCGTGCTTACAAAACAGTAAACTCTAAACAATTATGACTGCCAGAATATCATAACTATTTTGTTCTAAGGAAGTTACCCGCGCATTAAACGGTTTGGTCATGCATTAACTACCTCTAACGAGAAAAAATAGTTTGTGTAATAAAGGAGCTTTACAAAGAAGTGGGAAGAAAGACTTTTTACTTCGTGCTACGGATGACATTTCCTTCAGAAGTTTTTGTACAAAGACTCCAGTAGCCAGGTATTCCAGCCTCGAAGCTGAAATATTTTCTTTCGACCGGACTCTCAGAGCGAGGGTAGGGCGTAGGATCGTGCCGAAAGCCAGAGCGAGGGGGAAGAAAGAGTTTTTCTTGCACAGATGAAATCCAACGTAAAATGACGATAGAATGGAGGGAAAAGGCATTTTCGTCTGAATGCTAATTTTAAAAAAAGGGAAGCGCTTTAAATGGCCGTCACGTTCAGAACGTTACATCGTAGCAGGACCATACCGTTCGGCACGTCATCCATGTAGGTTTCATATGGACTAATCAAAGAGACGGTGTAATCCATGTAGATCTTGCTGTATTAGGGACGGTGTACAAAGACTTTTCCAAAAGAGGAAAAACCACCCCTTGCGAATAGAATATTGGTCCAATAACTGGCCCACCTCACCTAAGGCCTGCTACCGGCACAGATCTTGAGTCCAAACCTAGAGATTACCACCTTCCCTCTGAAATTTATGGAAAATATAATATAAACCAGCAAAAAGAGGAACCCCGCCATATATACTGTTTATATCAATTTGTTTTTGTTTCCCTTCCAAATTCTGATTGCAATGTCGATTTCTTTTCCTTGATTATTGATTATTTTATATAAAGTCTCTTGCATTCTTTCTCCCCTTGCTTGATTATGCTTAATTATTGTAACTAGCAATGTTAAAATTTTTCAACTTTTCTAGTTGGTCCTCTTTTATTTTTTTCCAGCTAGCCATCGTATGAGATTTAAATGAAGAGCAAACTGACTAGAAAAAATAAAAAGAAAGAAAAATAAAAAGCAATTACATAAATTTCATTCTTTCCCTATTATATATATATATATATATATATATATATATATATATATTCCATTCAACTAGATTTTAAATTATATTTTTTATAAAATATAAAAATTTTAAATTTTTATCTTTCATTTCATATAATATTTAGTTCATTCTTATTTTTTATTTTCGACATATATTGCAAACATTTAAACTATTTACGTCTTCTTGACTGGGTGCTTGCATGTACGTTCTCAATCAATCAATATAATAAGACATGCTAAGATCCCTATTGACCTACGGGCTACCTTTCAAAAGGCTAACTCTGGACGGCACCCATTCGGTCAGAAAACGTGGTACGAGAGTACTGACCAATTTTAATAGATTGAATGGATTTGTCATGCATGGAGGTGGTGCAAAGATGCGTCGTTTTCGCTGCCAGCACCGTACGGGCTCTGGAACTTCTCGCTGCAATGCTTTTTTCCGCTTAAAATCACCAAAAGCTCAAGCTAGCCATCTTCAAACCGTTGCTTTGGTGCTGGTCCATGCCAATTATGTCTTCAATATTCCTCCACTCAACTCATGGTATTCGTCTTCATTGAAGCCTTGTACAAATGTTCCGCCAGCTGTTCGGGTGGCAGGCTTCTAGCTATATTAATTGGATGTCACTTTCTCTTCCTCTTTACTTTAAAAATAGCAGCCTCTAAACTGGATCTTACCATTGGACCTGGACCACCCCCGGTTCCTTTTGAATGCATGGTTCTGCACTAAAATGTATATATATATATATATATATATATATATATATATTGAATGATGAAAGTGTTACATGAAATGATAAAAAATTTAAGAATATATAATTTTTAACTGCTTGATTCTTGAGTTAGGAGTTTATAACTCATATATTTTTTTATATTTAAATATTCTAAAGATATTATTTCATATGTAATGGTGTAGATTATCAATGTGCATCTCAATATGATTGGATCTGAATAAAAATCTACTCAAATGTAATTAAGTTGAGTCATTAAATATAATTTATTATCTCTAAAATACTTAAATACTAAATATTATATGATTTGATAATCCTAACAGTACACATCAAATGATTAAAAATTATATGTTATTTTTATTATTTAAATTATTCACTTTTTTGATTATTTGATGTAAAAAAAATAGGAGCTCCAAATTATATAAATTTTGATATTTAAGTATTCTAAAAAAGCATGCTTTACTGGGTTATATTTGAGTACATATCCCCTTAGTAAGTTTAGATTAGTGTTGAAGGTTTTATATCATTAATTTGAGATGTTAGATATGATATACCATCGCTATAATGATGATTTTACATCAATAATTTTAGATATTGAATGCAATAAATTATTTTAAAATAATATAAAAATTAGGTGATTTAGAGGTCCTAACCTATAGCTCAAAGTGATCAAAAGAATATGTATCATTGCATATTTATCTAAAGCATTTAACTTGATATCTTATCATTGATGTAGAACTGTAACAATCCGAGCCCTTGATCTGCAGCACTCATGAGCCCATTTCGTTACAAGAAAGCAAGACAGAGAAGGTTCATACTAACTTGAGCCACCACAGCTCAAAAGAGATTTAATTGGTGTGAATCTTGTCCATCTTGCCTTCTTGTAACGAAACGGGCTTGTGGATGCTGTGGGCTCGGGACCCAAGTCGTTACAATTATGGTATTAGAACCATGCACTAGCTGTATATGCAGGAGCTAAGTGACATATAGGACAAAGTGTTACATTAATGGAGACGGGAGCCATCTCTTGAACCTATGGAGGCCGTATCTAGAATTATGTCTGTCTGATGGTTGCGATCGTGTACCCCTGTAAGGGGTAGATTATGATGCCCTTTCCAATAGTCCCATATTAAGAAATTAGGAGTTGGTTGAGTGATTTATATGTAGTAAAGTAAGAAGAACAAGATATCAATCGGATCCTTTTGGACTGTGTTGGTCCAAGTTAATGTAGATCTTATCCATCTTCCTTTCTTGTAATGAAACGGATTCGCAGGTGCTATAGACAGTTACAAGAACGTTGGTATGTAACCTAAATCTAATCAAATCAAAGTGCAGATCAAATTGAATGCAGTAAATTCAAAAGGCCATCAAGGCGAAGGCTGAGCTATCTTGTTGGCATGCTGCAAAACGCCTGCATGCATGTTCAAACCCCATCAACTATTATTCATGCCAGTCATCTGACCTGCTATATCGATCAATGAGCAGGGTGGGAAACAAACCAAGCCGAGCCAGGCTTAATTCGGACGCCAGGTATTGCATTGGCTTGAATCTTTCTGGTCCCAACCCTCAGATGACCACTTCTGAGTTTGGCTAACAGAACAAACCGGTAATCAAGCGAGCCTAGTTTCCTTTGCAATCAATAGATATTTTTAGCACAGTACTTTTATGTGGACCAACGACACAATAGATGTGTAGCTTTTGTATCGCTTTCAAATCTGGCAGTTCATACGGAGCCAGTCGATTAAAGAGAGGGCAGCAGGACAGTTATACATCAGCTGTACGACTATTTTAGACTTCATCCCTGCTCTGAAAATTATCATGAGTTCTTCGGCGTGCCGGATTAATATGCTAACCTGGGTTTGTGGTTTCAACGATAGTTTATAAAATATTTTGAAGAAGCCTTGGTTGCATGGCCACCAAGATGAGATTAATGCACTTCTTATCATGTCATGCCAAGATTTAACGCCTGTGAATTAATGTTTGTGACGAGAGTAGATGTCAGAAGGGTCCTGTTCGGTTACACACGAACAGAGGAAATAAAACCAGTTGGAGTAGAGGACGGCATGGAAAACTTTGACGCCGTTTGAACGCCAGCCAGCTTTTAGTCAGCTCTCTTGCTTTAGCAAAAGAAGAAGAGAACAAAAAGCACGGTTCTTGCACATCAATCAGTGCAATTAAAAAGCGCCACTTTATCGCTTTGTTATGAGACAAATTGACAACAGTAAATAACTCCTACTTTGTGACCCCATATACGAAAAGGTGCACAAAAATGTTAGCCGATCTTAATTTTAATTGACCTATCTAGATCTTTTTCATCCGTATTAAATACATCAACGGCAATTAAAAAAAATGCAATTACAATAGTAATAATATAAGAAAATTTTGTACATTTTGGCCAAGAAGAATTCAATTCTACCATAGGAAGTCCGAGGTCTGAGAGGAAAACAGAGGAAAGCAGAGAGGCTCTGTTCAAGAGTTAAGCTAATGGCCGATTCCTGGGCTCGGGACCGACTCCAGCCAACGCTTGTTGATGCCGGTGGAATGGGACGCCGAGAGCCTCTCGCCGACTAGCTCCATGCCATGGCCCCTGTTCTTGGGAGAAGAAGGTGGAACCCCGCCCTTTGGAAGAACGCTTAGAAGCAGAGCACCATCCAACGTTGCAACCTTTCCTTCACTCAAAAGCTTTCTTGCCTCCATCGGTGATAAAAGAAAGAAGAGAAGGATCAAGAAAACCATTGCTTTTGCTCTCATGCCTTGTGAAGCCATGAGGAGTAGGAGGAGGAGGAGGAGGAAGAGGAGAAGCTTTTGAGGGTTGGCGTATGGAAGAGAGAATAGAACAGTGATATGGAAGGACTCTTGGGAGCTGGTGTGGTCCACACCGGAGAGATGGGAGGGGGGAGGGTTCGGTGCCCTTTTAAGGCGATAAGAAAGGGGTTGGTGGGCTCTCCTCGCTCGAGCCCTTGGAGAGAATATAGAAGAGAAGTTACTTGCTTTCAGTCAAATGGGAATGTATCATCCGTTTCGTCATCCTTTTAGTCCCATATACGGGTGGTGGTCACTGACATTACTAACCGAGTCGTCTTCTTTGGCCGAGTTGAGAAAGAAAAAGAAAAATTGCCGGCCTCCTTGTTTTCAGGTAACTTCCTGCCTGTTTCCACCGCCGGATTAGCCGGGGTAGCTTGGACCGAGTTTACTGGAATTAAACTATCCCGGATTTAAGAATCGGGGATAGCAAACGAGAAGCATCGAGGTGGAGCCAACTCTCGCTTGCTTTTGGAATGATCGAGGCCAGGCCAATAAAGGATTGAACGGCCCAGGCCCCAGAGTCAAAGGTGGCATCAGCATCACGCAAGAGACGGCATCCCACTAAAGGACAGAAAGGTGAGATTCTTTTCCAAGTTTGAATGGTGGGCAGAGGAGTGGCTTCGAGTGGGGAGGGGAATTCGGAATGGAGGGGTGAGGAATTAGTCTAATGGTGACTGCAAGGACTATTTTAATTTTATTGCACTGGCCGCCTCTGAGAGCTAGGATGGGTTACAATCGCTAGATCTCGGTCTGGTATTAAAGTATTAATTAGGAATTAGATGAGAAGAGAGGTGAGGATCAAAAGGCGTGATGTTTGATGGCAAATCTAATCTATTGCCAGCTTGACTGGACTGCAGTGCAGAGTCTCCGTTGGAAATTAGTTTGATGGGAGTAGTCTTTTGCTTTGCATTCAAACCCTGCTGCTTCCTTGTGCACAACGTTATGCATTCAATGCACAGCAGGCCCTGGCCTATGAGCGCTGAGTCTAATACATGTGGATGGATAGACATTAATGCTTTCGTCCTCGTCGCAGTCACACATTTTCTTATCGTTTGAATAGACTTTTCTGGTCTTTGTTTTCCATTTGCCTCTTCCAAACAGTGGTTTTGTTGCTCGCTCGCTCGCTCGCTCTCATAAGCAACGACAAGTAAATCACATGATAACTATTTCTTAAAATTCTTTGATAATTGGATTAGGTAGGAGCATTTTTTTTAATTAATTTACTTAGCACCAAGTTTTCAGATTCTACGTACTAGATGCAAAATAGGCCTTGAGTCTTTATATTATGACTTAATTAATTGCAGCTTTAATAATAAAAGATTTTAAACGTAGAAGCTCAACTACAAGATACCATAAGTGTGTCGTAGAGTATGTTCAGTTTCACATTAATTAAGTACTGGATTGATTCTGAATATTTATATAGGATCCTTAAACTCGAATAACACCTTTCAACTAGTTTTTTGAGGGAGATATTGCGTTCTTATATATAAAATCAAAGTGGACTTGATTTATAACCCATGTAAAATAGAGAACATTACAGACAGGCTTGTAGTGTTTGTAATTAAATATAATTAGATTTGAATTTAAACCTTTAACTTAGTGAGAATGTAGAGGCTTAAATAAAGGAGGATATGAGACTCCAAATAACCCCTTTTAGCTAATCTGATGTGATAGGTACAATAGGCCTTCATGACTAGAGGAGAAAGTAAGGCTCTGTTTGGTTTCTATTCGAAAAAAATATTTTTAAAATTATAGATTGTATTTAAAATATAAATTATATTCTATTGATTTTTAGTATTTGAGAATATGTTTGATTGATCTTTTTAAAAATTATTTTTGAAGAAAAATAGTAACGATTCGTATAAAGAAAGATCATAGGAAGAAAGAAGGCGAATCCGCGAGTTTTGGATGTTTTGAGAAAGGAAGAATAAAATCTGAAAAACTTTTAAAATAAATATGAGGAAAACGTTGCTCCGACGTTCTTTAAATTTATTCAGATTTTTAGAATCACAAAAGTATTTTTAAAAATGGTCTGACCAAATGCATTTTTCATACTATGAGTTGAATTTCTTATTTTCGAAAACAAAAAATTTAACCTAAATCAGCTGCCAAATGTGCTCTAAAATACTCCACTCTTATTGATAAGAAATAGTCTTATTGGTGGGAAATATAGAATTTGTTTAGGCATATGAAATTTGAGCACTTTATTTTGTGCGTGCTAATAGTCCTTGCTAATTTTCATGTATGAAAATTAACATTTTTTTATATATAGCTTAGTGATAGAGGGTGTTACACTATCATCCAAAGTAAGGGTGTTTATAAGCGATCGGTGATTTATTAATCTAAATTGGATTGTCTTAAAATAGAAGATTTGAGAATGAAAATTCAATAAGGGAATTGTTGCGCAGCTTCTGCCGAGATTAGGTGCGTACGGAAAGATAGAGGAGAAGAAAAATAGATGGATATAGAAGAAAAAGAGAATGCCTTTATTTTTTTGAGGTCTCCAATATCCGATTACATTCAGAGAGAGCCTTAAATAACCATCATCTTGGATGATAAGATTTATCTGCACAACCAACTCCCTAATAAACTCCCTAAAATATGAAAGTCTATCCAGAAACTTGAGCCCAATCCTTCTGAAGCATTATTAAACATTCTCTCAAAAAACTTCCTTCTAAACCATGCAAGAAAACACTCAAACCTGAGCCCATGTACACCCATGACTCACATGCTCTCTATTCTTGGGTCACAAGCCAACTTAAATGACTTAGGAATATGAGAACTTATGTAGCCTAAGCTCTCAAACCTATATGACTCTCCTGAACTTTGGATGTGCCACACCTGAGCTTACATGAATTGGATATAGGCTCTAAAATTAGATCCAAAGTCTTATTGGTTTTAGTTAGGTTTGATAAATCTATACCCAAAAACTTTGATTATTTGCATTCATACACATACAAATAAAATAATATTATAACTTAAAATAAAAAAATAGAATAAAACAAAACAAAAATAAAAATGATAAAAATAAATTACTTGCAAAATATAATAAAACAAACAAGATAAAGAAATAAAATAACATAAAAGTATAAAAATACAGATCTAGTAGAAAATAAAAATAAAAAATAAATATGAAATAAATAAAATAAAAAGTGCATAAAATTAAAATAATTAGATACAAATATTTCTCAACTAAAGAATACTAAAGATTAAGAAACAATAGGAACCATTAAAAATAGAAAATAAATCAAAAAGAATAGAATAAAATAAATTAAAGATATTATGTAATTGATATGATAGCTAAAATAAACTAATACACACACACATATTAGCCAAAAAATGGAAAAATTACCAAAGGTTATAATAAAATATAAATAATAAAATAAAGATAGACTTGAAAGTAAAAGTATGGATATGCATAGTTTATAAACTAAATATATATAATGTGAAAAATGGATATAAAAAGGACAAATGATAAACAATATAAATAATAATAAACTAAAAATGCAAATCAAAATAAAATAGTATAGATAAAATTAAATATAAAAAATATTTAAATAAGTTGTTTTTTTATTTTTTTTTGGAGGGGGCTGAGTGGGAGAGCGGAGGGTGAAATACAATATTTGGATATGAAATCTTTTTCTACAAGGAAGAAAAGGTAGAGTCCAATTTGATGTAAAACCTTATAATTTGAAGAGAGAGAAAGAGAGCACGTACATGTGCTTAATTTGAAATAGACTAATTAACGTTTTTAAAAAAAGAAAAACTTGAGAGGGTATTCTCAAGAGAAAAAGTTGCCAAATGGAATAAAAAAGAAATATTTCTTGATTTTGTTGGTTTCATTTATATACACACATATATATACATTCAAATGCATACTAGAATACATAAATAGTAAATACATGTATATAAATGTGTGTATCTATCAATTTTTCTTTTTAATCATAGAAGAAAAAATTAATTAAAGAGACGTGAAGCCAAAACTCATTTTATTCCACCAAATTTTATTTATATCATTTATTATATTTTTTTAAATATCTGTTATGATTAATATTATTCTAAGCTTCATTCTTATGGAATATTTTTCATCCTTCACATTTTTGTGCCTACAACAGGCATCGGCATTTAGGTAACGAGTAATAATTAAATATAAGCCCTCTTTTACATATAATTTTCTTTTTTATATTTTCATATTTTACCAATTATGAGATAGCATTTTGGATGCAATAATTAATATTTAAAAAAGTTAAGAAATATAACAAAATAGATTGTTAAATATCCAATACCTGAAATCTAAGGGCGCAGCGAATTTGAGTTGACATTTTTATTTACGAAAACAAAAAATCCAATTCTTAGTATAAAAAATATGTTTGGCCGAATCATTTTAAAAAATATTTTTTTAAAATGATTCTAAAAATCTGAATGAATTTGAAAAACATCGTAGCGATGTTTTTTTTTAGATTTATCTTAAATATTTTTCAGATATTACCCTTTTTTTCTTAAAAGACTTGAAACTCACGGATTCATCTTTTTTCTTATATACCACAACCTTTTTTACGTGATTCGCTATTGTCTTTATACAAAAAATAGTTTTCAAAAATACCAACTAAATATATTTTTAAATACTAAAAATCAATATAATACAATTCAGATTTTTGAATGCAATCCATATTTTAGAAAATAGATTTTTAGATCAAAGACAAAACAGGGCCTAAGTTTTTTTTTTTTTTGTCTAAAATTTGGTACCAATGTAAAATTTTAATGATGTTTGGGTTTGAATTCAAGGAGTGCATTTTAGTTCTTAGAATGGATATGGCAAAACCTAATCCGCTGAAACACTCTCGGATCCAAAGTTTTCAGCAAAGGCTAAAGAAAAAAATAGTAGGATAGGGGGGAGAGAGAGAGCTGTGGTTTACCTATGCAGAAGAGAATGGACATCAACTAAAGATAAATTTTCTTAGTCAACCCTTTAAATCGACGAACAAAGGTGCAAAATCGTTATTTAGATTTCACACTAAATATAATCTTTGGTGGTGATTTAATTGAAGTGTTATACGACAGAATATGATGCAGGGTAAAATTATCATTGCGCTAACATTCATGTATATGACGAAAAGGTTAGAGCCACTTTTGATTTCTGACTCATTAACTATCATGTTTGGAAAAAGACAAACTGCCATGTGATATGGCTGATGAAGCCGTGTATAAATTAACGATGGAAGTTGAGGCAGCCCCAGCCTCCAAGGCAGCCTCATCTCCGGAAGCGACCCCAACCGCAAAGGCGGCCTTGTCTCCGGACTTGGCCCCAGACTCCAAAGTCGGCTCTAGTCGGCCTTAGCATCGACTCAGTCCCAAGGCGGCCTCATTTTTGAAAGCGGCCCCAGCTTCCAAGACGGCCTCATCTTTGGAAGTGGCCCCAACCACCAAGACGGCCTCATCTTCAGATTTGGCCCCAGCTTCCAAGGCGGCCTTGTCTCCAGACTCGACCTCAGTCAGCCTCGGCCTCCAGAGTCGGCCTCAACACCGACTCGGCCCCAATCGACCTTAGCACCGACTCGGCCCCATAGTCGACCCTAGCACCAACTCCAAAGTCGGCCCAATCGGCCTCAACACTGACTCCAGAGTTAGTTTCCTCATCGACTTCAGAGTTAGTACCGACGCCATCGTCGGTCTCGACGCCAACACCAGAGTCAGTCTCTGAATCTCGACATGACCGAGCTATCTCAGTACCTCGGAAGGATCGAGCTATCTCTGAACCTTGGTAGGGCCGAGCTATCTCAGTGCTTCAGAAGGGCCGAGCTATCTTCGAACCTCGGTAGGATCGAGCTATCTTAGTACCTCGCCAAGATCGATCCTCATCCCTTCAATGTATGCATCATTGCTGCTTCAAACCACGCCAAATATCTCAAATGATGAACCACCCTGATCGCAAGGATCAGGAATGAGCTTCTCAAAACGGAAACGGAAGCCAAATACAATACTCCATCCATGATCAATGGGATTCTAAATTCTCGATAAAGCACTCATCAGCTTCATCAACTATCGATCCCCATAACAGTTGGGATTCCGGCCTTATTGAATGCTAACTTCATAAAATGCGCCCAAAAAATTAGGTAACAGCTCACCTCCTTGGCAGCGTACAAATACCAAGTCCGGTCCATGACCCCAGGTAGGCTTTCGAGGGCAATCTAAGCCCAAAGAAAACTCTAGCAAAAGCCATTGCTCCTGAAAAATCATCTCAAGAAGGATAATCCTTCTGTTGGAGCCTTCTCCTCTCATCTGATTGCTGAAGATTTTCACTGACTTGGGCGTCAGAAGGTCTTTCGCATGGAACACCCCCATGCTTCTTGCATAAACACTGCCTTGCAGGTCCACTCGAACGAAAAAGTATTACATAGATCCCAACGTGCGCTGCCACCAAGCCGGAGAACGAATTTCAGCAACAATAAATTAGCATTAGAGGAAGGGCCTCAAGTTCCGTTAAACCTATAATCAAGGAGACAAGGTTCTTGACAAGAACGACAATTCCTCAATGGCCAACTGTAAGAGAGCAACCACAGATGCTCCTGATCAGGCCATCTCTCAAAGGCCTGATCCCACAAACAACGCGGTGTCCTCGCAACCATCATCGATAAGGTTCCTCCATCGCTAGCAGCTCCGATCACCCAGGACCAGTTTGCCATGCTGGTCCAACAAGTTTAAGCCCTGTCACAGTTGGTGCAAAAGCTTCATGGAGTTACTTTTTCCGCTACACCCGCTCAGCAGCTTCCTAATGGAATAGTCACCCCGGTCCTACCGGTGGTCCCTCCGCCCAATTCACTAGAAGCCACCAGCCTCCCACAATAGTCCGGCCATAAATAAGTTGAACCGGCACTGCGAAGGGGAGGAGATAGGAGCCTGCCCAAATCCCGTTGGGCTTGCTCTTTACCTCCAGTATTTTTTTTCCATAACTCAACGCAGCGGCCGCGATTCCGCCGTCCCGTCTCTCCGACTGCTTAGGATAATGAGCTGCAATGACAACTATCTGTGCTGAACCTACTGGCGGCTGGTGCTGTTAAAATGATTGCCCATGCTAGATCCTACCAGGTATGGCCAAGCGAAGAGGAGAACCGGGTTGAAAGGGTCAGGTGCAAGAGGCTCACCTCTTCAAATGAAGGCATCAAAGAGATACGGTACCTCCAGGATATGAACTCGGATCACTTTCGAGCAATGAAAACCTTCAAGGGATACAGTACCCTCAGGATATGGAATTCGGATTATCTTCGAGCAATGAAGACTTTAAGGGATACAATACCCTAAAAACATGAAACTAGATTAAACCTCGAATATATTACTAGTGAAGTATGCTTGAACCGAGTCATTTTGCTTATTGTAATAAAACTTCAGTCTTCGATTTAAATATTTCTTATTGAATAATAATCTTTCCTGAGTTGTGAATGAAAGATAGATCTCGCCTAATCTTTGAACTACAGGTCCCTTTCTTCGAACCTTGGCAGAGTCAAGTAAAAATTTCTCCATACCTCCGTACGGCCGAGCAACATTCTTCGAACCTTGGCAGGGCCAAGTAAAAATTTTTTGCAACATTCTTCGAACCTTGGCAGAGCCAAGTAAAAATTTATTCGTACATCGGTAGGGCCGAGCAACATTTTCTGAACCTTGGCAGGGCCAAGTAAATTTTTTTGTACCTTGGCATGGCCGAGCAACATTCTCTGAACCTTGGCAGAGCCAAGTAAAAATTTCTTCGTACCTCAACAAGGCTGAGCAACATTCTCTGAACCTTGGCAGGGCCAAGTAAAAATTTCTTCGTACCTCAGCACGGCCGAGCAACATTCTTTGAACCTTGGTAGGGCCAAGTAAAAATTTTTTCGTACCTCGGTAGGGCCGAGCAACATTTTTCGAACCTTGGCAGGGCCAAGTAAAAATTTTTTTGAACCTCGATAGGGCCGAGCAACATTCTCCAAACCTTTGCAGGGCCAAGTAAAAATTTCTCCGTACCTCAACATGACCGAGCAACATTCTTCAAACCTTGGCAAGGCTAAGTAAAATTTTCTTCGTACCTCGGCAGGGCCGAGCAACATTCTCTGAACCTTAGCAAGACCAAGTAAAAATTTCTTCGTACCTCGGCACGGCGGAGCAATATTCTTCAAACCTTGGCAGGGGCAAGTAAAAATATCTCCGTACCTCGACATGGCCAAGCAACATTCTTCAAACCTCGGCAGGGCTAAGCAACTTTCTCAATACCTCGGTAGGGTCGAGCAACTTTCTATGTACCTTGGCAAGGCCAAGTAAAATTTCTTCGAGCAACAATCTTCGCACCCTGACGGAGCGAGGTCAAATTCTTTTCGAACCTCGATAGGGCCAAGCAATTCTTGGTACGGCCAAAAAGTTTTTCCAAACGAATTAAGCCATCTAGAACTCTACTCTCTATGCCCGAACCTACGCTTCGAACTAGGGAGTGGGGGGTATATGATCGATGCGTAGTAAAATTATTATTGCGCTAACATCCGTGTATATGGCGAAAAATCTAGAGTCACTTTCGGTTACTGAGTCGTTAACTATCATGTTTGAGAAAAGATAAACTACCATATGATATAGCTGATGTAGCCACGTGTGAGTTAACGGTGAAAGTTGAGGCGGCCCCAGCCTCCAAGGTGGCCTTATCTTCGGAAGCGATCCCAACCGCCAAGGCAGCATCGTCTCCGAACTTGACCTCAGACTCCAAAGTTGGCTCTAGTTGGCCTCAGCATTGACTTGGCCCCAAGGCGGCCTCATCTCTGGAAGCGACCCCAACCACCAAGGCGGTCTCGTCTCTGGACTCGGCTCTAGACTCCAAAGTCGGCTCTAGTCAGCCTCAGCACCAACTCGGCCCCAAGGCAGCCTCATCTTAAAAGCGGCCCCAGCCTCCAAGGCAGCCTCATCTTCGGATTCGGCCCCAGCTTCCAAGGCGGCCTCATCTCCGGACTCGGCCTCAGTCGGCCTTGGCCTCTAGAGTTGACCTCAGCACCGACTCAGCCCCAGTCGACCTCAGCATCGACTCGGCCCCAGAGTCGGCCCTAGCACCGACTCCGAAGTCAGCCCAGTCGACCTCAACACCAACTCCAGAGTTGGTCTCCTTACTGACTCCAAAGTTAGTACCGACACCATCGTCGGTCTCGAAGACAACACCAGAGTCGATCTCCGAACCTCGGCAGGGCTGAGCTCTCGGTGGGGCTGAGCTATCTTAGTACCTCGGAAGGGCCGAGCTATCTCCAAACCTCGGCAGGGCCAAACTATCTAAGTGCCTTGGAAGGGTTGAGCTATCTTTGAACTTCGGCATGACCGAGCTATCTTAGTATCTCGTCAGGATCGATCCTCATCCCTTCAACGTAAACGTCATTACTGCTTTAAACCATGCCGAATATCTCGAAGGATGAACCATCCTGATCGTAAGGATCGCGAAATGAGCTTCTTAAAACAGAAATGGAAGCCAAATACAACACTCTGTTCATGATCAACGAGATTCCAAATTCCCGATAAAGCATCCGTCAGCTTCATCAACTGTCGATCCCCGTAATCGTTGGGATTCCGACCTTATCAGATGCCAACTCCCTAAAATGCATTCGAAAAATCAGGTAACGGCTCACCTCCTCGGTAGCGTACAAATACCAAATCCCAAGACCCCCTTTAGATAGGCTCTCGAGGGCAATTTAAGCCCAAAGAAAACTCTAGCAAAGGTCATTGCTCCTAAAAATCATCTCAAGAAGAAAGATTCTTCGGCTGAAGCCTTCTTCTCTCATCTGATTGCTGAAAATTTTCACTGACTTGGGTATCGGAGGGTCTTTCGCAGGGATCATCCTTCATGCTTATTGCGTAAATACTGCTTTGCATGTCCTTTCGGATGGAAGAGCGCTATTCGGATCTCGATATGCGCCATCATCAAGCCAAAGAACGAATTTCAGCAGCAACAGGATACATTGCCAATAATGTTTGGCTTAGTTAGCAATTCTCTCCCAAAACTTTACCCCACGAAAAGATCTAATTTTCAAATCTTGTTATTTCTACCAAAAAGAAAAGTTATGTTGATATATTTAATAAAAATAAAGAAAAATAGAAACAGAACATGAATATACGATAATGGAAGGCTTGTTTGTTACTGTCTCTATTTTTAAAAAAAATAAATCCCAAAAAAAAGGGACAACATATATGTTCAAGCACTTGTTATTTTGAATTTTTTTGTGAACCGTTGGAACTTCTCATAGATTAATTGCTTTCAAAAAAATGAAAATATCTACTCAGAAAAAAAGAAAAAAAGAAAGTGTGAGTAGAGTCTTGAATAGCAGAAGTTTTTTAAAAATTTTATTTTTAACATCAATCTTCATATGGTATTTTATTTGTTCAGGGAGAAAGAAGAAATATATAGAAAGCAACAAATTATTGTCATATAGACCCTAATTTGTTATATAAAAACGCAAAAGCTATCATCATGATACAAGAGAATTAGCGCATCATCTTGTTTTTATTTCTCGAGCATAGCTGGTCGACTATTAGGCGAGGATGCTGGTGGTTCCCAAATAGCTATAGCTTATATATAGGTGACGATGCTGGTGGATGTGAGATAATTCATCAAACAAAGACCTCTGTCATTTCAACAAACGCTGATGGGTCGTCTTCTCTACTCATTGTCATCCTTGGAAACTGGATCCAGTTGCAGCAAAACAACTCACTAATCCAAGATTCATAGACTAAGGATGTTGGCAGTTGCATTGTAATTTATCAACAAACCATATCGGAATGAATGCTGATGCTGATGCTAGCTTTCTATTCTTTTATCATAGTCCTTTAATGTAAGAATTCATGCTAGCATGTATTTAGTTTTGGATCGATTATGCATCGAATAAATTCTAACTACATATATAGAATTAAAGAACTCAAATAATACTTTTCTTAATAGTCTTTTGGATGAGATCTTGAATTGTAACAAATGGTGATAGAGTAGATCATTTTATAACTAGTATGAACTAGAAAATATTGTAAATGGATCCTATATATTTGTAATTATGTTTGAATTTAAAATCTTAAATTGACGAGAACAATATCCAAATTTTTTCTTATATATTGTTGATATAAGATATTTATATAAGATAAAAAGGTTCAAATAATATCTTCTCGACTAATCTTTTTTTTGGTGAAATCTCAAATCATGATATTTAAGTAATACATTCATGAATTATCATCAACTCATCATCCAAACCGAAATCAAGCTATGATTTGATCTTAATAGTCTCTTCTTTGATGTCCTACGTACCTCTATATACAAGAGAGCAGCATTTTGCCAAATACGTTGAAGCGTGATGCAAGTATCAGCGCATTTGTGTTATCAAATGATAAGGTGAATGTTTGACCCAACCCAAATCTCAAGTTGTGGTTTTATGGTGACAATTTTTGTTTTCCACTAAGCCTTATTTTTCCAAAGCTGAAGAAATGTTCCAGTCTAGTACTATCCAAATCCAACTCATTGCGATATGAAGCCCGGTCTGCCTAAAACCCCAAAAAAGTTTAGATGCCAAGATGGAAAAGTGTTTCTGCTTGGTCTTCGATGCAGAAAGTGCGCATCGAACAAGCTCATTGACTGCGCATTCGTACAGGCATGCATGCGAAGCGCATCATAATTCATTGAATTATGACACATGCATCCGCATAGATGCGCAGCCAATAATTATGTCCGATACATGCATCTATGCACATGGAGCGATGCACAATGTTGCCAAAATATTTGAATTCCATAAAAATAATTGCAGACTGCATGAACTTGGTCATGCGAGGAGAAAAGCTAAAGCAAAAGCTCTCCCTCTCAAATTTTTTTTTTAAAGGTGCGTGTGGAGAAGTTGTGTGGTCCACATTGAGGTATCTCTATCATTAATGGATATATTTATATTAAATCATTAATCTCACTTGTATCACTAACCGTTGATGAATCAATCCCAGTTCAGCTCTTAACAGCAAAATCTAAATCTAGCTAGAATAAAGCAACTCTCCTGTGGACTAAGAATCCCATTTGGACCTAACTCGGTCCTTAATGGTAAAACCACTGGTTTAAACCAGATTTTTTTTTTCCCAAAAAAAAAAATAATAATGTCAAGGAAAATTACATGAAAATAATGGACCTTATTATCTTACTTTCTTACGTGGCAACCGTGCAGTCCCTTTTTTTTTGGGTTCTTTTACCCGATCTTTTCTTTCGCCTCCCTGCTCAGACCCTAGTCTCCATGCCCTTGGGCAGAACCTCTGGGCATCGAAGAACGCGGCCACGAGATCGACAGTGGGCGAGTTGTGGCGGCGACGGATACTGGATAGGGTTTGGAATAGGGTTCGAGGTATTAAATGGATTACAGGATTAGGGGATAGTTTCATGGATAAGTCTCCTTTAGGTTGGGAAGTACCGTTGTCACGTTGACGTTGGCTTGCGACTTCTCGAGGAGGTCGTATCAGCTATGGTCGAGGGAATCTCCAGCCTGACTCAGAGAACGAGAAGTAGCGATCCCGCGTCGGCTGCGGAGGAGAGTAGCAAGTTGGGAAGGGTAGGCGGAGGGCTTCTGTGAGGATAAGGAGGGGATTCCGGGACCGAGGACAAATTCTCCTTTGGCTGCTGATTCTGATCGGACGGAGGAGACTCGTGGCGGCGAAGAGGCACGGAAGTCCTTCAGCGCGAGAATCGGGTTTGTTCCCCGTGGCCGTCGAGGGCATGAAGGGTGGAAATGGGAAGGACTAGGATGGCGGCGACGACGCGGAGGAGGCCGGAGGCGGAGAAGGGATTGGAGAGCCTCGCGGTGAAGTGCTCGCGCGATCCGAAGAAATGTTTCAGGGAATCGATGGTCGACATGATCCGGGAGACCGGATCAGACGGCCGGAGGAGCTCAACTCGACTGGCATTGTTCACGGACCGAAAGATTACGTCTTCACGTCTTCGCATCACATTTGATTTCGGAATTTTGATTACATGTTTGGTTCACAAAGTTGGCATGGCTAACCAGAATATAAAGATCCGGCTGATCCAAAATATACTTATTTTACAAATTAAAAACGTAAAACAATATTTTAAATATAATAATTACATATTATATAAAAGATATAATAAATACATAGTAATATAATATAATTATAATTATATTATATAAAAATTGCATAATATTTATATTTTATATAAATAATTATTTATAAATTACCATTTCTTGGTGGTAATTTTATTATTATGTTTTGTGGTTATATGGTTCTCATGAACAAACTAAATGTCCAAATGGATCCTTGATCTTGCTGGATCAAATATGAAGTTTCTAAAATATTTTTATAAAATATTTAATTTGTTTTAGAAATTTACGAATCAAATGCTTCGCAAAGTTTTATTATTATTATTATTCTCTTGATTTTTGTTTTAGGTAAGCCTAGATCGACCTGAATCTGAAGCTGTTCAGCTCTTACCAGTTTGGTGGCCTAAACTCCTCTCTGTTTATGATAAATGAGATGATGGGTTCAGTGGACTTTATATTAAAACAACGTGAACGCAGCAGCAGCAACCATAATAATAATCTTTGGGGATCCCCTTGTAAAAATGTGGCATGATGATTAGTTTGGGCGCAGTATCGAACGACAGGTTGCTTCACGCCCACTATGCACCACTGCGACACCATGAAAGAATCGTTAGTATTACGATAAAGCCGCACCTTTGGGACAAAAACTTTTGTGAGTAGGATAGCTTGAAATTATAGCACTGACGTTATTTAGTGCTAGATACATGCATTGCGTTCTCTTTGCTAAGCATACTGATAAATACTGATTTGAATTGGCTATAGATGCTCCAGTGTAATTGCAGCAGCAAGACATGGACAATACAGTTAAAAAAAAAAACAAAAATATGAATAATAATTTTATTAAATACGATTTAAAAAATCAGAAAAAGGAAAAAAGGAAAATAAATGAAACATATAAAAATTATAAAAATCTACATGCAAATCTTCCACAGGACATCCGTCCATAGGACATTGGTCATTTGAAAGCCTGGCGTGTAGATTTTTACTGGGACTCTTTTGCCAGTGACTCTTCTGCCCTCCCGCTTTTCACTAGTCTCAGTGATACACTTAAAGTCACCAGTAATGATGGAAGGAAGCTCTTGAGCAAGAAGGGAAAGCAGCTCAGACCAAAGGACTCGTCTCAGTAATTTAGAACTTTTATCGGGTCTTCTGGGCTGATAGATTTGGAGTACTCGAGGCCCCAATTCACTTGGTATAATAACTGGCAGGGGTCTACTCGTGTTTGGAAGGGACTGGATAGAGCTTTTGCCACGGCTCAATGGCTTCAAAAGCACCCGACCGTTACTGTTACTCACCTCCCTAGGATCGCTTCTGATTATTGTCCCATTTTGATATCCACGGAGGTTGACCAGCATCACAGGAAGCAGTTTAGATTCGAGCAGTTCTGGACATTCAATTCGGCTGCTCGGACTATCATTTCTCAGATTTGGCACCTTCCTGTTAGGGGTAATGCTGTTTATCAGTTATCTCGCCGTCTTATGCTGGCCAGACGCAGACTTTTCAGATGGAACAGACTGGAGGTTGAGGATCTGATTAGGCAAGTGGAGCAGGTTGAAGCTGACATAAGTGCCCTTCAGGTGAAGGAGGACCAGGATGGATTTCTATTGGACTCTGATCTCTCCTTATTGCGCGAGAATCTTGCTCATCACCACTCCCATCTTCGGCAGTAGGAGTTGTATTGGAGGCAGAGGTCCAGAGTTCAGTGGATTCGTGAAGGAGACCGCAATACCAGATTCTTCTACCAGGCTACTCTGAAGTGGCGGGCTGCTAATAGGATTCGAAGGTTAACTGATGATGAGGGGCATTATCAAGAGGACATCCAGTCTATCTAGACTCAGCTTCTTCATTTCTTTCAGTCTAGATGGTCTGAGTCCACTGGTGATGGGGCTCCGGTCTTTCAGGTATCTGATTCTAGGAAGGTTTCCTCCTCGGATAATGTTATGCTTGTCAGGCTGATCACTGTGAAGAAGATTCGCCTGGCCCTTTGGGATCTTGGTCCGGACAAGGCCCCAGGGTCTGATGGGTTTCCGCCCTTCTTTTTTCGACACTATTGGGATATTGTTGGGCAGGAGATGGTTCAGGCTAATCCAGATTGTCTTCCAATCTAAACATATTCCTGTGGAATGGAATCGGACTCTTATTACTCTTGTGCCCAAGCGCTCTGATGCTTCTCTCCCTCAGCATTTTAGGCCCATCAATTTGTGCACTACTTTGTACAAGGTATGCGCTCGTCTTTTAGCTAGCCGCCTTCGAGCGGTGATTCCCCATCTTATTTCAGTGGAACAGGGGGCGTTCATTAGAGGGCGTTCCATCTCGGACAACGTCCTCATCACTCAGGAGTTTATGCATGATCTCTAGAGAGCCCCTGCCAGACGGTATCTTATGGCAGTTAAGCTCGATATGGAGAGAGCTTATGATAGACTAAGTTGGGCCTTCTTGCACCGTTCTCTTCAGGAGTTCGGATTTGACGAGCTATTTATTGAGTGGGTTATGGTATGTATTTAGAGGCCTTCTTTCTTTCTGATTATCAATGGGAGTTTGATTGAGTTTTTTCATTCTTCTGTGGGGTTACGTCAGGGGTGTCCCTTATCCCCCTGTTGTTCATTCTGGCAGCGGATGATCTTTCTCAAGCTTTCTATCAGGCTCAGCAAGATCGGACGATTATCCCTCTTATGGCTGGGGCTGGGGGCCCTTCTGTCTCTCATCTTCTGTTTGCCGATAATTGCATTCTTCTGAGTTAAGCTTCTATTGATAATACGGCTTCCTTTGATTCTATTATTCAGCATTACTGTTAGGCTTCGGGACAGAAGGTCAATTTTCTTAAGTCTTCTATTTGCTTCAACCCGAAGACTACCAGATCCACCAGAGAAGCCATTATCAATCTGTTCGGTATCTCTACTCAGGCTGACCGGTTTATGTATCTGGGGATCCCCATGACCGGTAGATGACCCCGTTATTCTGACTATGCGGATCTGGAGAGGCGGGTTCGCCAGCATATTGAGGGTTGGCAGGTCACTGGCTTATCTATGATGGTTAGGGTTACCATTATTCGGTCAGTTCTTTCCTCCCTTCCTTTTTATCTGCTTTCGAACGCGGTCATCCTGATTACCTGTATTAGGAGGATTGAGAGATGCTTTAGAGATTTTCTATGGGCCTCCATGCAAGACGGGCACGGTATTCACCTTTTATCTTGGGACATGATCTGTATGCCAGTTCAAGAAGATGGCCTCGGGATTCAGTCTCTAATGGTTAGGCGTCAAGCTCTATTGGCCAGACATGCATTGAGTTTCCTCCTAGAGCCGCAATGTCTATGGAGCTCTTTGATGCGTGCGAAGTATGGTGATTGAATGTCCGGGGTGCGCATATTGCCGTCCCAGGGGTATTCCTCCTTTTGGAAGGAGGTGTATCAGTATGGTGAGTCTATCCTGAAGAATATCTCATGGATGATTGGAGATGGTCATTCAATTGATGTTCTTCGGGATTCTTGGATTTCTGAGCTCCCTCTATCTCGATGGCCCTCTTTTATTAGTATTGATGTCCCCACTGATTTGATGGTTAAGGATTTGATTTCATTAGATTCCCCCTCGTGGCATACCCCCATGGTGACTGGTTTCTTCGGTGAGGAGCTTTCTCGGCAGATTCTCTCGATTCCTCTTATCTCTGGCCCCTCGGCTGACGTTAGGCTATGGCAGAGATCTTATCTTTCTAGGGCCCATTCTAGGGACCTTATGAAGATTTTCAGGCCCCAGCCCCAGTGCACAAAGGATGCTGCTTGGATTTGGTCGCTTCCTACTCTTCCCCGGGTTCAGCTAGTTATATGGAAGCTTCTATGGGACTCTTCTTACGAGTGCCCTGCTCTCCCATAGGGGTCTGCCAATCCAGCCGATCTGCCCTCTGTGTGGATTGAAGGATGAGTCTACGGATCATGCTATCTTCATATGCCCTAGAGCTAGTCGGATTTGGCACCTGATGGGTTATTTTTGCAGAGTGGATGCTTTTGGTTCCCCACGATCCCTCTTTTTTCATGATCTCCGGAGGGTCTCTCAGTATAAGCATAGTCTTTGGACGGCCATAACTTATCAGATTTGGATATCGAGGAACCAGCTCATCTTTTCGGAGGACTATTTCTTCACATCGGTTTGTGTGGAGGATTAGATCTTTGTCTGCGGACTGCGCTCGTGCTATTCAAGCGGTTGGTTCTGACTCCTCTGGCCTCTAGGGATCCCCTGCTGCTTCGGTAGCGAACCGGCATGCGGTTTTCATTTCATGGGAGCCCTCTCTCCAGGGTTTATCAAAATCAACTTTAATGGGAGTGTCCATGAAAGATTTGCTGGTTCTACATTCATCATCCAAGGGCCTCAGGGTGATATGTTGGCAGCGGATGTATTTGATACCCTTGATTCCTCCATCCCTATGACAAAGCTTTATGCTACTTGGGCATGTATTACTTATGCTTTTCAGATTCTTCATGCTTATAGGTTCGTGATTGAAGATGATTCTATGACGGTTATTCATTGGCTAAGAAAGAAAAATTTTTTCGAAGCCCCCACTAACCCTATTCTCAGGGACATATGATCTATCATGCAGAAAGTTAATACTGTCCAGATACATCACATATACCGTGAAGCCAATTCGGCTGACTAAGCGACGGCTTTAGTGGCTCAGCATGATGGTTATTGTATATAGAGACTAGATGACCTCTATCCTCTTATTTTGCAGCAAAATTTATATTCTTATCTATCTGGATTGATTTACACTAAACTAGCTTGGAAAAAAAAAAAATTGACATGTCAGAATGTTCGGGCACTACCAAAAAAGATCTCAGTGGACAAATTGGGAATCCGCTTTTACCTGCAAGTCTTAACCCATCTGTTAAGTACTCAGGTTTATCAATCAAGATATCTCAGATTTTGGAAGAACCCGTCCAACCTTCTGTTCGTGAAATGGTGACGTGAAATGGTGACCTGAACATGATACATTAGCGGGGCTAAGAAAACTTATCTTGTTGGACATTAGTCATGTAACTGCCCATCTTCATATTAATATTAGTCATTAAAAATGCTAGTATAATACCATCTCATCAGTGACTATTATACAGTCTACTTAAATCTTGAGTGAATAGTTGCATCCCACATTTAGCAGATCATTTTTATGAATGAATTGAAATAGAAATATGAGCAAAGTAGAAATGCACATATGGTATGAGAATTGGATTTGACAAATCATCTACTGATCTTACAAACACAAGCTTTGCATCTTCCACATCAAGTAAAGGATGCATATTAATGTCCGTTGGATCATTATGCAGTTGATGCTTAGAACAATGATTTAGTTACATCATATAACATAGTTGAAATTTTTTGACTACATACAGCTCTCCTTATGGTAATGTGGTACTACCATACAGGACATAAGCATTAGAATAGACCCTATAGTCCAGATACCCATCTCTGAGATGATAATGTGAATATGTAAACTTCATCATACCCTTTTCTGCCATAACAAGAGAAACAATATCAGCCTGCCAAGAGAACAAATGGAAAAACTGATGAAAGCAAATTACAATCTTACCCAGCTTTCCCACCATAAGTGGGGCGATAATTGTAAATGAGATTATCCAGCACCTTTCTAGCAGAAGGTCTCTTTGAGGATTTGCGAGCCTCGCTGCACCACAAGAAAACACAAAATTCAGGAAGTATGATTACCTTTTTATTCCCTTAAAATGTAACCTTTCTGGATTTGATTGCAAGGTATGATCCAGATTCATTTGGTATTTCTATGTGGTTGTGGAGTGGAACGCTGATAGGAGATGAAGATACCAGACCAAATTGTTTCTCTCTCTGTTTCATAACATGATGGAAATGTCACCTCCCATGGGTTCAAACCCAGGATCTCTCCAAGAGAGAGGGGTGCCAACTGGCGGACTCATCCCTATTGGCAATCACAATAATTTCACCACACCGTTTTTTCATCAAAATTTTTGAAGAATTGTAATAATTGACTGTAGACACATATTCAATCGATGTTTTGGTAAAAATGGTGAATAAAATGGACTCGGAGAAAAGCTTTTAATTACAATTTTTCTAGTTCTGTTTTAACAATAAATGATTATGATGTTAATATATATATATATGTATATATATATGTGTATATATATGTGTATATATCTGTATATATATATATATATATATATATATATATATATATATATATATATATGTGCGCACACGTGCATGCACTGAAATGAATGCCAGCTTTAAAAGATCTTAGAAGTTAAATCAGAAAGAAATTTAACATGGAAAATGGCAATGACTGCAGTAACAAACTGGTGTTTAGGAATGGACACCGATATATTTTGAGAAATCAGGTTTCCTGGTAAACTTTAAATTAGTAAAGCAGGCTGCCTTCCAACTTTAGAATACCATTATTAGTGCTTGCTTCATTATATATAGACTATGGTTACAAATGGCAAGATCTTGATGCCTTAAAGACAAAATAGACTGCTAAAGAATTTGTAGCGACCAATTATGGGAGAGTGGGGATTTCTTTCACCATATTTTATGTTTTGTTTTGTATATATGATCCCACCTTTAGAGAAGAATATGTACCACCTAGTTTGGAAGAATAATTTATTAAAGATTCCCATGATCATTATTGTCCTAGTATTTTTCGTACCAAATATGGGTAAGCTAAAGTAACAGAACAATGGGTTCAAAAGATTCTATGGATTCATGGAAGGGTTTGGTAGATTTTATGACCAGATTTCAAGATGGCATCAATCCTCTAGAAATTGGTTCCAAATTCCTGCCCAAGGCAACTGTAGATATCTATGTTCTTGGTCATAGTTTAAGCTCATGCAAACTTCCAAAATTTCCCTAGACTTGGAAATTGTCTGAGAGAAGGGGGGAAGATGATAGCTGTTATGTCTCTACGGTATCAAAAGAAAATCAGCAGAGTCAGCCATTCAAGTGTTACACTTTTTCTTTTTCCCAAGAAAATCAGCAGAGTCAGCCATTCAAGAAAATCATCAGAGTCAGCCATTCAAGTGGCACATGGTACTAAGCTGGTGAAATAAAAATGAGAAGAATCAACATAATAGCAACGGAAAGCAACAAAAATCAAAATAGTCATGAAAATGATCCATCATAACCTGATGAAATAGTTGGCTATGTGTTGAGTTACACGAACTGCATCTTCGCTGTGCGGAATCATTGGCAGTCCCCACTCAAAAGCATTTTTCTGCAGTAAACATTGTAAACTTTCAAATGACTCAGTTCTGGATACTATTAAGGCGTTGACTGGACAAAAAATCAAAGAGCAGCAGGACTAACATATAAATCTGCAATATGTAACTGAACTGCCTTTGCAAGGGTATCGAGCTAAAGCTATATAAAGCTTAAGATGGTTTTTTTTTTTGTTTAACTACTTTATCTTGTCTTTTAACACACTAATGCAATTTAAATTATTCATTTTTCTATCTATTACGCAAAAGTTAAATGTGATTTTCAATTACTAGACATTTTTAATGATGTAGATCATAATCAATAGTATAGATCTTTAATTTGGATGTCCCATTAAAGATTTCAGAATTGAGGGGATTAGATACTCTTCCCTCTTGAAAGGATGGCACAATGTAAGATGAATCCATTGTGGTCAAAAAACAGAAACCACCTCTTCATTCACGAGAGTAGGGCTGCTCGGTCCAAAGCCCGCACTGGCAAGAGCCTGATATACTAGGCACCCTTTTTTATCAATACCATATATTCACACCCATCATTTTTGTGCATCTGTCATTCACAATACCACTTTTGATCCATATCTACTAGCTGTTTAGGTTTAGTTAAATAAAAGTGTACAACTACAATGCTTTCATGTTACGTGGTTAAATAAGGCTATAAAAATATATAGATAGAGACAAACAAATCTTGAGATATCTCAGTAGATAGTTAAGTTTTACTAGTGTTCCAGGCATATTTGAGTCAGCATGTTGCTGAGAAGCTTGGAGAACTGTCTAATAAATTGTTAGACCTTATAATATCGACCACAAAAATAAAGGAACGGTACAATCGATATTTTCAGTCAAAACGATTCATATATCCTCAACCATGCTTCTCTAACCACAGCAGTAACAATTGCATCATGAGGCTGCTTTCCCGTGTAGCATCTTGGGTTGCAGTCATGAAAGTGGAGCCCATCAACAACCTGTGGTATCATCCTTCACTAGGATTAACCAACTAATTGCAGTTATCAGGTTGACTCCATCAGAAGACTTTGAAGAATTTTCAAGATGAAATTGATAATGACATTGATGCCTTCTGCCTTTCTCAAATGCTTCTAATCATATCAAATGAGTTAAGAATCACAATATATTTTAGGAATAGAAATCTCAAGGGCATCACCTCAATGAAACTCAATCTGGTTGCCGATTAAAGATGGAAGATCTTACTAGAAGGAAAGGTTCTTGTTGATGCCAAATCACCGTCCTCGAGCGTCCGCGAGCGTCCGTTCGCCTCCTCCAGCGAGCCCGGGATCCTTTGGCGAGCTTCTTGCGCCTGAGAGCCTGCAAACAAGTCCCGGGGACTAGAGATTTCGGCGGGGATCCTCCAATGCTCAAGTCAGTACTCTGAGCAACAGCCATGTGCTTGAGGAAGCTCGAAAGAGAGAAGAAAAGAGAGGCTTAGAGCCGTGCTCTCTATGAGCAAGAATGAGCGTTTAAGAGTGTGGTGAGTTATCAATTCTTGGAGTTACCTCGTCGAGGGTCCCTCTTACCCATTTTATTGATGCTTGGAGTCTGTGAGACTAACTTGGAGTCTGTGAGACTTGAGGCATGATCACTTGTCAGAGCATTTATGATGGTGGCAGCAATGGCAGGGCTTGCTTTTTAATGGCATGTCAAAAGTGCAGGCCATGTCCTATCAAATGTGGATGGCTGCATAGTTGGTAGGTACTGCTTGGTTTGGACAGCTGTTGCAGGCCGCTACAGGGCATGGCCGACCGTCATGGCATTTGCCAGATGTGTCCCTCATGCCACACTTTCGTTGCCTTGTGCGAACAGTAATGGGCGATAAAGTCAGGCACGTAGGCCCCACAGTATAGCCGCTGAGGCAGAAGACGAAATTTGGAGTTAAAGCTGGCTCTGTCCCTCGTAGAGTATTGATTATAAAGTACGTGCATGGCACTGTTCATGCCTTTGTATGAGCTCCAGAGAAGGCCGTGACTGAACATTGCATGGCACTGTTCATGGCTGAGCACTGTTCATGCCGAGGCCGAGCACCGTTCATGGCCGAGCACTCTTCATGCCGAGGCCGAGGGACAAGTCCGAGAGGGCCGAGTGGCTGAGCACTGTTCATGGCTGAGGCCAAGCACTGTTCATGGCCGAGGCCGAGAGGGCCGAGTGGCTGAGGCCGAGGGGAAGAGGCCGTTTGGACAGGGCCGAGATGGGAGGCCGCCTGGGATGGGACCGAGATGGGAGGCTGCTTTGAACAGGGCCGACCAGAACATGCCGGCATCGTTGCCCATGGGGTTAACTAGCCCCATCAGATGCCCCTCACACTCCTTGAGCTTGTGTGCCCGCATGCCTTGCATCCGCCAAGCGAAAGGAGTGTAGGAATTGTAATATCTTTCCTTTGTACTTGTCTCTGCATGCCAGCTTTGGATAGTTTCCGTCTGCCTTGTGTGGACTTGTGACCACGTCTGCATGCTCTCTTATGCTTTTGTCTGCTCAAAGACTTTAAGTAATATTGGAGATAAATTGATTACTTTAGACTGGCTGGAAGCGGCCAGTAATCCTCTCCCGACGTAGGGTCTGGAAGCGGATGCCCGTCAACTGTGAGTTGGGGAGTTGGCCTCTCCCAACTATGAGTTATCTTTGGGTTTTCTACTTTTGTCATGAAATTTAGAGATGAGTGCCCATCAACTGTGAGCTGGGGAGTTGGCCTCTCCCAACTGTGAGTTATCTTGGGGCTTCTTCTTGGATGGCTGAAAGTGCCTAGCAATATGTTGCAAGTTTATAATTTAGATAAAGGTCTTACCCGATTAGCCATTGGTCGTTGAGGTAGATTTAAAGCCGTTGAGGCTAAAGTGGAGGGAGTTGGCCTCTCCCAACTGTGAGTTATCTTGGGGCTTCTTCTTGGATGGCTGAAAGTGCCTAGCAATATGTTGCAAGTTTATAATTTAGATAAAGGTCTTACCCGATTAGCCATTGGTCGTTGAGGTAGATTTAAAGCCGTTGAGGCTAAAGTGGAGCCGTTGAGGCTATGATAAAGCTGTTGAAGTTGTAATGAGGCCACGGAGGCAAAGGAATGAAGCCGTTGAGGCCGATAGAGCCGCTAAGACTGCAGTAATGCCGCTGAGGCAGATATGAGGCCGCTAGGGCTAAGATGACACCGTTGAGATTGTAATGAGACCATGAAGGCAGAGGAACAGAGCCGCTAAGGCTGCAATAAAACCGCCTTGAGAGTTTCGCGGCCAACCTGAGTGATGACCCAAGAGTTGCTGAAGTCGTCGGGTTTCTTTTAACCCTAAAGGGTAACCTGAGGGTGCGTGAACCAGGCTCAGGTGCCTTTTAACCCCAAAGGGTAACATGAGAGTTGAGAGTCGTCAGGTATCTTTTAACCGAAGGGTGACCTGAGAGTTAAGAGTCGTCAGGTGCCTTTTAACCCCAAAGGATGACCTGAGAGTTGAGAATCGTTAGGTGCCTTTTAACCCCGGAGGGTGATCTGTGGGTTGAGAGTCGTCAGATGCCTTCTAACCTCGAAGGATGACCTGAGAGTTGAGAGTCGTCAGGTGCCTTTTAACCCCCGAAAGGAGGGTGATCTGAGAGTTGAGAGTCGTCAGGTGCCTTTTAACCCTGAAGGGTGATCTGAGGGTGCGTAAACCAGGCTCAGGTACCTTTTAAACCCCGAAGGGTGACCTAAGGGTGCATGGACCAGGCTCAGATGCCTTTTGAACCCCGAAGGGTGACTTAAGGGTGCGTGGACCAGGCTCAGGTGCCTTTTTTTTGTGCCGACGATCTTTATTACCGACACTGGAGTCAGTCTTTGTTGCCGAGCTGACCTCGGGCTTAGGTGCCGATGCTGGAGTCAGTCTTTGGTGCCGAGCTGGCCTCGGGCTTAGGTGCCGATGCTGGAGTCGGTCTTTCTGCAATGCATTCAAGTATTAATGAAAAAAGCTTTTCTCCAAGTGTATTGTACTTAGCTTTTGTAGCTTTTTGGCCTTTGCGTCGTGTTCGATGACGCTGGGGTCGGTATGAAGTCGGGACAAAGCTTTCCCCAGCTTTTCCTGGTGCTGGATCGGGGTATTTACGGAGGCGAAGAAGACTATTCGAGAGTGGAGGAGAACCTACATTGTTGGTCTCTTTTGGCATTAATGTAGTCCTGACGTCCGAGTACAAGGAAGGCCATAATGACCCCTCCACCCAACGTCCTCTCTTTGTCCTCTTGCTGGCACCAAGCTTTTTTTCCTTCATATGTTGAATCTTGTTTACTTAAGTTTGTATGGCATGGCACTGGGCTAGGACTTGGACCACATCCTCGATCCCCACCTCGTGCAGCCAAGCTAGGACCTTGCTTTTTAGAGGAAACCTGGCCGGAAAGATGTGCCAGGTGATGATGATGATGTGGCACTTGATGCGAATGGTTTGGAGAAAGAAAAAGTGGCTGGAAAGGAATGCCGATCAGCTCCCTGTCGGCCGAAGATAACCTCGGGGTTGCATGCCTCTTGTGGTCTACGACCGTCCGAGTAGAAGAGGCCATCATTGTGAAGTGCCTTTGAAGGAATGTCTTCCTATGATGATTTAGATACATCAGCCCACTGGTGGTCTGCCCCCCGAGAATCAAGTTGATTGGAGTCGAGGTGCTGGCGCCCTTACTGGGGCTTCCTCCCGCATCGCCGTTCGTAGGAGAGGAGGCCGTTTGGACGGCGAGCGATGGCGCTTTTGCTAGTGTGCTCTTACTTTTGAGCTTGAAGATGCTCATGCTGATGAGCTTGATGGCGGTGAGCCTCTTGCTGGCTGCTGTGTGGCCGTGAGATATTACTTCTGGAGCTTTTGAATAGCTGTCGTTAATGGATTTGCAGGATGAGGGTGGCATGCTATTTTTGCTTGAGTGGCCTGAGGTAGTGGCGATGGTGGAGTGGAGCGGTTGGCTCTGTTGCTCAGCTCTTTGAGCATGCCCCCCAGCGTGATCGGCGAAAGCTGCTTGGGTTCATGTCATCACCATCGTTTTGATCCATAATTTTTATCTAAAGGGAGACAAGGATCTGTAAACTAGCATCACTGACGATCCGTGCTCTGCCCCCTACATAGAGTGCCAATCTGTTGTCGTCAAATCACCGTCCTCGAGTGTCCACGAGCGCCCGATCGTCTCCTCCAGCGAGCTTCTTGTGCCTAAAAGCTTGCAAACAAGTTCTGAGGATCCAAGATTCTGGCGAGGACCCTTCGACACTCAAGTCAGTGCTCTGGGTAACAGCCGTGAGCTTGAGGAAGCTTGAAAGAAAAAAAGAGAGGCTTAGAGCTGTGCTCTCTGTGAGAAAGAATGAGCATTTAAGAGTGATGAGTTATCAGTTCTTGGAGTTACCTCCTCGGGGATCCCTCTTACCCATTTTATTGATGCTTGGAGTCTATGAGACTAACTTGGAGTCTGTGAGACTTAGGGCATGATCACTTATCGGAGCATTTATGATGATGGCAGCAATGGCAGGGCTTGCTTTTTAATGGCATGTCAGAAGCGCATACCATGTCCTGTCAAATGTGGATGGCTACATAGTTAGCAAGTACTGCTTAGTTTGAACAGCTGTTGCAGGCTGCTGCAAGGCATGGCCAACCGTTACGGCGTTTGCCAGATGTGTCCCCCATGTCATACTTCCGTTGCCTTGTGCCGACAGTGATGGACGATAAAGTCAGGCACGTGGGCCCTACAGTATAGCCGCTGAGGCAGAAGACGAAATTTGGAGTTGAAGTTGGCTGTCCCTCGTGGAGTATTGATTATAGAGTACATGCATGGCACTGTTCATACCCTTGGATGAGCTCTAGAGAAGGCCGTGGGTGAACATTGCATGGCACTATTCATGGCCGAGCACTGTTCATGCCGAGGCTGAGAGCCGAGGCCGAGGGGGCCGAGTGGCTCGGGTCGAGTGGAAGAGACCGAGCACTGTTCATAGCCGAGGCGAGTACTGTTCATGCCGAGGCCAATCACTGTTCATGCCAAGGCTGAGGAGGCCGAGTGGCTAAGCACTGTTCATAGCCGAGGCCGAGAACTGTTCATGGCCGAGGCCGAGCACTGTTCATGCCAAGTTCATGCCGAGGCCGAGCACTGTTCATGCCGAGGCCGAGCACTGTTCATGGCCGAGGCCGATGGAGCCGAGTGGCTGAAGCCGAGGGAAAGAGGCCGTTTGGACGGGGCCAACTTGGGAGGCCGAGATGGGAGGCTGCTTTGGACAGGGCAAACCAGAACATGCCGGCATCATTGCCCATGGGGTTAACTGGCCCCATCAGTTCTGATGTTACCTAAATTTTTTTTAGATGCTCTAGATTTGCCCTAGAATCAGCATGGTAAGAGCAACACCTTTTCCCAAGAATAAGGACAGCACTGCAGTTAAGCATGTAGATGAAGGCTCCTCAATCCCAGCTTCCACATGGAGTTTTATAGTTATTCAAACTTCCTCGCAAAATAACCCGCAAAATCAATCAGAGAGATTTAGCTGACAGTACCAAATGGGGTCACATGAACAACCAAGCAAAGTAAGTGTGAAAGAAAGCTAGATAGAGAGTAAATTCTTTTCTTCTAAATTCTATCAGGGGGATAGTGATATATGCTAAGTAAATTACTTCTAAACCCTATTGTCATTGTCTGATAGCCCATATCTATGTCCTCAATGGCTTGATATTAATGGAAAAAAGGGTTATGAGTCGAGACTTAAAAGCATCGATCTTCTTTAAGATGCAAGCATGCTAGCAAATATACTCAATTCAACTCATCTAAGCCTTTTCCCAACTACATGGGATCAGCTACATGAATCTGCTTCCTCTACTCTACTCTATTCAGAATTAAGTCGATATTCAAATTACAAATAGTTATATCTTTTTTAATTACTTCTGTCTATATTAGTTTAGGTCTACCTCTACCTGTACCCTTACCATGTATTGTTAAAAGATCACTCTTTTTAACTGGAGCATCTAAAGATCTTCATTGTATATGTCCAAACCGCCGTGATTTTCTCTCATTTTATCTTCAATTGGGGCTACTCCTATCATTTCTCTTATATGTTTATTTCTAATTTTATCTTTTAAAGTTTTACCACATATCCATCTTAACATACGCATTTTTGTTACACTTAATTTATTCACATGTTATTTCAATATTGCCCAACACTTATTCCATAAAGCATAGCTAGCCTAATAGCAGTTTTATAGAATTTTTCTTTTAATTTTAATGGGATGCACCGATCATACAATTCTCCCGAAGCACTCCTCCACTTAATCCATCCTGCTTTAACTCTATGATTCACATCTTCACATATTTCACCTTCTTGCTGGATAATTGGTCCCAAATACCTAAATTTTTTACTTAATTTATTCATATATTGTTTCAGTATTGCTTAACACTCTGTTTCGCATATCCTCAAGTCCTTAACATCATACAAAAAAGTTTCATTGAGTCAATTATGAAGATAGAGGCCAATGCAGGCATATAATTCTTCCCTCTGACAAAATGGTTCAAATAAGCTAATCATGTCTGATTACTAATCTACAATAAAACCGATGATATGCTACATGAAATATGAAATGAATAAACTTCAAAAATTATGACTATGTAAGCTGCATTTTGAATTTGAAGAAGAGGCATCTCGCTTGAAACATACCTCTGGATGCCACTGGAAGCCGGTTACAGGATAGTTATATGCTTGAACAGTTGAAACGTAAACCTGTTGTAAAACAAAAAAAGGAAGAGGTCAACCAAAAAAAAGTTATTTGGAAGCAACAGTGAACTTTTAAAATGAAAAATTAAATTTAAAAAAAGAAAGAACAGAAACTATCATTATTCTTGTACCTCACCATTTTCATCAGTACTTGTTGTCAATATCCTGAAAAAACTACTTAACGCATCATTTTCTTGCAACCTTTTAGGAGATACACCAAACTATCCATAGTGTCAAATGTTAGATAAATAAAGATGAGGCTGCAGTTATCAAAAACTGAACACTACCATTAATAAAGAAGGCAAGATATTGTCTATTTAGTCAGAAAATGAGCGTGGTGCTTAGATCTAATATACTTCTGCCAATCTCCAGCAAACAGTCGGAAGTTATACAGAGCTTGAAACAATATTCTATCTTCATCTACAAAATGCAAGAATATTAAAGGTTTTTTTGATAAAATCATCTTAAGGACTAACATGCTGCCAAAGACGTAATTCAACATATTCATGGTACAAAAAAATTGCAAATGATACACTATTAAATGAATTAATTACCAATATTATCTCCATACTTAAAAAAAAAGAAAGAAAAGCAAAGAAAAATCATCAGCATAAATAACAATATCTGCAAGAAGAATTTTTGCACAATGTTCCCACACGAGTTATCATATATCCTTCCTAGATTAGAAAGAATCAGTAATAAGTTTATCATCAAGATCAAGAAATCATTCTATATGCTTGAAAATCTTGATGTCCTAGTAATTTCAAAAATTAGTTAGAACAATTTGGTAGCCCAAGAGTAAAATAAAGGATCCGTGTTAATTTCAACTAGCTCCAACAACAATTTTACTCAACTTCATACCTATGCATAAGTATAATCATAAACCCTAATTTGAGGTTGACTTTACGAATTATTATTTGCTAATAGTTCAATCAAGGGCAACCTGTAGTGTAGCCTTAAGGTTTTCTAAATCCCTTGGTTCCAAACAATTTTTTTGGTCCAAGTAAAAAAAAGAAAAATAAAAAACCCTCCTCTTATGTGCAAAACATGAGTTTTGTATATAAGCGGTTTTAAGCCCAAACAAAGAAGGGTTGTCGTAAGTTGACAGCTAGAATAAAATTATAGTCGCAACTTATAAACATAAATTCAATAGAGAAAATCATTGGGACATCCTATACTTACGATGCACTATATTAGATATCAGGAATAATGGAAAGTTTGAATAGATTAGCTAGGGCCTTCCCCGAAAGTGAAGTATCCCATCTGCACTGCGATGAGACAAGAAGTAAGCAAGGATTCTCATGCTTTATAGATGGGTATAGGTAAAGAAATTGGTTTAGGAAAGTAAAATATGTTTAACAACTTAGAATATAAGTTATTAATAAGAAAATCAATGAAACTAATAAATATAATGATTAGAAGAAAAATTAACATAGATCACTTGCAAAACACTAAGTGAATATGAGTAAAAACAAAAGAAGTTAATGATTTTAAACTTTAATATAAAAAGAAAATATTGGAATAAAAAAGAAATATCAATTATTGTATTCAAGAGTTTAAAAGATTGGGTTGTACATATCAAAAGAATAAGAGATAAAATAGCATTGATTAAATTGGTATTAGGAAAAGAGTCTATTAATATTATTAGTGCTTATTCTCCTAAACTAAATTTTGATAGTGCTATAAAGCAACACATTTGGAAGGATATAGATGGAGTAATTCAAGAGAATCCTAGTGAAGAAAAGATATTAATTTGAGGAGATTTGAAAGGATACGTAGAAAAATATAATGTAGGTTTTAAAAGAATAAATAAAAGTTATGATTTTGAAGATAAAAATAAAGAATGAGATGTCCTTTTAGAATTTACTATTGCATATGATTTAGTATTGGCAAACAAATATTTTAAAAAGAATGACTTCCACTTAATGACTTTTAAAAGTAGATATAATACTAGCCAAATAAATTTTTTCTTAGTAAAGATTAATTGAGTTTTATATAAAGATTGTAAGATTATACCAGATAAGAGTTTAGCCATCCAATATAAATTGATGGCTATTGTATGTATTCGAAAATGGAAGACAAATATCAAAGAATATAAAAATCTGAGTATTCGCGGTAGAATTTGAAAGGAGAAAAATTAATAGCTCTTAGGATACAATGATAAACAGAAAAATAGAGTTCATATGAATAAATCAATATTATAAAAAAAGAAATAGCTAGTAGTAGTATTAGAAAAGTAGTTGTAAAGATGTTAGAAGAGTGAAACAAAAAAAAGGATCAAATGGTAAAGAAATTTGATGATGGAATGAGAAAGTTTAATTAGCGGTCAAGGTTAAAAGAGATTGGTATAGAAAATTACCTAAAATAGAAATAAGAGTGTGAAAATTATAAGATGGCTCAGAAAGAAGTTAAAAGGATGGTAAAGAAAGCCAAATTCAAGCAATATAAAGAGTTATATTACAAATTAGAAACTAAAGATGAAAAGAGATATTTATAAAATTGCAAGACTAAAAAAAAATAGCATTCAAGTTAAATGCATCAAAGATGACGGCCAAAAGGTTTTAGAAAAGAAGGATAAGATAAAAAATTAGAAAAGCTATTTAATAAATTATTAAACAAAAATCAAGTAGATAATTACGGATGCTTTACTGGTTTCATTAAGGATAGAAATATTTCGTATACTCATAAAATTAAAATAACCAAGGTAAAAGAAAATATGAAAAAAATGATAATAGAAAGAGTAGGACTTCATAAAATTACTATCGAGATTTGAAAATATTTAGGTGATATAAGAGTAACTTAGGTGATAAATTTATTAAATAAACCTTATAGACTAAAAAAAACTTGATGAATGAAAAAAGAACACTATAATACCACTTTATAAGAATAAAGGTAATATTCAAAACTACTCTAAATATTAAACTAATAAGTCATGCTATATAGCTTTAAAAGAGGGTGACAAAGCATAGATTGAGATGTAATACAAAAATACAAGAGAATCAATTTAGTTTTATACTAAGAAGCTAGATTATAAAAGCTATTTTTCTTCTTGGGAGGCTAATGAAAAAGTAAAGAGAAAAGAGACGGGATCATTAAATGGGTTTTATTAATTTAGACAAAGCATATAATAGGATTTCTAGAAAAATCTTATGATGTATGTTAAAAAAAAAACCAATTAGATATATAAATGTAATAAATAACATGTATGATACAACAGTTGCTAGTGCAAGAACTATTGACAAAAATACAAGTAAATTTTCAATTACAGTATGTTTATATCAAAGATTTATTCTTATTCTTTATCCCTTTGTATTAGTTATAGATGAGCTTACTATACATATTTAGAATGATATTTCATGATGCATACTCAACCCAACTCAACTCATTTAAGCCTTTTCCCAACTATATTTCATGATGCATATTGTTGAAAAATGATATAGTACTAGCAAACAAAACTAAAGCAAAGATTAATCATAAGTTAAAATTATAAAGAAATATATTAAAATCTAAAAGTTTAAGGTTAACTAGGACAAAGACAAATACATAGAACTCAATTTTAATATAACTAGAAATGAAGATGAATATAGAGTAAAAATTAAGAATCATAAAATTTTTAAAAGTAATTAATTTTTTATATTAGGATCGACTATTCATAAGTTATGAGAGATTAGAGATGATGTTATTTATAGGATTAAAGTATGTTAGATAAAATAGAAAAGTGCAATTGAAATATCATAAAATACCTACCGAGTTGAAAAAAATATATAAAAAAAAGATAACCATAAGACCAGCTATATTTTACGGTATGAAATATTGGATACTTAAAAAATTATATATAATCAAGATGAATGCAGCTAAAATAAGAATGTTCAAATGGATATATAGAAATAAAATAAAATATATATAGAATAAGAAATAAAATCATTTGTAAAATTATGAAGTTAAAAATAATTAAGGATAAATTGAGAAAAGAATTGTTAGGGTTTATTGAGCATACCTAAGAGTGCAATGGGAACGTGTGGATTTTATAAATTTCTTAATAAGATCTATTTACATGAAACCCTTAATAGCCAAGATCTCCTTAATGATAACAGTTAAATGAATAAATAGTAAATATAGGATAAGAAAGTACTTGTAACGCTAAATCCAATATATTGGAATATCTATATGATGCCTAACATTCATCCTCCAATGTTGATCCACACAAAAATTGGGTTCAAAACTCTAGCTCCTTCAAAATTTTGATTCTTGATGCTTTAGTCCTTCCAAAGGATTTGATGGGTTTGCTTTCTTTCCCTTCTAATTTTCTTTCTTTTACAGAAAACCCTTCAAAGCCTTTTGTCCTGAAAAAGGCCTTCTTGTCTTGGTTTAGGACAAGGCAGCCTCTTGTCCTTAAAAAGACCTTGTCTTGGTTTCGGATAAGGTAGCTCTCTCGTCCTAAAAAAGACCTTGTCTTGGTTTAGGACAAGATGTAAAAGAGAAATAAGAAAGAAAAGAAAGTTGATTTTTCGTTTCCTAAACCTCAGAATGCGCTCCTATTTATAAGAGGCGAAAGGATGTATCATCAAGGGATGCATCCCATCCACACACCTCATCATGATGAGGTGTCCCAAGGGTAGCGCCTCATCATGATGAGGCGCTAAGGGAAGATGCGCATTTGAGAAAGTGGAAAGGAGTATCTGCTTAAAAAAAAAACTTATTCAATAAGCCTTATCTATGCGCCATCAACCTTCTCACGCGGATAACTTCACTCCACACTTATTTCATGATAATCCAATGGTCCAAATTAAGGCACCATCCAATTATCCAGAAGCAAGACGCCATCACCAATGGTCCAGATTAAAATACTATCCAATGGTCAGATTAAGACACCATCACCAATGGTCTAAATCTTCATCTAGACAATCATTTAATGGTTCAGATCGAGCCACTGACCAATGGTCCAGATCCATTATCCAAAAAGTCATCCAATGATCCAAATAAAGCCAATTGGGTTCCAACTCTTGGCCAACCCACATTAGGTCATGATCTAATCATATTAGATTAACCTAATACAAGAATCATATTCGAATCGAATTCGAATCAGGAGCTAGGGTTTGCAGCACGTACTAGCATGTCTATCCTGCAAACATGATCTAATCCAATTTGACCCTTGATCAATTTTTTTGTGTATGATTCATTGGGTTCCACATCTAGCCAACAATAGGTGTGGATGCAAGTTGATCTATCATGATTAGAACATTTCTAATCCTTATAGGTCCAATCAGTGCGATCCCAAACTTGACAATTAGAATCCTTTCTAATTGTTGATCAAATTAAACTCTTTAATCCAATCAAACCTACAAGACAAGATTTACGTCTAGCAACGTATCATGTCTATATAAAAGATATAGAATTTGATGGACATACCAAGCATACCCTTCAGTGGCAATTCAATCCTTCAATCATACTACATCCTGAATAAGTATATGAGTATGGATCAATGTCAAACTCAATTACTTATTCATGTCTCTTAATCTTCTAATGATAATTCAAATAATGAAACATTAGAAACTCTTTCTAATTTTTTATTCTGCTTTGATCAAAGACTTCCTGAATCCTCATAAAATTATAGCAAGTAGGATGTGATCTTCTCTTACTAAAAGTGATTGATTCCTTATTGATCTACTCACACTCTTCGTACAGAATCCACCATATCCAAAATACCTCGTACACAACTTAATGCCGTGAATGAGTGTAAACCAAAACATGGATTCATGTGCACAAGATACTATGATGATCTTAGGTCTAAGGATCACTTACATAACTCCCACTTAAAGAATCATCTTTTGACAAATAAGCATCCATAAGATTATTTTAGTAGGTCAATTCAGTGAATACATTCCTCTAATAAGCACCCACATCTTTGTATTAGTGTCTTACACAAGTGATTGTGAGATCAATCACACTTTGCATCAAGCATATATATGATTTGCCAATCTTTCCAGTAGCATTGATCCTCGACTCAATGTACCATTGACTGGGAATGCTTTAGATTAGAGTTTTAGGATTTTAGGTCTCACTAGCATGATCTTATCATAGCCCTAAAATCATTGCCCTAATCTATAGGGTTCATCATAATTATAAGCAGCAAATGATGAAATATAATGCCTTTTGTTTATAACCAAAATGTTATGTACATGATTTAGAAGAACAAAAGAAACCCTATCGCAATATAGATTGCGATTGAGTTTTAGGACACCACTCTTTCAATGGCGATTTAAATGGTCTAGACATTTGCAACGTATATCTATTATATAACAACTGAAAGTTTGAGGAGCAAAATGAATTAGTGAAAGTTTAAGGACCACAAGTATATTTTCACCTTTGTTTTATTATATATAGTCTAATTTTAGTACTTTCCATCACCTTCCTTTTTCTTTAAAACTAGAAAACCAGTACCAACATAGTAATCCATTTTATGCATATGCATACCCAAACTGAAACCCTGAAGTTGTCACAGGGCAAACTACAACAAATAGATCTATTTCAATTGTCAGTCAACCATTTGCATTAGTGCAAAAAAAATTTTAGCATACAATCATTAGCATACAGCACAAGTAGAATAACTGCAGATAAGACAGGACTAAAGGAAAGCTGATGAAGTTACTAATATACATCAGTCCCGCATCATAATCAGTAGGCTAATTATCATTGGTAGCAATATCATTTACAGAAATTTCATACTCCGAAGGTCACATAGAATGAATAAGAGAACATACTGAGGAACACAAAACAGCACAACAATCGTAAAGAATTTCGGCCAAACTTCAAGATTTTGGCCTTGTTTCTAAGATAGAATGGTCTACATGTAAATGAGGCAGTGATTTTGAAAAGTATAAGGAGAACGAGGCATAGAAAAAAGTCTAATTAACTTAGCACAGTTTTTCCAATGTGTTTCTGATAATTCTAGATATATCAAAATCGGAACACATAAGTTGTCCGCTGATAAGAAAGAAAAATGTACAAGAAGCTTCATTACCAAGAAGCACAGATATTTAGACAAAATAATAAACACAAAAACTAAGTATTATGCCTTCACTCTATATAAACAAAAAGATGAAAAGTGAACAAGTCATGAAGAGCACACAGTTTTATTTTAAAAAAACAAAAGAGCACATAGAAAATTAAATATATGGTTTGATTGACTTACCTTATGATTTTGCATTGCAAGACAATCTGTACCTAATTTCTTTAGTAAATCAGAAGGAAATCTGCACAATCAAAGATATGTTATCGCTCAGATTTATTGAACTAAGGTCTGGATAAGACATACATATTAAGGACAGAATTTCCCAACTCATCTACTAAAATATCACATGAGTACCAAAATTATCTGTCTATTTCTTTTTTTTGTTGTGTGTGTGTGTGTGTGTGTGTGTGTGTGTGTGTGTTGGGGGGCCTTTCTTGGTGCATTAAAGTTAAAGTTCAAATAATCATTTGCCTTGCCAACAAACTATAAGCGTAAGGTAGGCTGAACCATGAACCAAAACTGGACTAGTTCGATGCCAAACCAAACCAAAAGTATACCAATAATTTAGGTTTTATTTTTTTATAATTTTAATTTTTTTATGTGGTATATAAGGCTGAGAGCCTTCCATGAGCTTCCATTCTCTCTTTTCTCTTATTTTCATTCTAAGTAAATGTCGTCATCTCTCCTCTTTCCTTTTTCATTTCCATTTCCTTAAGATTTCTTATAGAAATAAGAGAAATGTCACCATTTAAATTCAATAAAAATATCAAAAAAATTAAATTCCTTAAAAATAAAAAATCAAGTTGTTCTCTTAAGAAAAAATTTGAAGAATTAAAAAAAAAAATCATGGTTTAGCAAATATCGAGTTAGGATATTTCACTCTACATTAAAATCTCAAAAAAATCAATTTAACTTAAAAATGATGAGAAAATAAAATACTAAAAAAATTATCTTAAAATATAATATGTAAGGCTTTGAACAACACTTGATCAAATTTATAAAGTTGCTAGACTTATTTAGGATTACAGTAACAATAAACCTCATATTGACCTATGTCGACTTAACCCACAGCTCATTAAAATAGTAAAATTAAACTTGCCATTAAAATTTTATAGTTAAAATGTATTTCTTAGTATCCAAACTATGATGTGTCACTAAACCAAAGGCCTTCCCATTAAGGATATCCCGACCTTCAATTTAATGACACGTAGTTTGGATCCTAAAAAATATATTTTAACCTTAGAATTTTATGAGAAGCTTAATTTTATTGTTTTAATGAGCTATAAATCAAGTTAGCATAGATTAATATGAGGTTCACTATTATGTAATCCTGCTTTAAGTCTAAAAACCCTAAAAGTTTGAATAAGTGTGGATCAAAGCCTTACAAATTATATTTTAAAATATTTTTTTAATATTTTATTTTCTTATCATTTCAAAGTTAAATTAATTTTTTGGGTTTTTCATCTGGAATGCCTTAACTTAACATTTGCTAAATTGTGATTTCTTGATAATCTCTGAATTTGTTTTTGAGAGGAAAAGTTAACTTTTTATTTTGATATTTTTGAGAGATTTTTTTTATTTTTATGATAAATCTTAAATAAATAAAAGAAAGAAAGGACAATATTTACTTAAGAGAGAGGATGTGAGCTCACAAGAGCTCACATGCTATCCAGCTCACACCCGAATCCTGAACTAGCCCGAATTGAGCAGCTCGACATGGTTTGGGCTGGTTCAAGGTCTATACTGAACCGAAATTAAAAAAAATGAAGTCAGTTGGATTCTGCTTACCATGTATAAGCATTATCTATACAATGATTTTTAATAGCTAAGGGTTGAGAATAAAATAGTTTTAAATAAATGCATGAAATTGCTTCAAAGAAAGGGTTGATGTATGTCTTAACACGCATGCACAGGTCAAATTTCAGATTTTGAATGGAAAATGTCAAAAAGTCATTCTTTATTCAGTCATTTTCATATCATTTAAATTACAAAATCTCAAGGTGAAATTTTGGATAATACAGCAAAACGGTCCAATATCAGTAATTTGTTATGTCATAGCATGAAACCATGCAAACTTCAGAATTTGTCTAAATGCATTAAATCTATCTCTCTATTTCTGACTTACAAATTTACCAAATCTTTAACAGAAGATTTAGGCAATAGTGCTTTGTAATGAGGCTTTTCTTCCAGATCTGCCAACAGTACTAATAATGTTTCATTATCTCTTGAGTTTTTGATTTCTGTACTTGTGGAAGAATATAAATATTCATTCTTTTGTCAACATGAAGACCAAGCTCACAAGCAGACTTCTTTGTGTGATAGAGATTTTGTTTTATTACATCCTTGCTATAATAGTAGACCGTTTTCTCTTCCAGAATGTCTCTGAAGTCAAAAATAGTTTATATGTTTGCACATGTGAAAACATTTGTTTTTCAGTACACTCAATTGTAGCAAGTACTATGTGCATATGTACCAATGTAACTATGAATTGCTGAACTTTACTACTCCGAAGCATCATAGTCAGCATTAGCCAGAACATTATGTCATGCACATACTATTCAGGGAATATATTAGAACACATTTGCATTATGAAATAATGAACATTTAACTTATTCAAATCACCACAACACTCCAAGAACAGAAGCATAATATGTAGCAGTTACCTTTCAAAAACAGATCCTTGAATATTTACGTGATCTAGGAACTGAAGAGTAGATGCTTGATCTTCTCCACTAAACCTCTCACAAAAATCATTGTCCTATGATCATCAAATAGAGGATCAAAAATGTTGGAAGGGAAAATTTTGAATTCAAACAAACTCAATCAGTCAAAAAAGCAATAAGTTGTTGGCATCGCATAAGGGACGTCAATTTTTCATGATAAAATGGTTCTGGTGTTTAAGCTTATATGAATCATATGGCATCAAGATATGATTTGAAAGGAACTTCTTTCAGAATTGCAAACAAATATTATTGGCCTCTATTATCAAAATAATGACTAAGAAATATTATAAAATTAAAAACTAACGAGTTGCTCTTACATATAATAAAAGGCCAATAATATGAAAGAACAACAGTCAAAACTTCAGATATTCCTAACTACCAAAACTTGTAAATCCAAATTAATATGAGATTGTGAGATTGTGCAAGTTACTGTTCAAGTTTTAGTTTGCAATTAAAATCATGCTAAAGTGAATAAACAACAACTTGAATGACACAATATATATTATAAATTTCCACAACTATTACTGGTACACATGAGATTTCCCAAAACAGAAACACTATCAAATGCTTAAATACAGAACTTTCAACTTCCTGCACATATTACTCACGTTTATTATTCCCAAAACAAAAACACTATCAAATGTGTATTATTCGCATGTCGTAGATCCCATCAAAGAGAATCAGCATTATGCTCAAAATTGATTGATTCAATTAATAGAATCTTGACTCTAGGAAAACTTTGAAGAGGCTATTTTGAGGGAAAGCACTAAAAGATTATGATGGCATGCGCATATTCCATCAGTCTTTATACAGTGCTGTTTTGGAGACTTAAATGTTGAATTTTGGTAATGGGAGGGCCATCTAGTTCAAAGCATAATAAGGATATAGAGACACAACATACTACATTGACATAGATACTCATTTATTGATTGCTTCAAAGTTTGTGCTGATTTTGGATATTCAATATCGGGTCCTTAAATGCGATATTTTGACACAACACGTTCACATGTTGGATATTCAAAAGATGAACCTCTGTAATGGGAGGACCATCTAGTTCACACCTAGAGCATTATAAAGATATAAAGACACAAAGAAACTACATTAACATAGACACTCATTGATTTATTTGCTTCAAATTTTTTGTTGATTTTGTATATGCAATATCAAGTCCTAAAACACCAAATTTTCAAATAACACATTCATTTTTTTTTCTAATCATGTTTTCACCACATGATCCTTTTCTAGTTTTTGCAGAAATGCAATTTAAATAAATCAGAAACAATGGAGGTTACATCTTATACCTCACCTAACACCTTTGACATTATCAATTTTTCTAGAAACCATTCAGACTTTCATGGAAGTCAAGCATAAATTTCATAATTCAAATACAAGATAACAAAACAGCGAAGAACCATATAAAAGGTTTGCAGGGAAGAATTTTATTTTAAAAAAATACAAGAATGGAGAAAGAAACTCCGTCAAAATATAAAGTTTTATATATAGCCAGTCTCAAATCCAGATAAAGAAGGAGAGTTATGGTAAATAGATGGCCAGTATAAAACTGTAATCACATCCTATGGATCAAGGTTTTGTTATTGTGGTCGGAGAAAGAAAGAAAGGCTTATGCCCTGTTTGAATTGGCTGCTGGGATGCCTTTAAGTGGCTATTTTTCAGCAACTATCTGAGTAGCTGTTGGCCCCAAGCCAACAGCCATCCCAAACAGGCCCTTAGATTACTGGCTGCAGCTTTTGAATGCTAATAAATTCTCTGCCTCTAAATAATGATACTATAACAGGCCAAACTGCCATTATTGTAATTACACAAAACTCTTTATTTGTACGCTAGCATACACTTATTGAAGAAAATAATGAATTTAAGAAAAAGGAAGCACACAAGGAGATTACAATGTATTTATAAATGGAAATCAATTGTTTAAAGAAAATGGAAGAGGGAAAGATAGAATCTAGCTATTTGATAATACAAATGGTATGAAATTAAAGAACACAGCTGGATTTACCTTAAAGCAAAGCCTTTCTGAGTGCAATTGTAAACCTTATACAATTAAATCCATTGAAACCAGTAAGATTTCTGAGAAGTAAGAAAACTGATGCAAATGAACGTTTAAGGTAAATAACCACTACATATATCATGTAGTGCGATGATGACAAAATAATACAATCAGCACTCACTTACACATAAGGTTTCAATATTTCGTACCATTAAGGTAAATAACTAGAAAGATAATAATATAACTAAATAAGCAATCTTCAGCAAGGCCTTGAAAACTGCTAGAAAACTTGCATAGTAAAATTCATATATGAAATATAGAGATTATGGCCACTGATCTGAAATAGATGTTGCATGACCATTTTATGATGACCCAACCATAACAAATCAGCAACAAATCGACAAGCAGAATAATTACACAGGGATGAACCAATTAGTTTGCATGCAAAAACTATCAATCTTCCATTGTAGCCAACTTTCAACATTAAGGGCTCAAAGACTCAGTGGTGGAAGGAAAACACATCAAAGTAGATTGTTTTATAGAGCAGACAACAGCAACAATTGAGATGAGATCATTACAAATGCAAGTTGTAAGAAAACTAGTCCCCCAAAATTTCATAACTTGCCTTTTAAAAGAAGTGACTAATACAGACAGTCACTTGATAACCAAATTTTTAATGAGCATAGGTAGTTTATCTATCTTTTAAACTATAACAGTGATTAATTTCTTTTAGCACCAAGCAAATGGTTAGAAAATTTATACAGTGCTTGAATAATGGAATAAAATAGGTTACCTACAATTATGTAACTAAGAAAACTATTAAATTGCTGAAGGAAAACAGTGCAAAGGAACACCTTAATTCATAATAAAGAAATACCTCGTATGACATATGATACAAAAAAAAAAAGGAATAGAATCTAAACCATAGTAATATGTTTGTGACAGTGATGTTTGACAGCACAACGACAAGGGAGATATTACCTTGGTGATGATCATGCTTATAAGCTCAAAGCCTAAACAAATCCCAAACAAGGGAAAATGATCTCCGGCATCATTTCTGTCCAAAGTTATCTGTAAGAGCAGACAAACAACAAAGAGAAGATGTTGGTGATGTACAGTACAAAGGATATGTAAATGGTTAGCAAGTACAATATAGATGCACATCTCAACTCAATTATATCAATGACTACTATATTTTCTACATATTGTTACCAATAAAATTACTTTCATCGAGAAAGACTTACAAAACAAAATAAACAGAACTGCTAGGAAAATTGAATATTTCTTGAAAAGAATGCATTTAACATGAAATCTGTGGACCGAGTCATGGGCCCATTATCAAATATTTAGTCGGTTCAGTTTTCAGTAACATAGCTTCTTGGTATACATGTTTTACCGAGTGCAAAAGCATAACCAAATATCTGAGATTTAAATGCAAACATTTATAGATGTACATGTCAAATGCTTGCTGATGTAACTCACTAGTTATGAGAAGGCAGCATGTACCAACAAGGAAAAGAATGTTAGTAATAGTACGCTAGGCCTTGTATGGATATGGTATTTTGAATATTTATGAGCATTTACTATTATTATGATTTGCATGTTTATTATAATAATGACCTTGAATAATATTATTAATTATTCTAAATATTCATAATCGGTTATTGTTGTGGGAATAACAATAAATTAAGATTAGTATGAAATTTGATTGATATTCATGGGATGAATATGTGTATGAGATACGAATCAAATTTATATGTATTTGTTAAGAACAAATATTGGACAAGACCCGCCTTGAGATTAATACATGGATTAAAGTCATAAGTTAATCTCTAGTAGTTGTGTCATTAAATCCTTAGACCTGAGATTGCTATAATTCTCAACATGAGGAATATTATGTTTTGACATAATCAAACGTTATCTTTAACCGGATGATTATAAAGATTATGCTTGAACATAATAAGAATAATGTAGTGAGATATGAGTAATTAAGATGAAATTTGTTCCTCTTATTGTAAGAGAGATATATCTGGGCCCCTCGATGATTGAGACTGAGAAATGCATGGCCGTGCTCAAATGAATTGATGGAGATCAATATCATTTGTTTAGTCAGTCTAATTGGGTTTCGAGAAATTAAAGATAGAGCGATATAAGGTTAACTTTTTCCATGCCTTATATTCTATCAAGATATCATGTGACAAAGGATTATGTCATTAGCTACTTTAAGGTTGTCTCGGATCATAAGCTTTTCATTTAACTTGGGTAGTCATAATGTCTTGCTAGAGGCCGCTTATGACTTGTAGGATCAAAATGTGATTTAGGCCTACTGCCAACGTTAATTGAACCTATAGGGTCGCACACTAAGAACGGACAATAATGGTTGCGGTTTATTACTCTCTATAGTAATTTAAAATGATGATATTATTTTAAATTACAAATATTAATTAGTTATATTTTCTTATTGGATAAGGAAATAATCCATAAAGGTTTTTGGCTAAAATATAAATTCCTTATTTGATAAGAAAATTATGACAAGTAATTAATTAGTTATATTTTTTTATTGGATAAAGAAATAATCCATAAAGGTTTTTGGTTAAAAATATAAATTTCTTATTTGATAAGGAAATTATGACAAGTGATTAATTAGTTATATTTTCTTATTGGATAAGGAAATAATCTATAAAGGTTTTTGGTTAAAAATATATAAATTCCTTATTTGATAAGGACTAGGATTTAAATTGTTATTATTTAAAAGGAGTTTTAAATAAATAAATCCTAGTTAACCAAAAACCCTAGCAGGCTTGTATATGTATGTATATGTATGTATATGTATGTATGTATATGTATATATATATATATATATGTATATGTATATATATATATATATATATATATATATATATATATATATATATACGTTTTAAAGTCTATGGGGGCATTTGAAAGGTTGTGTCTCTTGCCTTGAAAAGAAGAAAAATTGGAGAGTTGAAAACCCTAGTTTGTTTTTGTGAAAAATAAACTTTGAACTAGCATTCAAAACCGTTTTGGTGTCCGTTCGTGTGTGGATACTTGTAGAGGGTGGTCGTCTTTCTGAAGGCAGCACCTTTGAAGATCCGAGCAAACCCAACACAAGAACAGATCAACAAAAGGTAATTTTGTTTATCCTTCTTCCGTTTTTATGAAACGCATGTGATCCTTGGTGGGTTAAGGAATAAATTTATTTTGTTTCCGCTGCCATTTTATTCCAATCCGATTGGGATTTTCCATTCCGTAATCCAACAGTGGTATCAGAGCAACTTGCGTTTTCATAAAAATTGATTATGCCATGTTTGATTGTATGTATGAGATGTATATGATCTTGGCATGATTTGCGTTCTTGTATATATATGTGATATTACGGTTTGCGCAAACGACATAGATAATAGGTTTTCTAAGGTGTTAATTAGATTAATACATGAACTGAATTCACGTATCAATAAGGATTTATCAATTGCTGTTTATGGTGGTGCGGATGTAAGCCTTAAATTTATTGATGAGATCAATAAAAATCAAAGTTTTAGGACGAAACTTTAATGTATCTCCAAAGAAAAAATTTTGTTTCGAGGGGCGCTGCCCCTCGACCCCGTCCGCTAACCGACTAGCGGAACCGCCGTACTACCTAATCGGAGCGCCTTATAAATTCAATTGGTTTTAAACAACACGCCTATTATAACATATTTTCTTTAATGCAATATGTATATGCTATATGATAACATGATATGTTTTGCATGGTGTGTTGTTTTGTATGATGCATAGTATGGCCTTGTGACCAATGTGATTGGCAAGTTTTTTTTATTATTATTCTTTTATAAGGGTTGTAATTATTAAATATGGCCTGCGTGCCATTTTGTTTTACAAGGATTGTAATTATTAAATATGGCATGCGTGCCATTTTGTTTCATTGTAATTTTTCTTTTACTTTTAGTAGTATTTGTTTATTTATTGTAATAAAACAAGAAGACAAAGCAAGCCATTTGAAGTCATGCAATCCAACCATGGTGATGGAGGAGCTAGGTGTCTATGCACAAGATGATGGTCAAATAGACATTATGGTGTTGCTCATTATTACCTAAGATTGACCATTGATCTTCATATTGGCTTATGAAGATCAATCTTGATAAGGCCATCATACTATGACACGTTTATTATATACATGTATGAGATGCTATGTATAATGTTTCATGAGTATGTGATGCCATGTATGATATCAATGAGTATGTGATACTAAATGCATGATAAGATCTATTAATTAAAATTAAGATCTATCTAAATCCCTCACATAAAATTTTAAGTTGACATGTCATCCATATTTAAACACTTGTTAAGGCTTTTATCACCTTAATGTGGGTTCTACCAAAGTAGAAGTATATTAGGTTACATTAATGAGACAAGATGAGTAATGGTGCTACCCATATGTTTAAAAATGGTTTAACTTAATTAGGTTATCAAAACGGTTTTGGGCCTAATGGCATGAGATGGGATTTAAACATGCCGGGACATATGATGTCAAAATCCCATAAATTTCTAAGAGTTGCATGAGTTGCAATTGGTAAGAGTTACCTACCTAAATAACTTAATTTTAAGTGTCATGCCAAAGCTGACTTAAAGTTGAGTATAAATATGGATCTTAGCTCACTAAATTAATATGATTATTATTGAGAGTTGTTAATTTAGTGGGAGTTTTTTATAATCAAAATACTTAACGAACTTTGCATTTATAGTAGATGGCCAACAATAATAACAATTTTACTATGCCACTGCGATCAATCCTTGAGAAGGACAAACTTACTGGAACTAACTTTCTTGACTGGTTTCGAAATTTGAGAATTGTTCTCAAACAAGAAAGGAAGCTTTATGTCCTAGATCAACATCACCCTGAAGAACCAGCTGATAATGCTTCTAGAGCTGAAAAGAATGCTTATGAGAAGCATCATAATGACTCTATTGATGTTGCATGCTTGATGCTAGCTACCATGAGTTCTGAACTTCAGAAAGATTTGGAAAACATGGTAGCTTATGATATGATTGTCAATCTAAAGGAAATGTTTCAGCAACAAGCAAGGCAAGAAAGGTATGATACTACCAAGGCATTGCATTCTTGCAAAATGGCTGAGGGTGCTTCAGTTAGCGCTCATGTGTTAAAAATGAAAGGCTATATTGAGCACCTTGATAAGCTTGGATTTCCATTGAGCCAAGAGTTGGCAACAGATTTGATCCTAAATTCACTTCCTGATAGTTATGGCCAGTTTGCCATGAACTATAACAGGAATGAAATGGACAAATCAATTTCTGAGCTGCATACGATGCTTAAAACTGCTGAACATAATATTAAATCCAAGCCTGGACATGTTCTGATGGTTAAAAAAAGGAAAGGGCTTTAAGAAGAAAGGAAAGGGTAAGGGAAGGGCTGGAAAGTCCAATGCTCAACCCAAGCCCAATCCTAAACCCAAGGCTAAAGCCCCAAAGGAGGGTGTCTGTTTCTTTTGCAATGAACCTGGTCATTGGAAGAGAAACTGCAAGCTGTATTTGGAGGATCTAAAGAAGAAGAAGACTGGTGAGACCGGTTCTTCAGGTATTTATGTTATAGAGATTAATTTTTTCCTTCTAGTTCCTGGGTATTAGATACTGGATGTGGATCTCATATTTGCACAAATATGCAGGGACTTAAAAGGAGTAGACAACTGAAAAAGGGCGAAGTTGATCTTCGAGTAGGCAATGGAGCAAAAGTTGCTGCTTTAGCTGTAGGAAGTTATGAACTTTCTTTGCCCAGTGGGCTTTTGTTAGTTTTGAACAATTGCTTTTATGTTCCTACAATGTGTAGAAATATTATTTCAGTTTCTTGTTTGGATAATGATGGTTTTTCTTTTATTATTAAGAATAATAAATGCTCCATTTATCATAAAGACATATTCTATGCAAATGCCGATTTACTAGATGGTCTTTATGTTTTGAATCTTCAAAAATCCAACAATTCTTCTATCTATAACATAATTACCAAGAAATTTAAGTCCAATTACTTAAATTCAACCTATCTTTGGCATTGTCGCCTTGGCCATATAAATGAGAAACGCATATCAAAACTCCATCAAGATGGACTTTTGAACTCATTTGATTTTGAATCATATGATACATTTGAATCTTGTCTATTGGGTAAGATGACAAAGGATCCCTTTACTGGACACAGTGAAAGGGCCAATGAATTATTGGGCCTAATACATACAGATGTATGTGAACCATTAAGTTCAGATGCTAGAGGAGGTTACAAGTACTTCATTACATTTACTAATGATTTCAGTAGATATGGTTGTCTATTTGATGAAACACAAATCTGAATCATTTGAGATGTTCAAATCTTTTCAAAATGAAGTATAAAACCAACTTGGCAAGACAATCAAGGCACTTCGATTTGATCGAGGTGGAGAATATTTGAGCCAAGAATTTGATAACCATCTTAGAAGTTATGGAATCATTTCACAACTAACTCCTCTTGGAACACCACAATGGAATGGTGTTTAAAAGAAGGAATCGAACTTTATTAGATATGGTTCGATCTATGATGAGTCCAACGGATCTTCCACTTACCTTTTGGGGTTATGCACTTGAAACAGCTACGTTCAGACTAAATCGAGTTCCAACCAAAGCGGTTGAAAAGACGCCATATAAGATGTGGACTGATAAAAAGCTCATTTTGTCTTTTCTTAATATTTGGGATTGTGAAGCTTATGTAAAACGTAAGTTTCAAATAAGCTGGAACCCAATTCTGACAAATGTCTTTTTGTGGGGTATCCTAAAGAGACTAAAGGATACTACTACTTTTACAATCTCATTGAGAACAAAGTGTTTGTTGCTCGGAATGGTGTCTTTCTAGAAAGGGAATTTATTTCTAAAGGAACCAGTGGGAGCAAGGTACAACTCGAAGAAATTCGAGAACCACAAGATAACATTGAACCGCCTGTGGATGCTCAAAGTCAACAAACCATTGTTGACACACAACCTGTAGCACAAAAATTATGTAGATCTGATAGGATACGTCATGAGCCCGAGAGATATGGATTTCTTGTGACTGATAATCATGATGTATTGTTAGTGGATCAAAATGAACCTACTACCTATCAAGAGGCTATGTTAGATCCAGACTCTGAGAAATGGTTAGAGGCCATGAAGTCTGAAATCCAATCCATGTATGATAATCAAGTATGGACCTTGATTGAGCCACCTGAAGGTACAAAGACCATTGGGTGCAAATGGGTTTTCAAAAAAAAACTGACATGGATGGTAAAGTGCATACTTACAAAGCAAGGCTACTTGCAAAAGGTTTCAAACAAACTCATGGTATAGACTATGATGAAACTTTTTCGCCTGTAGCCATGCTTAAGTCTATTAGAATTCTCATTGCCATTGCTGCATATTATGACTATGAGATTTGGCAAATGGATGTTAAAACTGCGTTTCTTAATGGAAACTTACTTGAGGATGTGTACATGACACAACCTGAGGGTTTTGTACAATCTGAGAATTTTAGTAAAGTATGCAAGCTTCAAAGATCCATTTATGGTTTGAAGCAGGCTTCTCGAAGTTGGAATCTTCGTTTTGATGAATCAGTCAAAGAGTTTGGATTTATCAAAAATGAAAAAGAACCTTGTGTTTACAAGAAAGTTAGTGGGAGCGCCATTGTATTTCTGGTCTTATATGTTGATATTTTACTCATTGGGAATGATATCCCTACCTTGCAGAGTGTCAAGTCTTGGTTAGGGAAATGTTTCTCAATGAAAGACTTAGGCGAAGCTGCCTATATCCTAGGGATAAAGATCTATAGAGATAGATCTAAGAGGCTAATTGGTCTAAATCAAAATGCTTACATAGACAAAGTACTGAAAAGGTTCAGTATGCAAGATTCCAAGAGAGGATATATGCCTATGTCTCATGGTATTACACTTAGCAAATCTCATGTCCTAAACAAAAGATGAGCGAGAGCGCATGAGTAAGATTCCTTATGCTTCAGCAATAGAATCTATCATGTATGCTATGTTGTGCACTAGACCATATATCTCTTATGCTTTAAGTATAACGAGTAGATACCAGTCAGATCCCGGTGAGAGTCACTGGACAGCTGTCAAGAACATTCTTAAGTATCTAAGAAGATCTAAAGATGTGTTCTAGGTGTATGACGGATTGGAAGATGATCTGGTTGTAAATGGTTACACAGATGCAAGCTTTCAATCTGACAAAGATGATTTCCGATCGCAATCAGGATATGTGTTTTGTTTAAATGGTGGTGCTGTTAGCTGGAAAAGTTCGAAGCAAATCACTGTTGTTGATTCTACAACTGAAGCTGAATATATAGCAGCATCTGATGCAGTAAAGGAAGCAGTTTGGATCAAGAAGTTCATTACTGACCTTGGAGTAGTTCCTAGCATCACAAATCCTATTGATGTTTATTGTGACAATAATGGTGCTATTGCACAAGCAAATGAACCTAGGTCACATCAGCGATCCAAACACATTCTTAGGCATTATCATCTCATTCAAGAAATCATTGAGAGAGGTGACGTAAAAATATGCAGAGTTCCAACATATGACAATGTTGCTGATCCATTGACTAAGCCTCTACCACAAGCAAAGCATGATCGTCATGCTAGGTTCATAGGTATTAGATACATTAATGAGTGGGCCTAGTGCAAGTGGGAGATTGTTAGTAATAGTGCCCTAGGCCTATTGTATGGATATGGTATTTTGAATATTTATGAGCATTTACTATTATCATGATTTGCATGTTTATTATATAATAATGTCCTTGAATAATATTATTAGTTATTCTAAATGTCCCTAATCGGTTATTATTGTGGGAATAATAATAAATTAAGATTAGTATGAAATTTGATTGATATTCATGGGATGAATATGTGTATGAGATACGAATCAAATTTATATGTATTTGTAGAGAACAAATATTGGACAAGACCCGCCTTGCGATTAATAATGGATCAAAGTCATAAGTTAATCTCTAGTAGTTGTGTCATTAAATCCTTAGACCTAAGATTGCTATAATTCTCAACATGAGGAATATTATGTTTTGACATAATCAAACATTGTCTTTAATCGAATGATTATAAAGATTATGCTTGAACATAATAAGAATCATGTAGTGAGATATGAGTGATTAAGATGGAATTTATCCCTCTTATTGTAAGAGAGATATCTCTGGGCCCCTCGATGATTGAGACTGAGAAATACATGGTCGTGCTCAAATGAATTGATGGAGATCAATATCATTTGTTTAGTCAGTCTAATTGGGTTTCGAAAAATTAAAGATAGAGTGATATAAGGTTGACTTTTTTCATGCCTTATATTCTATCAAGATATCATGTGACAAAAGGATTATGTCATTAGCTACTTTAAGGTTGTCTCGGATCATGAGCTTTTCATTTAACTTGGGTAGTCATAATGTCGTGCTAGAGGCTGCTTATGACTTGTAGGATCAAAATGTGATTTAGGCCTACTGCCAACGTTAATTGAACCTATAGGATCGCACACTAAGAACGGACAATAATGGTTGCGATTTATTACTCTATGGTAATTTAAAATGATGAGATTATTTTAAATTATAAATATTAATTAGTTATATTTTCTTATTGGATAAGGAAATAATCCATAAAGGTTTTTGGTTAAAAATATAAATTTCTTATTTGATAAGAAAATTATGACAAGTAATTAATTAGTTATATTTTCTTATTGGATAAAGAAATAATCCATAAAGGTTTTTGGTTAAAAATATAAATTCCTTATTTGATAAGGAAATTATGACAAGTGATTAATTAGTTATATTTTCTTATTGGATAAGGAAATAATCTATAAAGGTTTTTGGTTAAAAATATATAAATTCCTTATTTGATAAGGACTAGGATTTAAATTGTTATTATTTAAAAGGAGTTTTAAATAAATAAATCCTAGTTAACCAAAACCTTAGCAGACTTGTATATATATATATATATATATATATATATATATATATATATATATATATATATACACGTTTTAAAGTCTATGGGGGCATTTGAAAGGTTGTGTCTCTTGCCTTGAAAAGAAAAAAAATTGGAGAGTTGAAAACCCTAGTTTGTTTTTGTGAAAAACAAACTTTGAACTAGCATTCAAAACCGTTTTGGTGTCCGTTCGTGTGTGGATACTTGTAGAGGGTGGTCGTCTTTCTGAAGGCAGCGCCTTTGAAGATCCGAGCAAACCCACACAAGAACAGACGGATTACATACTGAACAACAAAAGGTAATTTTGTTTATCCTTCTTTCGTTTTTATGAAACGCATGTGATCCTTGGTGGGTTAAGGAATAAATTTATTTTGTTTCCGCTGCCATTTTATTCCAATCCGATTAGGATTTTCCATTCCGTAATCCAACAAAGAAGATGTCATGCCACCTCACATACAAGAACAACTATCCAAACCTTTGGCACAGATCAAATACAGACCAACCTTGGTGGCTCAGTCCATGGACCCGTCCATTGAAAACTAATATTCTTAACCCTCACACCATGCACAACCATGACCAGTTTCCGCTTGCATTCAATTCTCATCATGTGATCCTTAAATTAATGTGAAATACAATTCTGCATGTAAATGTGAACATCCAATCTTTCAACAGGGAGAGTTTTAGGATGATTGTCAGCCAATCATTGGATAAGTGCCTGTAGGACATAGAGCCATTAAACTAAAGCCTTGAAATTTTTGATAATAAGTGCTAACTGAACAAAGGAAGTTATCCCAACTTGACATTGACTCCTTCATGATCAAGTATTTCATCCACCCCTTTGCCACCTAGGGGTATGAAAAAGTACCATTGGAGCAAATAAATCCCTCTATTGGAAAAGTATCACACCTCACAATCAGCTCGCTAGGTATGCTATTCATGTTACAGGACAATTAGCCTGTCGTCCCACTCAATCACAAAACACCTCCTCCGACTCATTTTCACCATAATTCTTAAATGCTGTCTGTCCCTTTCTACTCAGCTCCCTCTTTAGAACTTCCCTTGAAAAACACAAGTACAACTACAACTCTACGACCTCTTAGTTTAAATTGATAATCTGAACCCAAATATTCATTTTTAAGCCTGATCAAAAGTTAAGGTGGGAACTAACATCTGCCACACTCTCATATCATACACTTATTCTTAATCATTAAATTTAATATTCACAGAGTACTAAATTATCACAAGCACCTTAAGAACCAGTAACATCATTTCTCTAAAGTGCATACCAGGTTGAGTCACCACAACTAAATCATTAATTGACTAGTTAACCAATAAGTTTATTAGAAGTGTAATGTTGATAAATTGCTTGATATACTGGTTTTCTAAAGATTTCATCAGTTATCCTGAACCTTCACTCTGTGTCATGCCTTGGTGCCCACTAAACTCACCTTTTATGAACTCACCTTTTAGCCTTTGAATCTAAAAAATAGATAAATAATAATAATGAGCTTGACAGCCCAATAAGTAACGCTCCACTTTAATATAATTAGACCCAGCAATGTTTAATATTTTAATTTGATAAATACATGTAAAGGATCATGAAGTTTAGTACATATAACAAGAGTCAAATATATCTTTCCAATTGCATGAGCAAATTAGCATGCCACAGTTCTATCAAATTCAATATAATGAATTTCACATGCTCAATGGAAAATAATGAAATATCAATTCAAAATGCTATCACCATAGCATAGTTGTTTCTCTATCGCACTTACAGTGCCAACAATATATCATATATAGTCCGACTGAGAGTCTATAAATGTTAATATCTATAGTTTCTACTATCTTCTTTTCAACATTGCATTTCCATAAATATTCTAGACATTTGCAAAATAACTAGAATTTCAAACTAGGCATTTCCAAATTAAATGGACTTTTCAAGCATTCACTTTTTTCAAATATCGATGATTTACGTTGCCAAACATGCATACACAAATCTCTCAATAGCATATTCAATAAATGCAATTTTTTTGCTTGATCCAATAGCCATGAATCAAATGAAGTATAAGCAACATATAAAATCAGATAGCCAAATTAGCAAACATAATTTAACCTAATTTATGAATCATGAAATACGATTTAATACAAAAAATTCATAAATCCAAGAGATTCATAATTTCATCAAAGAATAATGAATCCCGTGTAAGATAGCATAACTGTAAATATTTTCTGATACAATAATTTGTAATGATGCATTTTTAAAAACTAATTTTAATAATATATTATAAATAGGGAGTTATACTCATCTCATAGATACCCACAACAAATTAAATTAATCACTTCACTAGGATCCTTCGGATCTAATAATCCAAGATCATCCAAAAATCAAATCAACATCATGCTAACATCCTGCTTAAACTATTTTTTAGAATTATCCAAAATCTTAATTCCTAAGTAGCAATTATTTAACATCAGAACTATTATTCTAAAGGCCAGTCTACCAGCCTAACCCCTTCTGTAAGGAGAGGGTAGAACCCTTCTTTCATCTTCTCCACTTCTCTTTCTCTCACGTTCTCTCTCTTTTCTTAACCAGTTAGCCCTCCATTTTTCCATCACAATATGGTAGAAAGAGAGATAGAGAGGGAGAAAAGGGTTGGGAAAGAAAGAAGAGGGTTTTTATTTCTTTCTCTTTAGCAGAAAATGCAGAGGAAGAGAGGGCTAGAGATGGCTTCTAGAAAGAAAAAAAAGAGAGGCTGGGCAGGCAGAAGTGGTTAACAGTGGAAGAGAGAGTTGTGAACCTCCCATTCTAAGAAAGAGTTGTAAACCTCCCATTCTTCCCTTCTAACAGCAATTAAGAGGGAGAGGTAGACAACAAGGGAGAGGAAGAGAGAGAAATGGCATTGAGGAAGGAAATAGGGCTACGATGGCACTGGGTTTGACTGTTTCAGTGGAAAAAGCAATGAGGGGTAGATCGAGGTTTCCACAGAGAAAAGGGGAAAAATAAAAAAATAAAAAAGTGAAAATAGGGTATTGTCCCTGATCCAAGAAGGGAAAAGAAGCACCACCTCATTTCAGTGGACCTAGATCCTTTGCGCTGCGCCCGACTATGACACTTTGCTTATGGGGCATGGTCGATCCTTTCTTAAAAAGCAGCTGCCTAAGCTTAGGTGGTCACCAAGCTGCCACCCAGGCAGCTCCTACATGTGGATCAATTAACATGCAGCTGCCTAGGCGTAGGTGGTTCCCAAGCTGCCACCTAGGCAGCTCCTACATGTGGATCGATCACTTAGCATAGTACCTAATCAGGTTTCTTAGGTGTAGGCAGTAAGGGGTTGGACTGTCAAAAGTTTGGACAACATTTCAAATCATATTTCCAATTGGTGCCGAGACACCTCAATCAGAACTTAGAAGTGTCACCATCTTTTCTTAGTTGTTTATTTCTAATATTGCTTGACCACTTATCATTTCTTTTGCAATTATTTAATACTACATACTTGTTGGTTAATTTTGTAATTTTTCTGGTTAATTTGCAACTTTAAAATAGGTCCTCAGATAAATGTGTTAATGGCTAGTATTTCTAATATTGCTTACTTTCTGCTTGTCTTGGACTATTAGTGAAGTTTAATTAACTTTTCTATCATGATCTATTTTGTCATCCACTTAAGCGCTTGATGGTCACTTTGGCCACCCGCATGGTACAACTACTGCCAATTAAATGGTTGGTTGTTACAAGATTTGATCCAAAAATGCCTTACCTTTTTTCTCTATATTTTTTACACACTGAGCTCACAAAAAGATAATTGAGGTGAATACTAAAAAATAAAAGATAATTAAGCAACATTGAACTCATAATAAGAGGCACCATTCAATCATTCAATCATGCAAGGCATACCAAGATGGATCAATAAATTAATAAATAGGAATGACAAACCCATTAAGCATCTAAACCTTTCAAAATAAAAAGGGATTTTTTTGTATGTCGCACCCAACATGTTATAATATTATGTAGAACATATCCTCTTACTTTTATCTACAAATCGACACAAAAAAGGTTAACTTTATTTGCAAGAAGGCCCTTCTATTAGTGCGTCGTCTCCTTGATTAATCATGGACCCTGGTTAACTTGGGGAGCTGAAAGATGATTTTAACCCTGATTGCTCTCGATTAGGGTCCACTATGAACAGTAAAACAGAAATAAAAAAGGCTCACATGATCAAAACCTCCTTCCCTTAATTTAATTATGTTTTCTTATTCCAACTCCCCCCTTCTCTCATCATCATTGCCAATGTCGCAGCTGCTCATTGACAGCAACAACTAGTCTTTTTCCAGCGTCGCCTCCTACCTGTCTACCATTGTCACCCAGCTTAGCTAGCAATGATAACCAACAATGTCATCTCAAGGAACATCTCATGTTCGACCACCCCCATCATCCTCAATATCTTATCATTGATCAAGTTCAGGTTGCCATGGTTTCCATTCTTGAGGTTGGTAGTAGACACCCTTCAAAGCTAGGCATCAAGTCAGGTTCATCATGAAGAAGCTTCAAAGGTGGACAAGGTTGTAGCCCCAGCTTGAACTTGTCAAAAATGAAAATGAAGGCGAAGCCCTAGGAGGGAGCCACCGCTACCCTTAACGAGGGGCAAGTTGATTGCATCAGCACCATCAATGGAGATGTTGACAATAACAAAGGAGTGAATGTTGGAGAATAGGATGCCAATGGTGACATTGTAGGCCTTGATCTTTTTGAAGGTTGGGACTCTAACGACTCCACAGAAGGTGACCCCACTAAGGAGCTTGTCAACATGGTCCAAAGCATAGACAACAATGCAACTAATAACAAAGCTAAGGACCATGCCAAACTTGACCAAGCCCAAACCACAGTAGGTGGCGATGTACTTCAAGTTATCCTCCAGCAAATTAATCAGCATCTCCACCACTACCAATAGGGTGTGGCAAGAGGGTTGCCGAAATGTGGGGCTTCCCAAAATAATGGAGATGTGGGATGGAGATGGCCATATCTTGGCATTGAGAATATATTGCTAAGCATTTTCAGAGAAGTAAAATCAAGGTTGGTAACAACATGGTGATGGTCCCACTAACGAGAGAAGGGCTTGATCATGGAAGCGGTGGGGGGTGATGGAGGTAGGGAAAGTGGTGATGGCATCTTAGGCATGGGTGTGCTTGTCAACACTAAGAGGGTGGGGACAAGGCTAGGATTGAGGCAAGAGGCCACAGGGTTGGCTTGTGGATAGGGCTGGGGGAAAGGTGTTGTAATCCCATTAGTGAGGAAAGAAGTAGACTCCAAAGGTATTTTGGTTATAAAATATATATCAATCTCCTCTAACATGTATAGTAATGATTTCATTAAGGTTAGTTGACAGGATTTTAACTCAAGGTTCTTGATGCAATATAAATAGTCTTTATCTAGGTTGATTGTAAATAGGGATAAGGCAGGTGTAATACATAATAAAATTTTATATGCACCATGCACTTAAGTAGTTGAGGAAGCCTCTTTGACAATCAAGCAATAGTTAGCAATTTTTCAACTTTTCAAAGTTTTATCCCTTTTGCCTTTCATTTCTTATTAACTAGTATATATTATAGCATATTATGATCTAACTTCAATTAGTTACCCTCTTTAACTTAATTCTCATCTCCTAGGCCTCTGTTTTTGAATATTTTTCCTTGATTTTTTTTTTCTATTTTGCACCTCAACCTTCCTAACATTTCTTTTGGATACATGATAGGTAAAATGGTAAGCTAGCATTTATTGGTATTATTCTTTTCTTCTCCCTTAGTCACTTTGATTGTTCTCTCTCCATCATAAAACTACTTAATTGTTATGGATAGCAAGGAACATGAAAACATTTACTTCCAACCCATGATTGTTAAAATCTTGGTTTCCATCATAAAATCGTATGATTTTACAATCCTAAAATGTCTCAACAATTTAGATCGTCCATAAAAACGTAATTTCATGAGATCGACGTGGGATCCCGATTTAAATCTTAAAATCGCTAGGATCCTGATATTAAAAGAAGATTTTAGGATTCCAAAACAGGGAGTATATTAAATCATAAATGCTATCTGTTAGTCGGTTGGGTGTTTAAATTTTAAAATATATTATAAAAAGGAAGAGCTCTAGGTTCTTTCACATAGCCACAGAAGTTGTAACCTATGTTTTGTGTTATTAGATGAAAACTGAAGAGTAAATCATCATCATGAGAATCCTAACCAGCATCAAGCAAAAGGAGAAAAAAAAAAGAGAAAAAGAAAAATTGAAAATAATTTTGTGGCTTCTATCTCTTCAACTTCATATCATAGCATGACCAAATAAAAAACTAGAAACCATCTCTGCAATTAGCAAGTTGATAAGCAGCATTTATTTTTGATTTAAATCTTATTCAAATTCCTATTCTTGGGATTGTTGTTTATAAAATGCTGCAGAAATTTGATAATTTTTGTGATTGTAATGCTATATTATTGCTATGTTAAAGTTTTTTTGTTATTGTTTCCATATATTTTTTTAAATTATGATTTATTTATTTCCATATTGATATTATAATTTATGATTAATTTATAAATACCTATTTATTGTTAATAAATGGAATGCAAGAACTTGAACCTTAATCTTAGTTCTAGAATTTCTTAGTACACACACACACATATATATATATTATATTTATTTTTCATAGAGCATAAAATCTTACTATTTTACGATTCAATCTTGTTGACCCTCCATTGATCTTGAGTAAAATCTTGATTTTGACATCCTTGCTACCACCCACAGCAAATCACAGCAGATGGCATGATTACCCTCTACTAAGCATTAGCAAAGTATGAAAGTCCTAACATTTCTTGACCATTCAGTGCATAACAAATAATTTGCAGCAGTACATCAAATTCTACCTTCTACAAAATCCCAAATCTTCCTGCCTCTTGCATCTCAACCAGAAGTAACTTCTCTAACAAATTGTATAAAATCAATGGTTTAGGTATATATACATATATATAATGTTTCATATAAATTTTCAGGTCTTAGTCATGCTACAGACTTCTTATACCTTGGTCGCCCACAACCTTGTGCATCACATAGTATCAATACATAAATTCATGTTTTGCTCAATCAACAATGATAGGCATTAGTTTTCCTCAGCAAAGCCATAAAAAAGTTACATATGGTAGCAAAAGCAACCTTTATTTTTTTTCCCTCCAGTTTTTCTGTTTAGGACCCAATCTTGCAAAGGGATCACAAGCATTAATAAACTCATGGATCCAGAGACTTTTTGTTCAATACATAGGATAAGGACCTCTTTATTAAGCTCATGCACTTCTGTGTGTGAATGCATGCGTATACGCATACTTACACTTTTGACTATCTTTTAATTATATGTGGTGTATAGTTATTTATCCTATTGTGCACAAGATGTTGACCACAATTATGTTCAGCACAAGATTTAACACTAATCATCTGGAAAGTGTATCTAAAAATCCAAAATGTCATGTGCTAAAATGCCTCCCCCCCCCCCCAAAAAAAAAAAAAAAAAGATTCAGCATATGGTGTGCTAAGAAAACAAGAAATCTAAAAAAGGATACACTATATTATATTGAGGAAAGTACATAAAAGAAAATAAAACACGATTTTAACATTAATCTTATATCGAAAGATTATGAAGAAAATGTCTAAACCCAAAATGACATAAATTTACCTAATATACCTGAAAAATTTTCTCCACGGTCTCAAAATATAACCCTTTTTTACACCATCCACCTGTAAACAGCACACCATTCACCAAGCTCAGCTTCTGCAGCAAATAAAAATAGTAGATCAAAATGTCATTATTCATTTGTAACAAGCATATGGCAATGTAGTTTAAATGCCAACTCTTGGTGCAGATTTGTTGCAAGTGGAAATTAATTTGTCATTCTGCAACTAATAATGTTTTCCTTGTTTTCTTATGAATGTCCTTGTTTCGCTGATTGCATGTGCATAAAATATACTCCATAGCAGACCTCCATGCTGACATAGACCTAGTCTGATTCTTTAAAGTCACTGTGATTTTCTCAAACTTTGTTCTATCACTCTGTCCAACAATGTCAAAGTGTTTATTGTTCAGTTATTATTCAATTTAATACACCATCTTAATTTCTCACCAATGGATACCACAACTCTCCAGTAATCATTTAACATTTCACTTGTCCATATGACTGTTCTCTCTGACAGTGCAGAGATTAAAAAAAAATCAAGGTATGCAATTGATTCAAATATCCATATAAAGAAATTGCAGCATGGTATAAGCAACAGGGGTCATATGTTAAACATGTATCTGATAATGAAATCTACATACAATACAATAAACCACTATATTATCCTTCTTAAGCACCCCCACAAACTCATGTTATATCACACTTTTAAGAGTTCATTGGAAGGAAAACAAGCAAACCAACACTGTCGAAATAGATTCACAAAGAGATTATATTTGCTAAAAAAAAAAAAAAGCTGAGGTGAAGAGGATGTAGAAAGAGTGGATAGCCTGACGTTATGCCAGATAATGCACAATATTGACTTAGGGGTAGGACACGAGCACATTGAAGCAGCAATGCCATCAACAGGTCAATACATAGTTCCAAAGCATGCTAAGATGTGTGAACTTGTTATGTGAGATGAAGACAATCAAAAAATATAGTTTTCTTAAGATTGGCTCATATATATCCTCTCTTCTGGGTACAGCAGATACTCGCCATTGATTACAAGAAATGACAAGGACAAGGGATAACAGAAAAGGAGATAAAAGAGGGGGAAAAATCACCAGTAAACAAAATGCAAATGATGGTCTTAAGTCTTGTAGTAACTAGAAAAGAAGAAACACAAGAAAATGTGCTCTGGTTACAAATCACCAGCTGAGAAAAGCATCATTTGAGTCTTTATTTTCCTGCTGAGCGGCTGGAAATTCCAAGTCACCATTCACACTGCTAAATTCTCACAACAGTCGGTTTTTCACCAGCAATACCCGCTGATAGACCAACAGTCCTAAAAGCAAGAAACTGTTGCATATAGACTTATATGGATACAATTAACCCTTATATAAATCAATAAGACTTGCAATGATAACATTGCAGAGCAGCGAAGCAAAAAACCAAGAAATAAACTACTTACAAAAGAAAAGAAAAATAAAGTGAAAACCGATGCCCACTGGATGCTTATTTGACAAAGGAATCCAAAAAAGAAAGAGAAAGGGGGAAAAAAAGCCAAGAAACACATTAAAACCAAGCTCATTATACTACGTAAAAACCCTTGATAAACTAATTAACCAGCAAGCATTAGGGTGTGCATCAGGAACATCGAAAGAAGAATTTGGCAGGAAATCAAGAAATTCCCAACTCATAAAGAACAAGAAAGAAGGCGATTAAAAGAAAGGGGAGAAATAAAAGAATGAAGGGGAAAAAAGGAATCCAAAAGGAGAAAGAAGGCTTACGTCCAAGATGACCTCCCAGGGTTCGTTGTAGATGAGGGGGATAACCCGAGCGCCGGCGGACTCGACGAACTTGACGTAGGAGGCGGGAATGTTGGAGACGCTGGTCGCGTTGCTGAGCCTTCCGGAGGCGCCATCCCCGGGGTGAGTGACGATTCCGATCACCGGCCTGTAGTAGAGCGAGGAGTCTGGCGACGGACAGGTGGACTCCGCCACCGTCGCCTCATGGAACCCGCCTTCTCCTCTCGGAAGATGGATTTCTTGGCCCAAAACCCCCAAGAAAGAGATCGAGGAAAGGATCCATGAAAGCTTCCCAATAGTCCCGTGGTAGACCATCAGGAAGCCGAAAAAGTCATGGAGTTTTGGAACAGAGCGAGTGAGAGAGAGAGAGAGGAGACTCGGAGAACAAAGAAGAGAGCCTTTCTTCTGCTATCTAATAAAAAAATTTAAAAAAATTAAAAAAAATTAAAAAAAATTAAAAAAAAATAAAAAAAAACACCTCAAGAGAGAGAAATAATAGGATGGTCCAACAGTGCCGTTTAGAGGTGGGCACTGGGCCGTGCCGCCCATGGCACGGCACGGCCCAGGCCCTGATGGGCCGTGCCTGGCACGGCCCGCCACTGCTACAGTACCGGGCCGTGCCGGCACGGCCCAGTGAACCGTGCCGTGCCGGGCGCGGAAAATTTTTTTTTTGGCCCAGCACGGCACGGCCCGTGACGGGCCTGGGCCGGCCCGCCGTGCCGTGCCGGCACGGCCCAGCTGGGCCGGCACGGCCCACCTGGGCCGTGCCTGGCACGGCCCACCTGGATCGTGCCTGGCACGGCCCACCTGGGCCAGCACGGCCCAGGCCCTGATGGGCCGTGCCTGGCACGGCCCATCAGGGCCTGGGCCGTGCTGGCCCATCAAATAAAAAAAATGATAATAAATTTTTTTTTGATAAATAAAAAAATTATTAGGAATAAAAAAATTTTATTAATATAAAGCCACCTTATAGGTGGGGGGTTTGGCATAGACCCCTACCAGTTTATTAATTTAAAATCAAAATGGTACAGAAGGGAGGGGGGCTAGGCCTGACCTCCAGAACATAATACAATAAGCAAGGAGAAAAAAATAGAAAAAAATAAAGATGGCTTACTTTAAGTTTTTAACAATTTAAAAAATAAAAATATACAATTATAAAAGTAGAAACGACTCACTCATCACTCTTCAGTCATCAGTAGTATTTGTGTCATCGTCATCTTCACTGGTTAAGTCATGTCCACCTTTATCTTGAAGCCTCGCCTCAGCATCCAACCAATCTTTGAAGCAGATAAGCATCTCAACTGTCTCGCCAGTCATCCTACTTCTCTTTTCGTCTAAAATACGTCGACCTGCATTGAAAGCGGATTCCGATGCTACTGTGGACATCGGCACAGCTAAAACATCTCATGCAATGGCAGACATAACAGGATATTGATTTTTAACACTCTTCCACCAAGCTAATACATCTAGATTTTCTATTTGATCTTCATCATATGCAGAATGAAGATCGTTTCGTAAATAAAATTCCAATTCATTACTTAAAGATGACGAAGATGAAGAAGATGATGAAGCATGTGCGTGTCTTCTAATGAATGAAAAAATAGATGACGAACGAGATCTAGAAGAAGAAGCAGAGCTTTGAATAGGTATTCTAGATCCACAAATTTTATCATTATATAAATAATAAATATCATTAAGAAGTCGTGTTACCTCATCTTTAGCAGGTTCAGGATTTTGATTCATGTTTTCACAATATTGATCAATTAAAAAAATTACACCATTTAATTTAACTCTAGGATCAAAAACAGCAGCTAAGTTATGCAATGGACATATCCTATTCCAATATTCATTCCATTTAGTTTCCATATTATGTATAATAGGCATTAAAACTTCATGATATCTATATTCTTTAAATTTTTCACTAATTACATATGCTTTTTGTAAAAATGAACAAGAAGTTGGATAATAAATACCTGAAAGAATATTTGTAGCATCATAAAAAGTAACCAAAAAATCTTCTAAAATTTTACCTTGATTCCAATCAGCTTCAGTCAATGTAAATCCTAATCCACGTTCATTAATATAAGCACTTAATAAGTTCTTATATGGGTATGCATCATGTATCATGGCATAGGTACTATTCCAACGAGTTATTACGTCAAGTTTAAATTTTTTAAAACGTTTACCATGATCTACACATAATTGTTTAAATTCTTGAAGTCTTGACCTTGAAGCATGAATAAAAGAAACAGCATTTCTAATTTTTGAAATAACCTCTTGAATTATGTTCATGCCAGATTGAGCAGAAAGATTTAATATATGACATGCACATCTAATATGAAATAATTGTCCATCTAAAATGGGATGCAAAGAGTCGTTTAATAATGCAACAGCAGAATTATTATTAGATGCATTATCAAAAGTAATTGACATTATTTTATTATTAATATTATATGAGCATGCAGTTTGATAAATAATATTTGAAATTTGTTGTCCTGAATGCGGAAAATCAAAAGCACGAAAAGCAATAATTCGTTTATTTAATTGCCAATCATTATCAATATAATGAGCTGTAACAGAAATAAAACAATTACTACCTACAGATGCCGTCCAAATATCAGAAGTTAAAGAAATTCTAGTATTTAAATTTGAGAGGCTTTCTGTTAAACTTTGTTTCATTGCTAAAAAGTTTGTCATAGCCACTCTTCTAAAGGTACGCCTACTAGTTCTTTTATAAGCAGGTTGTAGGCCTAATTGAACATATCTTTCAAAATTATAAGATTCAGATAAACTAAAAGGTAATTCATCTTGAACTATCCATCTTACCAATAATTTTCTTTGATTTTCGTGGTTATATGCAAAATTGCCTACAAGTAATCCCTCTTGTATATTAAGGAGTCCTTGCTGACTGGAATCATGCATCCTATGACTTTCTTGATGTCTTCTTAGATGCCCTGTTCCCCCAGTACTAGAACAACTGTAAAGTTTTGCACATTTTTTACATTTTGCTTTATAGACTCCATCAACCATAATTCTATCGAAATCAATCCAAACATTACTAGTCCTCTTACGAGAAGAGGTTTGACACTCACTGACACTAGCTCTAGATGGAACTTGGAGTTGGGATTGGGGACGGGGTCCTTGGGGATTAGTTTCCTCACCCTCAGAAAAAGCGTGCATGTTAAAATTACTTTCGTTAAAAGATGCCATATCTAAAATTTTTAATTAATAAAATGCAAAAAAATAAAAACTAACCCACAAAAAGGAATTGAGAAAAGATCAGAGGTGGAAGCGTGGAGCCGAGATTTATGAGCTTTCTCTTGCGCTCTCGCCTCTCAACAAGAATTGATCTTGTAGCACTTGACTACTTGCTTGAGCACTTGTAAGAACACTTGCAAACTAAAAATTAAATTGCTAATCTACTAGAGCACTTGCTGGAAGAGAGAAATAGTAGTAACAGAGGAATTGGTTTGGTGTAGTAAGAATGAGGAAGAGTTCATCTATTTATAGAATTTCTAATTTTTTTTTCTTCCAAAACTACCCTTTGATATAGCCGTTATATGACTGTTGGGAGGGGTAAAATGGTCTAAATCCCTCCCAACAGCCTTTAACGGCTAAAAATGGATATAGCCATTTTTAACGGCTATATAGCCGTTAAAAACGGCTTAAAATCTAATGCCTAGGCATCACTAGGCACCAAAGGCACCAGGTGCCTAGGCACCACAGTGGTGCCTAGGCACCACAGTAGTGCCACGTGGTGCCTAGGCACCAAAGTGGTGCCTAGGCACCACGTCGCCTAGGCACCAGGTGCCTAGGCACCACAGTGGTGCCTAGGCACCACAGTGGCACGTGGTGCCTAGGCACCAAAGTGGTGCCTAGGCACCACGTTGCCTAGGCACCAGGTGCCAGGTGCCTGGTGCCTAGGCACCACGTCGCCTAGGCACCACAGTGGTGCCTAGGTGTACGGTGCCCAGGCACCTTGTAAAGGTGCCTGGGCACCGTTGTGGCGTTGCCGTGCCATGGCACGGGTGGGCCGTGCCATGGCACGGCCCCAGCACGGCCCAGCTGGGCCGTGCTGGACACGGCCCAGCTGGGCCGTGCTGGACACGGCCCAGCTGGGCCGTGCCAAAGCACGGCCCATGACGGGCCGTGCTGGCACGGCCCATGACGGGCCGTGCTGGCACGGCCCGTGGCCCATTTTAAAATGGGCCACGGGCCGTGCCAAATTTAATTTTTTTTAATGGGCCGTGCCTGGCACGGCCCATTAATAAATGGGCCGTGCCAAGCACGGCACGGCAAATTTTTAGGCACGGCGGGCCTGGGCCGTGCCTGGCACGGCACGGCCCAGTGCCCACCTCTAGTGCCGTTGGTTGCCGGCTCCTGATTTAAATTATAAAATATATATATTAGCCGTCCAAACGCATTTATATTTTATTACCTTATGTTGGATAATTTTTAAGGCAAAAATATACTTTTGACCCCAAACTTTTAATCAATATGTTTAATCATCAAACTTTTAACTATTAGTCTTTATCTTTTAAAAAAATTACATTCTTATCATCCTATAAAATAAATTAAAATTCATAAAATATTTTAGAATTCAAATTAATAAAATCATTGGCATATCATATTAAGTCATTCTATTAATTTGAATTGCTTCCATCTTCAAATATGAAGAATTAGACTGCAATAATTGAACGTCTAAATGAAACTTTGAGGATTAAAAGTATGTTTTAGTATAATTTTCAATGATATATTTTTATACATACATTCTAAGATAAAAATAATTATTAGCCTACATCAACTTGATGATCAATAGATTGAAATTTATTTATTATATTTATTAAATTAAAAAATTAGTCTGTATTTTTATATTTTAATTTTTTATTAAAATTTAATTTTTATCTTAAAAAATTAAAGTAGACTCCTTGATTTTCTAACGCCTTAATTTGATTTTATATTTAAATAACACTTAAAAGCATAATAAAAGATTCAGAGTTAAAACTTACACATATGACATAATAAAAGTAATTAAGAAAAATTAAAATTAATTCATATTTATGGATTTTATTATTAAAATTTAATCTCATCTTTAAAAAAGAATGACAATTTCTCAAGTTCTTATCTTAATTTACCGATGCTTCTTTTTTACATTTAATTCCATATTTAAATAAAATATAATTCTGTCTTTAAAAAATTATTAGACTTCTCAAGATTTCAACATCTCAATTTATGAATGGCTTATTTCCACACTTAAATTTCATATTTAAATGGCATATAAAGTACAATAAAAAGATTATAACACAAACATCAATGATTTAAATAGCATTTAAGTCATCTATATCATTTCAACTTTGCAATTTAATATAAGACTTAGTTCATATTTTATTTTTATTTTATATCATCAGAATTTAATTCCGTGTTAGAAAAATTACAATGGACTTATCAAGTTCCTAATGCCTCAATTTAATTTTATATTTAGTTAATATTTAAAAGCATAATAAAATACTTACTATCAAAACTCTAATGACTTAAAGACATTCTAAGTCACCTATAGACGTGGCATAATAATAAATATTTTTTTAAAAAATACCTATGATATTTATTTTTCTTTTATTATTAAAATTTAACTCCATCTTAGAAAAAAAAAGTGCAATAAACCCATCAAGTTTCAAACGTCTCAATTTGCTAATGCCTTATTTTTACACTTAATACGGCTGACCATCTCCTCTGGGTGGTGTTATAACCTTTTGCATGATTTTCGGAAATAATGATGTGACAGCTAATCCCAGAGATGGAATCTTGGCTCCGGCCTCCAGCGACGGCTCCGGCCTTTGACTCCAGCCTCCAGCGACGGCTCCGGCCTTTAGTTCCGGCCTCCAGCGATGGCTCTGGCCTTTGGCTCCGACCTCCAGCGACGGTTCCGGCCTTTGGCTCCGGCCCTAACTTGGTGTCTTTCCTGCATACACAATGACCCGCCTCAGGTAACAGATCCTGAGATTCAAGATCTGTTACCGTATACCTCGCTCATCGAAATCACGGGCAAGTGCTAGCATGCCCGGCAGTTACCGCCACAAGCGGCCGCCATCCAGCAACGGCTTAACCACTTGCCGTTCGAAGGAGCTTATCCCAACGAGGAAGATTCGACGGTTCGAAAGAGGACGAAAAGAAAGGAACCTCCCATACATGTATAAAAGGACCCCGAACTCAACAAAAAAGGGGATCTCTCTCTCTCTCTACTACACAACTGAGCGACAAGTTTACTAACTTGAGTGTCAAAGGGTCCTCCCCGGGAACACTGGCCAGGGACTTCTTGCAGGTTTCCGAAGAAGGAAGACGACCTCTCCACCCCATTTGAAAGTCTACAATAGATCTCAGTATGCCCGGCGCTCATCACCGGTGATTTGTCCGCATCAGATTGGCGCGCCAGGTAGGGGGTCCGTACCCGGGGAAGGCGAAAGTTCTCCCTGTGACCCCACCGATTCTGCGAGGAAGACGATGGTGACAACACGAGTACATGAGGCTTCCACCAGCCAGGCCGTAGAGCGCATTCCGCGGGCTGAGCAATCGGAGGCCAACCTCCGTGTTCCGCCCCCTGCACAGATGAGCCAGCCTGACCGGCTTGAGGTTCTGGCTCACCAGGTCTAGGACCTGATGACAATGGTACGAAGACTGCAAGAACACTGCTTTGTCGCTGCACTTCAACCCCCTGCGCCTGGTGAAAGGGTGCGGGGGATAATTCAATCTCATCAAGGCGGGACCCCACCCAAGGTCTCCCGTCACTCACCTCCTGAACCTCATCGCCGAGAGGCCTCAAAGCGACGGCGGTCCCCCTCCCATCACTCTGGTCGTTCCCACCAACGGCCGGACGAGAGAGAATCCAGACGGTTGCGCTCCTTATGCCGGCGATCTTCTTCGGCTTCCTCTTCTGACTCATCTAAAGACGGCACCCTCAGGAAGACTACCCGTCGGGCCGAGCAATGGCTCGATGAGTATCATCGACGGTTGGAGGAGCTTAGCCGCCGGATCGCTAACCCTCACGGGACGGACTATGAGCACCGCCCCCCGCTTTCCCGGCGCATCATGGAGGAACCGGTCCCGCCCCATTTTTGTCTCCCCCAACTGGACTCGTACGATGGCACGACGGACCCATTGGACCACCTGGAAAGCTACAAGGTCCTCATGCAGGTCCAGAGAGCGACGGACTTCCTTTTATGTGTCGCCTTTCCGGCCACCCTTCGCAAGGCGGCACGTGCATGGTATTTCCACCTGCCACCGCGCAGCATCAATTCATTCCGACAGCTCGAGCGATCTTTCCTGGCCCACTTTGATGCGTGCCGAAAGATCCCACGAGTGGTTGATAGCTTATTCGCTGTCCAGCAAAGGAGTGGCGAGACCTTGAAGGACTTTGTCGCTTGGTTCAAGGAAGCAGCATTGGAGGTATACAACCTAGATGATTCTGTAGCCACTTTGGCATTAAAGCGAGGACTTCATCCCTCTAGGTTTGCCTATTCCCTAGACAAGAAGCCTCTGAGTTCTTATGCTGAGCTTCTAAGCCGGGCATAGAAATACATCCGTGCTGACGAGACGGATTCTTCCAGGAGGGAAGCTGACAAGAACCCCAGCAAGAAACCACCGCCTACTGAGCATGCCGGAGCACGACCCCGGAAGCCTGAGCCTCCTCACCGCCCAGATCGCCGGCCACAGACGCTTATTCCTAAGGAGCAATTCACTCCCTTCATGGCTCCTATATCTCATATCCTACTAGAAATCGAGCAGGAACCTTACTTCAAGCGTCCGACCCCCTTGAAGTTTGGGAACCCCCGCAACAAGGAACTTTACTGCCGGTACCACCGAGACTATGGTCATGACACCGAGGACTGCCGCCATCTGAAGAAGGCCATTGAGGAGCTTATCCAGCAGGGTCACTTGGGCAAATTCGTTCGAAGGAAAAACCTTCCTACTCCAGGTCCATCGGTGCCTCCGACACTTCAGACCGGCGTGGACAATGCTCTTACGGAGAAGACCATAGCTATGATTTCCTGGGGGGCAGGTGGTGGTTCAAAAAGATAGCGAGAGGGAATAGATTCTGTAATTCCTTTCTTTGGAAAGGATTTAGATGGGGTAGTTAATAAGCACGACGACAGCATCGTTGTGTCCATGACCATAGCCAAACATCCTGTAAAAAGAATTTTAGTTGATAGTGGGAGTTCGGTGGATGTTTTGAGCTACGAAGCTTTTGTTCGGATGAACCTGTTGAAGTCTTCCCTCCGATCCGTCGCCACGCCTCTAATGGGCTTTACTGGGGACTCGGTGAGCGTTGAAGGGGAGATTTCCCTCCCTGTCACGGCTGGAACCCCTCCATGTCAGAGCACCGTGGTCATAAATTTTATGGTGGTCCGGGTCCCGCTGGCTTATAACGCTATATTGGGGAGACCATGATTGAATTTGCTAGATGTCTTGATCTCCACTAAGAGATTATTGGTAAGATTCCCCACCGACGAAGGAGTCGAAGAAATGAAAGGAGAGCAAAGCCCGCCACCGCTTTGCTATCACATGTCTCCCAGTCCACTGGAGGTAGCGTCGGCAATAGCCTCTAAGCCGCTCGACCCCCAGGAGCTGGGAAGGAGGGGAGAACCAGCCGAGCACCTCCTAACCCTCCCCTTGGGGGATGACCCGGCAAGGACCATCCAGGTTGGGGCGTTGCTTCCAGAGGAGGCACGCGATCGACTTCTCACTTTCCTGCGTGCCAACGCCGACGTCTTTGCATGGTCGTCCTCAGACATGCCGGACGTCCCTGAGGAGGTGATCACCCATCGGCTCAACCTCAGGCTAGAGTGTCGGTCGGTCCGACAGAAGAAAAGGAGCTTCGCTCCAGATAGACAGAAAGCTATCGACGAGGAAGTTCGCAAGTTGACGGCTGCATGCCATATTCGGGAAGTACATTACCCTGAATGGTTGGCCAACGTGGTGATGGTCCATAAGACTAATGGAAGCTAAAGAATGTGCATGGATTTCACCGATCTCAACAAAGCATGCCCCAAGGACAGCTTTTCCCTGCCCCGGATCGATCAACTGGTGGACGCTACATCCGATTATGAGGTCCTTAGCTTCATGGATGCTTTCTCTGGGTACAATCAGATCAGGATGAACCCAGTGGATGAGGAAGCTACCTCCTTCATAACTGAGAAGGGGTTGTACTGCTACAAGGTAATGCCATTTGGGCTAAAAAACGCGGGAGCCACCTACCAAAGGTTAATGAATAAAGTCTTCGAAGGCCAGATAGGACGCAACATGGAGGTGTACGTGGATGACATGCTGATAAAAAGTGTCCACGCCACCGACCATATCGCTGACTTAACGGAAACTTTTGACAACCTTCGTCGGTACCAGATGAAGCTGAACCCATGCAAGTGTGCATTTGGGGTGACAGCTGGAAAGTTCTTGGGTTTCATGGTGACCCGGCGGGGGATCGAGGCAAACTCGGACAAAGTTCAAGCCATCTTGGACATGAGGTCTCCCACCAATAAGAAGGAAATACAGCGCCTGACGGGAAGGATGGCCGCCTTGAGTCATTTCCTGTCCAAGTCTGCTGAAAGGTGCCTACCTTTCTTCAAGGCGCTCCGCAAGGCCAATGGATTCGAATGGACAAAAGAATGTCAGAAGGCGTTCGAGGGGCTAAAGGAATTCTTATCTACCCCGCCGCTGCTATCCAAGCCAACAGGTGGAGAAGAACTCCTTCTGTACCTTGCAGCTTCTCCCGAAGCCGTTAGTTCTGTGCTGGTCCGCGTGGACACCAATGGCATGCAAAAGTCGGTGTATTACACAAGCAAGGTGCTCCACGATGCGGAGACCAGGAACTCGAAGATTGAAAAGATTATCTTCGCATTGATCGTGTCTGCCCAGCGCCTGCGGCCATACTTTCAAGCCCACTCGATCGCGGTGATCACAGACCAACCTCTAAAGACAATTCTCGCTCGCCCGGATACTTCCGGCCGATTGGCAAGGTGGGCGCTCAAGTTGGGGGAATTCGATCTATCTTTCCACCCTCGGTCGGCCATGAAATCTCAAGTCCTGGTGGATTTTTTGGTCGAGTGCACCTGGGGAGAGGAGCAACCCGAAGATCCTTCTACAAACCCCTCGCCTCTTGGAACCAGTGATGATGAATGGGTCCTTCATGTAGACAGGGCGTCAAATTCTCAAGGGAGCAGAGCAGGCCTCATCCTGGCCAACTCGGATGGAGTCGTAACCGAGTGCGCACTCCGCTTCCTCTTTCCAGCCACCAATAATCAGGCGGAATATGAAGCTCTGCTGTCTGGGATAAGATTAGCCCAAGAGCTCGGGGTAAAATGCCTTAGGGCGTTCACTGACTCCCAACTGGTCGCTAGCCAAATCGTAGGGGAATATGAAGCAAGGGATCCCATCATGTCCCGCTATTTAAGTATGGTACAGTCGCAAGCTTCTCTCTTAGCTTACTTTAACGTTAGCTACATCCCTCGATGGGAGAATGCTAGAGCCGACGCTTTATCCCATCTTGCCACCTCAACTAATGAGATGCTGGAAAGAGCTTATGTAGAGCACTTGGAAGCCCCGAGTATTGACATAACAAGAGAAACTCTACCAGTTGAGCAGGAGCCTTCCTGGATGGACGCTTATGTCCGGTACTTTACCGATGGTACCCTCCCAGAAGACCCTGTCGAGCCAAGAAACTCAAAAGACGGGCCCCGAAGTTTTTCATAATGAAGGGAAAACTCTATCGAAGGTCGTTCTCATACCCAGTTCTTAGATGTGTTGGCCCCACAGAAGCAGATTATATCCTGCGAGAGATACATGAAGGTATATGTGGAAGCTATCTGGGGGGCAGAGCTCTCGCATACAAAGCCCTACGGCAGGGATATTACTGGCTGACAATGAAGGAGGATGCGTCCGAACTTGTTAAGAGGTGTGACAGCTGCCAGCGCCATGCTAATATTCAACATCAATCGGCATCCCAGCTGACCCCCCTGGCCGCACCCTGGCCCTTTACCCAGTGGGGCATGGACATCTTGGGACCATTCCCTCCAGCCTCCGGACAACGTAAGTTCTTAGTGGTAGCAGTTGACCATTTCACCAAGTGGATCGAGGCGGAGGCTCTCGCTAAGATCACCAAGGGCAAAGTAAGGTCTTTCTTCTGGAAGTCTTTCGTGTGCCGGTTCGGGCTGCCGCACACCCTCGTTACTGATAACGGCCGACAGTTTGACAACACGGCCTTTCGGGAATTCTGCATCGGCTTGGGCATCCATCAACGATTCACCTCTGTGGGGCACCCCCAAACCAATGGCGCAGCCGAGGTGACCAATCGTATCATCCTCCAAGGGCTCAGGGCTCGGCTAGATGGCTGCAAAGGGCGTTGGGTGGAGGAACTCCCTATGTATTGTGGACATACCACACGACGCCACGAGCCCCCACCGGGGAAACTCCTTTCAGCCTGGTCTTTGGGACCGAGGCAGTCATTCCGGTGGAGATAGGAGTCCCCAGTCCCTGGACAGAGTTATACCACGAAGAGAGCAACCCAAACCAGCTGCGGGCTGATCTAGATTTAGTAGAAGAATTGCGAGACCAGGCGCAACTTCGCATGGCAGCTTTCCATCAGCGAGCGACCAAATACTATAATGCTCGAGTACGGTCCAAGATGTTCCGCTCTAGAGATCTCGTTCTGCAACGAGCTGAAGTATCAAAGCCAACGGAGGGGGGCAAGCTGGCACCGAAATGGGAAGGACCATACCGTGTCAAGGAGGTACTTCATCACGGGGCATACAAAGTTGAAGAGCTAGACGGGAAACCGCTTCCTCGCACTTTGAACGCCGATAATTTATGCTGGTATTATCAGTAATGTGCTAACTTCATTAATTTGAATCTACTTGACAGATTGCTTTTCAAAATGTTTGCATTATTTTTTAAGTGATCACGCTTTGCACTTAAGACCAGCTCCGCGTCAGCAATTAAGACCGGCTTCACACCGGCAATTAAGATCGGCTCTGCATCGGCAATTAAGACCGGCTCCACGTCGATACCAAAGACCGGCTCCGCGTCGGCAATTAAGACCGACTCCCTGCGTCGGCACCAAAGACCGGCTCTGCATCGGCAATTAAGATCGGCTCCGCATCGGCACCAAAGACCGGCTCTGCGTCGGCAATTAGGCCTGGCCCCACGTCGGCACTTAGGGACAACGTGTCGGCGCACATAGTCCCATTCTGCATGACATATCTAACGAGGCAGTAGGCATTCCATGGCTTCACACCCGCACAAGCAGGGTCTTATACTACCTACAGTTCTCAACTTTCGTCTCTACAACCGAAATTGATCCCGCATCAGTTTCCTAACATATAGGAATCGTGCTCTTCAGCCATTGATTGTTGATTCGCGACAACTCACACAAGCAAAGCTAATTATGACCAAAGACAAGTGTTGAGAATTAAAATATTCATTGATGGCTAAAAGTTTACAAAATTGCCGATATGAGTCGGGCTTGGAGCAATACAATAAAAAAAACTAAGGGTCATTTGGGGCCGGATCGTCATCTTCAGGGACTTCATCTGGCTCCAACCCTTCAATCCCCTCGAGGTCGTAGAGTTCTTGGATTTTTTCCTTGCAGTCTTGGAAGTCGGCCTCGTAAGCGAATGTCGTCGATTCGGCTAGTTTCTTACTAAAGGCTTTAGACTTTCTGAAATCCTCTACGGCCTCTGTAGTTCTTTTCTCCGCCTCGAAGGTTTTTCGCTCGGCCTCCATGACCTTTTTATCGGCCTCGACAGCCTCCCTCTTGGCTTCAGTCACCGTCGCCTCCAAGTCGGCAATCTTGGCGTCGGACTGGCGGGCGACCTCTTTGGCTGCATCTATTTCAATGGAGGCGGAATCCAATCGGTTCTTCAAAATGCACATTTCTGATTCTGCTACCTCCAGTCTCTCCTCGGCCATTCTTTGCTTCTCTTCGGCTGCCTGGGCGTTATCCAGCTCGTTGGCCGCCCGACACTGGGCAACTTTCAGCGCGTACTCTGCCTTCTCAGCTCTCAGCCCTCAGCTGGATGGCTTTGACTTCGCCCTTTAAGGTGGCCCAGGTATCCTCCAAGGCCATCTCTACCTTTTCTGCCCTAGCCTGGAGTGATGGCATCTCCTCCCGCGACTGGTCGAGGGCAGCATCACTCAGGGTCCAAAGGTCCCTCATGGCGATCAGAGAGTTCAGTGCCTGGACGGAATGTCAATGTTAAAAAAAATAAACAAACAAAACAAAGGCAAAAAGGATAATAGGGCAAAGCTTACCCAAAGATGTGCCACGGACGCCTCGCGGAAGAAGGTGGCCCTCCCCTAATGTCGAAGAAACTCCTGCACCTCTACCATAGATGCTTCGTCCAATGCCTGCTTGTTGGAGAGATTGTTGAGAAATTGTTGCCCCAATTTTATTGATTTTGATGATTACCAAAAGCCATGAGTATATTAAAAGATGCAATGAATTTATTTACATGAGCAATGAATTTATTTCTCATAATCAATGAGTATGTTAAGTATGACTATAATCAATTGGAAAGTAGCTTCAAGCTCCATGTTTAAGCTTTCAAAAAGGAATTTTTATACTTCATATTTCAATCAATGAGTTTTTGGAACATATCTTGAATTGATTCTTAATGTCAAATTTATTATATTCAAGTCAAAAATTGATTTAAAATTAATCTAGAACGAATTTCAAAGTCAATCAGAAAATTCTCTGATTTTTGATATGTTCCTGAGCCGACTCTAGAGTTTCAGAGTCGACTCCACTCAGTATACAGAGATTCCTGATTTTCTCGAGTCGACCCCTGTGATTACAAGAGTCGACCCCCGATATTGTCGAGCCGACTCCATGACTGTAAGAGTCAACTCTGCTCAGACTCCAGAGAGTTATTTTTCTAAGCACTTCTCGAGTCGACCCCTTGCTTTTCATGAGTCGACCCCCAACTGTCAGGAGCCGACACCTTATTTTCTTGAGTCGACCCCTTAACTATCTGAATGTTTCTATTTTTGGCATCGCGTCTTCGAGCCGACTCGCCTAAAGTTGGAGCCGACTCCAACAAATCTGGGCGTGACTTTTTCTGTATGCCAACTCAGCGCCAATGGTAATATTTTTTAATAACGGCTATATTTCTTTGTTTCTAACGACTATATTTTTGCAGAGTCTATAAATAGAGAGGCCGTTTTCAAATCAAAACATATACATATATAGATCAAGAGAGAAAAAAAAAGAAAATCTTTCAGAAAGAGGAAAAACAGAGCGTCATTTGAAAAATCCGAGATTCAAAAATAGAGTGAAAGAGAAGGAGTGAAATCAAAGGAGACTTCATCTGTGCTCAAGTTCATCAATCCAAAAAGTCTAGAAGAAAATCCAAGAGCCATTCAAGATCAAATCAAGAGATTTTCAACATTCAAAGAAAGGGAGAATAAGTTCAAATTAACTCCAACATTCAATCCGTGAAGAATCTAAGCTGAGGCCCGATTCCACACTTCAAAGGAGTTGAGGAAAAGAAGAAAAGAAGAAAAGCCTGCACTCAAATCGAATCTAAACAGGCCCTTCTAAACTTTGCTTTTATTTTGAAATATCTGCTCAAAAGGAGCTGTTTTGTACTAAACTCATATTTTTATCTTGTGGTTTGCTAATTCAATCAGTGGATTGAATTAGTAGAGGTAGTTTACCTCGGCACAAGCTAAGGATAGCTTGTGTGTTGGGTTTTGTGCTGGTGAGCCCATGTAAAACCGGCTGGGTTCGTTGTGATCCCGGGAAAATAATAAGTTTGGATTGTGAGCTTGTAAAATAACTCGACTGTAATCGAGGAGATTATAGTGTGGACCCAAGTGAAGCTTGGGAGTGGACGTAGGTGTTGGATACACCGAACCACTATAAAATCTTTGTGTTTGCCATGTTTATTTGTCTCTCTCTCTCTCTTGCTATTGTGCTTTAACTTGAATTAATTGTGTATATCCTCTCATCAATAGTTTAAATTATTTTAAAAGGCTTAATTTTTAAAGTACCCAATTCACCCCCCCCTCTTGGGTTGCCATCTGAGCCAACAATTGGTATCAGAGCTTGTGCTCATTTGTTTTTGATTGATCACACGATCAAGAGCGAAAGATCCAAATGGCAACACAAGCCAGCTCGAGTTTTGCTGAGGGCCATTCTACAAATAGACCATCCTTATTTAATGGTTCCAACTATTCATATTGGAAAGCAAGAATGAGGATATTCATTCAAGCTTCAGATTATGAATTATGGAGTATCATAATTAATGGACCTAGTATACCCACACACTTAGTTGATGGTTCTATAGTTCCTAAGCCCGAAAGGGATTGGAATGAAAATGATAGGAAGATGGCTCAGCTTAATGCAAAAGCCATGAATGTTTTATATTGTTCTCTTGATGCTAATGAATTTAATCGTATCTCTATCTGTAATTCCGCTAAAGAGATATGGGATAGATTAGAGGTTACCTATGAGGGAACCAACCAAGTTAAAGAATCTAAGATTAATATACTTGTGCATAAATATGAATTGTTTAGCATGGAACAATCTAAAACCATAACATGCATGTATACTAGATTTACTGATATTGTTAATGGTTTGAAGAGTCTTGGAAAAACCTATACTAATGCTGATTTGGTTCACAAAATTCTTAGGTCACTACCAAGATCATGGAAAGCCAAAATGATAGCCATTCAAGAAGCCAAAGATCTAAACACTTTAACTTTGGAAGAGCTTCTTGGATCCCTTATGACCCATGAATTGACAATGAAGCAACATATGGAGGAGGATAGCAAAAAGAAGAAGACAATTACCCTCAAGGCTGCAGAAGTTGAAGATAGCAGCAGCGATGATGAGGATGATGATGAAGACATAGCTCTTCTAGCAAGAAAATTTAAGAAATTTATGAGGAGAAAGAAACCCTTCCATAAAAAGAAATTTGGAAATAAGATGAAAGGAGAAAAGGAAAAAGATAAGGACAAGGACAAAGAGAAAGACCCCTTGATCTGTTATGAATGTAAGAAACTGGGGCATTATAGATATGATTGTCCTCAATTGAAAAAGACTTTCAAGAAAAAGAAGAAAGCGTATGTTGCAACTTGGAGCGATAGTGATGAATCTTCTTCTGAAGAAGAAGAACAAAAAGAGGTTGCCAACATTTGTTTTATGGCGAACGACGACGACGAGGTAAGTTCTGAAAACCCTTGTGATGATTTTGCTTTTGATGAATTATTTGAAGCCTTCAATGAACTTGTAGATGATTTTAAAATTTTGAAAAAGAATATAAATCTCTGAAAACTGAAAACATAAACTTAATTAAAGAGAAAAATGAAGTGATGCTTGTAATTAAAGATTTAAAAGGTAAAAAGGAGATGTTTCTTAAAGAAAAGGATGATTTTACTCATAAAATTAATATACTAAAATCTGAAAACGAAAATCTAATAAAAGATTTGAAAAAGCAAATACAAACTCTATCTTTGAAAAATGAACAGCATATTGTAGAAAATGAATTTCTAAAAAAAGAAGTTAAAAAATAAAGATATTATTGATAAATTCACCTTAAGTTCTACTAAACTATACATGATTTTAGAAAGTCAAAAAGCAGTTTTTGATAAGGCTGGATTAGGATATAATACATTTAGAAAATAAAAATCTTTGAAAAACATTTTTGTACATGCTAGCCAAAGTAACATCACTTGTTTTAAATGCAATTTAAAAGGGCATAAATCATTTGAATGTAATTTACAAAAACCAAATAAGAATTTAAATTTTAAAGGGAAGAAAATATGGGTTCCAAAAGGAACAATATTTGTTGCTACTAACCATGAAGGACCCAAGAAAGCTTGGGTACCTAAACATAAAGTTTGATTTTATTGCAGGAATGTCATGTAACCAAAAGATCAAAGAGAAAGTGGTATCTTGATAGTGGCTGCTCAAGACATATGACGGGTGACAAAGAAGAATTCATCACCCTTGAAGAAAAGAAAGGAGAAGTTGTTACGTTCGGTGATAATGGTAAAGGTCAGATTATGGGCCTTGGTAAAATCCATATAACTCCATCCACTTTTATAGATAATGTACTTTATGTTGATGGTTTGAAGCATAACTTAATTAGTATAAGCCAATTGTGCGATAAAGATTTTAAAGTATCATTTGAAACTTCTTTCTGCACAGTATCTAATTCCATTAATAATAGTATTGTATTTACTGGTTATAGACATGACAATGTTTACTTGGTTGATCTAGATAAATTATCTATGAGTGATCATTGCTTAATTGCTGATAATGCTAATATGAATGAAATTAGATGGTTATGGCATCGTAGATTAGGTCATGCAAGCACACACCTAATTTCAAACTAATTAAAATGGACTTAGTTAAAGGGTTACCTAAAATAGATTTTGAAAACAATAAAATATGTGATGCATGTCAATTTGGAAAATAAACAAGAAGTTCTTTCAAATCTAAAAATATTGTTTCAACTTCTAGGCCATTAGAGCTACTTCACATGGACCTTTTTGGACCAACTAGAACCACAAGTCTAGGAGGAAAGAAATATGGTTTTGTGATTGTAGATGATTACTCTAGATACACTTGGGTATTATTGTTAGCTCACAAAGATGAGACTTTCTCGATATTCCTAAAATTCTTTAAGAAAGTCACAAATAAGAAAAACACTGCCATAGTGTCTCTAAGAAGTGATCATGGAACTGAATTTGAAAATCACCTATTTGAAAATTTTTGTGCTGAAAATGGTATTAATCATAATTTTTCTGCACCTAGGACCCCACAACAAAATGGTGTTGTAGAAAGGAAAAACAGGACTTTAGAAGACATGGCCCGTACCATGCTATGTGAAAGCAACCTACCAAAGTACTTTTGGGCGGAAGCTATAAACACGGCATGTTATATTTTAAATAGAGCCCTAATAAGATTAATACTTAAGAAAACACCTTATGAACTATGGCAAAACAGAAAACCTAATATTAGTTATTTTCATGCATTTGGTTGTAATATTTTATTCATAATAATGGTAAAAATAATTTAGGCAAATTTAATGCTAAATCTGATGAAGGAATATTCTTAGGATATTCAACAACTAGTAAAGCATATAGAGTATTTAACAAGAAAACTTTAATTGTTGAAGAATCTATTCATGTAGTTTTTGATGAATCTTTAGCAACTAGTTCCGAAAAGTTTGATGATGAGGAAGATACAAACATAATTGAGAAAGATCTTGAAAAGTTAAATATTGATGTATTTTCAGATCATGAGCAAGAGGCTAAAGATAATGATTCACCTAAGGATGATGATACTAACACTAATCATAATGATATAGATCTTTCTAGAGATTGGAGATACGCTTATAGTCACCCTAAGGAATTGATTATAGGTGATCCATCTCAAGGAATAAGAACTAGATCATCTATGAGAAATATTAGTAATCATCTTGCATTTGTATCACAAATTGAACCTAAAACTATTGAAGAAGCTGAAAAAGATAATAATTGGATGTTAGCTATGCAAGAAGAATTAAATCAATTTACTAGAAATAATGTATGGACATTAGTAGAAAGACCTAAAGATCATTCTGTTATAGGATCAAAATGGGTATTTAGAAATAAACTAGATGAAAATAGCATAGTAATTAGAAACAAAGCTAGATTAGTTGCAAAAGGATATAATCAAGAAGAAGGTATTGATTTTGATGAAACCTTTGCACTAGTAGCTAGATTAGAAGCCATTAGATTATTACTTGCATTTGCATGTCACATGAATTTCAACTTATTTCAAATGGATGTAAAGAGTGCTTTTTTAAATGGATTTATAAATGAAGAAGTGTATGTAGAACAACCACCAGGTTTTGAAGATTATGAATTTTCAAATCATGTTTTTAAATTGCATAAAGCATTATATGGTTTGAAACAAGCACCTAGAGCATGGTATGATATATTAAGTAAATTCTTAATTGAAAATAATTTTATAAGAGAAAATATAGATAAAACATTATTTTTGAAAAGAAAAGGTAAAGATTTATTAGTAGTTCAAATATATGTTGATGATATTATTTTTGGTGCTACTAACAATCTTCTATGTCAAGAATTTGCTAAGTTGATGCAGGGTGAGTTTGAAATGAGCATGATGGGAGAACTCAACTTCTTCCTTGGACTCCAAATCAAACAAGAAAAGGAAGGGATTTTTATCAACCAAACCAAGTACACGAAGGAACTACTCAAAAAGTTTGGTATAGATTCAATAAAACCCCTTGGAACTCCAATGAGTCCTTCATGCAAGTTAGACAAAGATGAGGAAGGTAAGAAAGTTGATCAAAAGTATTATCGAGGTATAATCGGATCTCTACTCTACTTAACTGCTAGTAGACCTGATATAATGTTCTCTGTTTGTCTATGTGCTAGATTTCAATCAGAACCTAAAGAATCTCACTTAACTGCTGTTAAAAGAATATTAAGATACTTAAATGGAACAAAAAATGTAGGTTTATGGTATTCTAGAGACTCAACATTGAACTTAATTGCATATTCTGATTCTGATTATGCTGGATGTAAGTTAGATAGGAAAAGCACAAGTGGTGCATGCCAATTCTTAGGAGGTAACTTAATCTCATGGTTTAGCAAAAAGCAAAATTCAGTTGCATTATCAACTACTGAAGCTGAATATGTTGCAGCTGGAAGTTGCTGTGCTCAAATCCTATGGATTAAGCGACAACTTGAAGACTATGGTATCACACTTGACAAAACACCTATAAAATGTGACAATACAAGTGCAATTAATCTAACAAAAAATCTAATTCAACATTCTAGGACAAAACACCTAGAAATTAGATATCATTTTATTAGAGAACATGTAACTAATGGAGAAATATGTCTTGATTATGTTAATACTGAAGATCAATTAGCAGATATATTTACAAAACCCTTGAGTGAAGAAAGATTCTGTTATCTTAGAGGAGAGTTAGGGATTTGTGATCCATTAGAATGAATTTGAAACCCCTAAGAAAAATTATCTAGAACTCTTTCTATCCTTTGATTTTAAGGAAATTTTATCTAAAATTCTTACAAATCCCTGATCTTTAAGGAAATCTTATCTAGAATTCATATCTAATTGGTCTATTAAAATCCAATGATTTTTTATCAATTTCTATAATCAATGTCCGGACACATTTCAGATTCTCTGAAACTTTATGTTTTTGCTATGAAATGGTCCCGAAGCCGACTCGATCAGTATCGGAGTCGACTCCATGTTTCTGCTAAAACTCTGGAGCCGACCCCATCTCTGTGCGAGTCGACTCCACTTCGGGTTAGGTTTCTGTGACTACCCGGAGTCGACTCCATACTTTGTGGGAGCCAACTCGAAGTGGTCCCAGGTCGATTTTTTTAGGGCAGAGTCGACCCCTCGTTCATTTCTATCTTCTCAAATCAATCAAAATCTCTCTCCAAAGATTTGTCCAACCTACCCCGCCTTGGTTAAAGAGTTTTATAAAAAATTGTCAAGAGGAGATAATGGATTGGTCAGCTTGATTAGAGGAAATAGGATAAATGTCACAGTGGATATACTCTCAAGACTTTTGGATCTTTCAGTGTCTGGTCCTTCTACATTTTCACCTGATGATAGGAGCCCGACTTTATCAAGATTGTTAAATAAAGAAATTGTTGGTTTTGAAGAAGTCCAAGCAAATCAACTATCTTTGGAATTAAGGCTTCTCCATAACATATGCAGTAGGATTCTGTTCCCTAAGACTGGGAGGTTTGATTATGTATCTGAGAGAGACATTTTTGTTATGGATGTTGTAGTGGCTGGAAGACCTATCAATCTTCCGAATATGATAATTTGGTACATAGCTGACTGTGGGAGCAAGAAGAAATCAAGTCTACCCTATGGCATGATATTAACTAAGATTTTTCAAAGCCAAGGGATAATTATTTCCGATAGTGAGCCATTGAGAAATTTGAGACACACTGATTACTATAGCTTGGCTACTATTCATAGGATGGGATTTGTGAAGAAAGATGGTAGATGGGAAAGGAAAAATCAGTTGGAAGATAGAGCCGCTGATGTTGAGGCACCTGGACCTTCTGTTAGACATTCATCACCTGTGCCTCCTAGTTCTTCTGTTCCAGTTCCGGCCCCTTCTCCTGCTCCAATGTTTGATCAGCCATCTTCTTCATTAGTTGGTTTTTCGGATCTTCAGTTAGAGCAGCTCAAGAGTCTTCTTGATGCTCAAGAGGATAGAATGAAGACTGAGTTTGACAATAAATTCATGTATCTTAAAGAAACTCTCTATTCATTAGAAGATCAAATTACCAAGATTGAATCTACTCTTAGCTCCTCTACTGAGTCTTTAAGTGGTGATTTAAAAAATATTTTTGAAGAACTTAAAGATATTTGTGGAGATGGTAAGACTTATGCAAAGTGCAATGTCGAGCTTCAAGACAAGATTTTAACTGCTTGTACTTTTGTGGACGAAAGACTGAGAGAATATGTCAAGCTTCAAACTGATGGAATGAAGAACATCGTAGATCAGTTAACAAGAATTGTAAGGACACATTTTTGATGTAATGGATGTTTAGTTTTTGCAATGTAATGAAATTTATATTATGGTTTACATTTTGATATAATGAAGTAATGAAAAGTTATTTTTGAATGTTCAATGAAGTTTAAGTTTGAATGTACTTCTCTTATTTATCAATGAATCTCAGTTCATGTTAAAGCATATCTTAAATCGTGAATGTGATTGTGTTTGATGCTTCTCTACCTTTTTGTTGATAACAAAAAGGGGGAGAGTTTTATACATGACTGTATATGCATGGAAGAAATTAAACGAATGTTATTGTATATGCATATAATAATAAATAATTGAATGGGGGAGAGAAGGGAGTAATAATTAAACATTACACATACAGAGAATGAATGGAAAAGAAATTTAGATGAAAATGCTGAATTTTGACATTAAACTGTGTATGAGTTTAAATTGAATGAATGAGATATTTATTTGAGTTTCATAGGGGGAGCTACCTCATTCAGGGGGAGCCTAACTATGAAAATTAAATAAATTCTTCAATTAATCATGCATATACTCAATATTTTTATCATCATCAAAAAGGGGGAGATTGTTGGGGAGATTGTTGAGAAATTGTTGCCCCAATTTTATTGATTTTGATGATTACCAAAAGCCATGAGTATATTAAAAGATGCAATGAATTTATTTACATGAGCAATGAATTTATTTCTCATAATCAATGAGTATGTTAAGTATGACTATAATCAATTGGAAAGTAGCTTCAAGCTCCATGTTTAAGCTTTCAAAAAGGAATTTTATACTTCATATTTCAATCAATGAGTTTTTGGAACATATCTTGAATTGATTCTTAATGTCAAATTTATTATATTCAAGTCAAAAATTGATTTAAAATTAATCTGGAACGAATTTCAAAGTCAATCAGAAAATTCTCTAATTTTTGATACGTTCCTGAGCCGACTCTAGAGTTTCAGAGTCGACTCCACTCAGTATACAGAGATTCCTGATTTTCTCGAGTCAACCCTGTGATTACAAGAGTCGACCCCCGATATTGTCGAGCCGACTCCATGACTGTAAGAGTCAACTCTGCTCAGACTCCAGAGAGTTATTTTTCTGAGCACTTCTCGAGTCGACCCCTTGCTTTTCATGAGTCGACCCCCGACTGTCAGGAGCCAACACCTTATTTTTCTTGAGTCGACCCCTTAACTATCTGAATGTTTCTATTTTTGGCATCGCGTCTTCGAGCCGACTCGCCTAAAGTTGGAGCCGACTCCAACAAATTTGGGCGTGACTTTTTTTGTATGCCAACTCAGCGCCAACGGTAATATTTTTCAATAATGGCTATATTTCTTTGTTTCTAATGGCTATATTTTTGCAGAGTCTATAAATAGAGAGGTCGTTTTCAAATCAAAATATACATATATAGATCAAGAGAGAAAAAAAAAAGAGAAAAATCTTTCAGAAAGAGGAAAAATAGAGCGTCATTTGAAAAATCCAAGATTCAAAAATAGAGTGAAAGAGAAGGAGTGAAATCAAAGGAGACTTCATCTGTCCTCAAGTTCATCAATCCAAGAAAGTCTAGAAGAAAATCCAAGAGCCATTCAAGATCAAATCAAGAGATTTTCAACATTCAAAGAAAGGGAGAATAAGTTCAAATTAACTCCAACATTCAATCCGTGAAGAATCTGAGCTGAGGCCCGATTCCACACTTCAAAGGAGTTAAGGAAAAGAAGAAAAGAAGAAAAGCCTGCACTCAAATCGAATCTAAATAGGCCCTTCTAAACTTTGCTTTTATTTTAAAATATCTGCTCAAAAGGAGCTGTTTTGTACTAAACTCATATTTTTATCTTGTGGTTTGCTAATTCAATCAGTGGATTGAATTAGTGGAGGTAGTTTACCTCGGCACAAGCTAAGGATAGCTTGTGTGTTGGGTTTTGTGCTGGTGAGCCCGTGTAAAACCGGCTGGGTTCATTGTGATCCCGGAAAAACAACAAGTTTGGGTTGTGAGCTTGTAAAACAACTCGACTGTAATCGAGGAGATTATAGTATGGACCCAAGTGGAGCTTGGGAGTGGACGTAGGTGTTGGATACACCAAACCACTATAAAATCTTTGTGTTTGCCGTGTTTATTTATCTCTCTCTCTTGCTATTGTGCTTTAACTTGAATTAATTGTATATATCCTCTCATCAATAGTTTAAATTGTTTTAAAAGGCTTAATTTTTAAAGTACCCAATTCACCCCCCCTCTTGGGTTGCCATCTGGGCCAACACTGCTCAGCCCAGCAGCTGTGGTTCGCCAAAAGTGATTGGAAGGAAGGGTCGACGCCCCTCCTTTCCACTGACATGGGGGCTGCGGGGGAGGATTCTGCCTCTGACTCTGCTGCCTCCGGCCCTTGGCTGGTGGAGGTGCTTCGGTTGTTGCCCCTTTGGGGGGCATGGTAACTGCTGGAGTCAGCCTTATTGTTGCAAGAACCGGCTCCGTCTCCACGGCTTCGGGCGGGGGTGACGGTGCTTTTGCGACCTGCTCTGGAGAAGGATCAAGCAGAATGACAGGAGGGGGAGCCAGAACTGAAGGTGATCCTCTTCCTCCTGCTTGGCTCCGCCTGACTTCCTCGCTGGCCTCGGCCCTTACCATCACTTTCCTAGCGGGCTCGTCGGCTTGGGCTCTTGCCACCTCGTACACGCGCGGGGGATCCACAACTTTGGCCTTTCTAGCATCGGCCCCCATAACGTCGGCCTTCTTCAAAACCTTAGCGCGCAGGGGCTTCACAACTCTGGCCCCTCCAGCGTCGGCCCTCCCCGCGGCGGCCCTCCTTGGAATTTTGGCGACGGCCCTCCTTTCAGCGAGGGGCTCATTCCCGTTGCCTTCCTCTTCTTAGTAACCTCCTACCTGAGCTCGCGAAGCAATGGTGTCATCCCTATAAAAATAGGAGATGAGTAAAAGAAAGAGAAAGAGGGGAAGAAAGAAGGAAAAAGGTGAGTAATCAAGTGCTCACCACCAGAAGGGATTAGGCCAGCGAGACAAAGTTTTTCATCGACCAGAAGCTTATTGCATCTAGGGACATCGACCAGAAGCCCGAGTGCCATTCGATCCCTTAGGAGGATAGAGGAATCCCTATTGGCGTCGATGTTGGGTGTCCCCCAGCTTCCACTTACCCCTTCGATATCAGCAAAAAAGAACTTATCCTTCCACCTTTTAACGGAGGTGGGAAGGTACAACTTAAGGATCCTAGTGAGTCTAGGAGTAAAGGACCACCAACCTGACTGCTTGCGAAGGTTATAAAAACTGCGGAATAAGGAGATGCTGGCCTCTATGCCTTGCAGGTGACAGAGAACCAGAAAGCCAACGATAGTTCGGATCGAGTTAGGGACTAGCTGGGAAGGTGTTAAAGAATATCGGTCCAGAAGGTTAAGGATGAAAGGATGGATAAGTAATCGAAGTCCTGCCTTAAAGAAGGCTCCATACAAGGCAACTCTTCCAGGACGGAAAGAGGCTACCCTATCATCAGGAGCAGGGTAGGACAGACGTAGGTTTGGCGGAAAACTATACTTGGCTCTTAGGTTTACTATGTCTTGAGCAGACATAGTGGAAGCAGTCCCCTCGGGGGACTCCTTGATAGCGCTGGAAGGACCAGCAGCTATCGGACGGCTCCGGGTGGAGGTTCGTCCGACGGTCAGATGACTCCTGGCTACGGGGCGTCTGACCGGCCGCCGCTCTGGTGAGGAGTGGTCGGAGGATGGGGTAGACCATTGGCTTGGCAAGGAAGCGAAAGGTTGAGAAGGAGTGGGGGAACGACCCCCGGAATCAGAAATAGAACAAGAGGGCGAGGAAGCCATGGAGACTAACCTGAAAAACTTGAGCTAAGATCGAAGGAGCACGAGGAGAGAACAGACACGGGAGGCAAACAGACGCTTGCAGACTCAGGGGAGGAAGCTGTAACGTAAGAGAAGGGGGAATGGGAAGATAAGGATAATTTTTTCTTTTATAACCCCATTTCAAATCATCCCGTGGCCGTCCAGTCTGGCCATGTGTCTACCTTCAAATGGAAGCCGCTTCGGCCGCCTATCGGCGCGAAAAACATGAAAAGCTCCACCAATAGAAAGATGGCGGTGGCCTTACCGCAATGATGACACTCGCCTTTTTTATGACTCATTACTTGAGGAAAATCTTCTCCAATCCCAACAGCCCGAACGGACGAAATGATGGTGCGAAAGTCAGCCGCCCAGTGGATATTAACACCCCTTTCGCTGGTGATTGTGCGCTCGCTCATCTCAGGAGCGGGGGGGCATCTGATACGGCTGACCATCTCCTCTGGGTGGTGTTATAAACTTTTGCACGATTTTCAAAAATAATGATGTGACAGCTAATCCCAGAGATGGAATCTTGGCTTCGGCCTCCAGCTCCGGCCTTTGGCTCCGGCCTCCAGCGACGGCTCCGGCCTCCAATGACGGCTTCGGCCTTTGGCTCCGGCCTCTAGCGACGGCTCCGGCCTCCAGTGATGGTTCCGGCCTTTGGCTCCGACCCTAACTTGGTGCCTTTCCTGCATACACAATGACCTGCCTCAGGTAACAGATCCCGAGATTCGAAATTTGTTACCGTATACCTCACTCACCGAAATCATGGGCAAGTACTAGCACGCCCGGCAGTTACCGCCATAAGCGGCCCCCATCCAGCAACGGCTTAACCACTTGCCGTTCGAAGGAGCTTTTCCCAACGAGGAAGATTCGACGGTTCGAAAGAGGACAAAAAGAAAGGAACCTCCCAGACAGGTATAAAAGGACCCCGAACTCAACAGAAAAGGGGATCTCTCTCTCTACTACACAACTGAGCGATAAGTTTACTAACTTGAGCATCAGAGGGTCCTCGCCGGGAACACCGGCCAGGGACTTCTTGCAGGTTTCCAAAGAAGGAAGACGACCTCTCCACCCCATTTGGAAGCCCACAATAGATCTCAGTATGCCTGGCGCTCATCACCGGTGATTTGTCCGCATCAACACTTAATTTCATTTTAAAATAAATGTATCCTATCTTGAAAAAAATATAGTAGATTCCTTGAATTCCTGATGCCTCAATGTCTAGAAAACTCATTTCAGCACTTAGTTCTACATTTAAATAATATTTAAAATATAATAAAAATTTATAATCCAAACTTTAATGTCTTAAATAATATTTTATTCATATATATATAGCATTAGTAAGTGATCAACATTCAAATCCCACGCTTAATTCTATATTTAAATAACACTTAAAAATATAATAAAAGGTCTCTTCCCTTGGATTTGGGCCTACCCACAAAGATGGAGCTTGGCATTATCTTATATTAAAAAATATTTTAAACAAATTATATCGAGTACGATAATTCTCAATCCTTCCTTTGGTTGCTCTTTTACAACCTGCCTTTAGCCTTTTTTTTTTTTTGGTACAAACAGTGATTCACACCACCCTAGGTCGGGTTAGACCCGATATATTAAAAGCTAATAACTGAGATAAAATCAAAGGGCAAACATCTCCCGGTTCCCATCTCCAATAATCGGAGTGAAAGGCCACTCTTGCTGCAATCCAGTCCGCAACAACATTAGCTTCTCGGTAGACATGGCGAATCTGGATGTTAGGTACCTCCAAAGTCATAGAGCGGATGTCACATAATAAAGGGATAGGAGGCAGATGGGAACTATACTCCTGACGGATCCATCGAATAACAGTACTGGAATCATCTTCAATGATGAGACTGCGGATGCCCAGGGTTCGAACAGCATAAGATATACCCATCCATGCCGCATAGAGCTCGGTCATAGGCACCGAGGAATCAAGAATATCAAAACCCTCTGCCACCAGCATCCTACCATCCGCATCCCGAATAACATAAGCTGATCCAGCACTTCTGCCGCAGACACTCCCATCAAAGTTAATTTTGACAAACCCTAGTGGAGGGGGCTCCCAAGAAATAAAAACCGTACATCGGTTCGCTGCCGCAGCAGTAGGGGAGCTCCAGTGACCAAGGTTCGCAAAATCAAAGGACCCCTGATGGGAGGTATACTTAGCATAAAGAGAAGTCACAGTCCTAAGAACCCTGCGAGGAGGAAGAACCATGTCCGAGAACAGAATCTAATTCCGGGATAGCTATATCTGATAAGCAATATAAGCCCATAAAGGACCCTGTTGGTGAGTACCCCTCCCAATTCGCTGCTTCAATAGTCTCAGGAAAGAAATATGGTGGGAGTCAGAATAGTCCATCCAGGGACAAGCATCAGAGAGTTGCCAAATCTGTCTAACCCTGGCACAATAGAATATAGCATGATCGACCGTTTCCTCCTCACTACCACACACTGGACAAGTGGGCAGTATACTCAGACTACGACGCGATAGAATGGAGCATGTAGGAAGAATTTCCCAAGCCAGCTTCCAGATGAATAGTGTCACTCTAGGGTGAATAGGCAAATTCCAAATCCAGTCCCCAGCCATCGAATCCTGAGGGTAGTCTCTGAACATAGACAGAAGGTCCCTCATGGGAGCACGAGGTAAGCAAGATCTCCTCCACACCCTAGTATCAGTACTAGCACCCGGAGAAAGAGGGATAGAGAGAATGCGCCGACAGAGCTCAGTCCCAAAAAAGCTGGACACTCGAGAATGCGACCAGGTAGAGCAATCCGATGAAATAAGGTCACTAACACACATACCATAAGGAATGTCTGGGCAAACAAAGGTCGGCCACCGAGACAAGGGGAGGTCGGCAATCCACGAATCCTGAATGGCGTCCACAGAGGTACCGTCACCAATCATCCAAGAGGTACAGTTCAAGATAGTCGGAGCATATCGACAAACCTCTTTCCAATAAAAGGAATGCCCCAATTAGACTGAGAAAGAGTAGAAGAATTCCAACTACCGTACTTGGCCCGCATGAAGGAACTCCACAGGCAATGCGGATCGAGCAGGAACCAGGAGGCATGCCTTGCTGTCAGAGCCTCTCTTCTGACCAACAGCGACTGGATGCCGAGACCACCCTCAGCCAATGGCAAACAAACAGCGTCCCAAGCCAAGAGATGAATACCGTGGCCATCCTGCATCGATGCCCAAAGAAAATCCCGAAAGTATCTCTCAATCTTCCATAGGCATGCCATCGGAATGACAGTATTAGATAAGAGATAGCAAGGCATCGAGGAAAGCACAGAACGGATCAATGTAATCCGCGCCATCATAGAAAGGCCAGACACCTACCAGCCATCCAGACGATCTATATCCATCTCACCAGAAAGCTAAAGTCTGAGCACCGTGGCCGTCTCCCAGTAATCGGTATACCCAAGTAGGACATCCGATCGGACTGAGCATGTATCCCCATAATCTGAGATATAGAGCTCTTCATAGCAGAGGTCGTCTTCGGGCTGAAGCAAATCAATGACTTGCTGAGATTGACACACTGACCTGAAGCCCGGCAATAGGAGAGAAGAATGGACGAAAAGATGGTGATATTACTGGTAGAGGCCTTCCCCAGCAGGAGACAGTCATCAGCAAAAAGCAAATGAGACAGCGAAGGTCCATGGGGGCTTGCAGCATATGGGTCAATAGTAGAAGTCCGCGTCACCATAGCAAGCTCCCGGGATAGAGCATCAGCAGAGAGGATGAACAAGAATGGAGAAAGTGGACATCCCTGCCTCAGACCAATTGCCGAATGGAAGAACTGCGTCCGATCCCCATTAATTAGAAGAGAGAACGACGGCCTCTGGACACACTCCATCACCCAGTCAACAAAAGTCCCATGGAATCCAAACTCATGCAGAGTGCTACAAAGAAAGTCCCACCTCAGTCTATCATAAGATCTTTCCATATCAAGCTTGATAGTCATGAGGCACTGGCGTCCTGAGGCTCTCTAAAGGTCATACATAAACTCCTGAACCAACATGGCATTGTCCGTGATACTACGCCCCCTAAGAAAAGCACCCTGCTCCTGAGAGATGAGACAAGGGATAACCGAAGCCATCCGGGTAACCAAAAGCCGAGCACAAATTTTATATAATGTGGTGCATAGACTGATAGACCAGAAATGCAGGGGAGAGGATGCATCAGTACGTTTGACAAGAGTTCGCTTCCAGTCAAAAAGCATATGAGTGGCCTGAAATACAGACTGGATAGCCGAGACCACGTCTAGACCAACTATGTCCCAATAATGGTGAAAGAATAAGGGCGGGTACCCGTCAGGGCCCAGGGCCTTGTCCGGACCCAGCTCCCATAAAGCAATACGAATCTCCTCTGAAGAGAAAGGCCTAATAAGAATATCATTCTCCACATTAGAGACCCTACAAGCAGGCTGAACAGGATAAACCGGGAACCCATCCCCTAACATCTCGGTCCATCTAGACTAAAAGAAGTGAAGAAGCTGATCCCTGATCGCCTGCGGATCATCCACTGAGCGGTCCTCATCATCATCTAAACGCCTGATGCGATTCACCAAACGGCGCCGTATAGTAGTCTGATGAAAGAATCTCATGTTGCGATCTCTCTCCATAATCCACTGAATGCGAGACCTTTGCCTCCAATAAGTTTCCTGCTGCAACATAAGAGAGTGGTGGATGGCTAAGGTGGCTCTGAGGGTGGTCAGATCCGTATCGTGAAGAAATCCCTCCTGATCCTCCTTGGTTTGTAGAGAAGAGATAATAGACTCGGCTTGTTCTACTTGCCTCATAATATTCCTCACCTCCCTCCTATTCCAGCTAGAGAGCCTACGACTGGCAAGAAGCAGGCGCCTAGAAAGTCTTTATGTAGCACAACCTCTGACCGGCATCCGCCAGACCTGAGAAATGTCCAAAGAATAAAAGGTCCAGAACTTTTCAAACTTAAACTGTCGAGACCGCTGAAGAGATACTTCAGTAGAAATAAGGATATGACAGTGATCAGAACCAATCCGGGGCAAGTGAGTAACAGTAGCAGATGGAAAGATCTGAAGCCAATTAGCAGAAGCCAAAGCCCTATCCAGTCTCTCCCAGACTCTAGCAGAACCCTGACAATTATTGCACCAGGTGAACTGGGGTCCAGCAAACCCCAAGTCCAAGAGACCCGCCAAGGCAATAAAATTCCTAAATTCAACAATGTCCGAAGAACCAACAAACTGTCTACCTCTTCTATTCTCAGAGGCCCCCACAATACAATTAAAATCACCAGCAACAAGGGAGGGAAAGCCCTGGCCAAGGAGCAAGAGAATCTCATCCCAAAGCACACGACGAGCCCTAAACTCAGTACTGGCATAAACTCCATACAACAACCAAGGCGCAGAGGATCCTTCCGAGACAACCAAAGCCACCTGCTGGCCACAGCCGTGGAAGGCATCGACACGGACTTTATATGGTCTCCAAAGCACCAAAATACCTTCAGAAAGCCCAATTGAGTCAATAGCATAAGAATTCCATAGTCTAGAGATCTGCCTCCGAAGGCGAGTCAGACTGTCCCCCAATAGATGAGTTTCCGTCAAAATGCAGATATCAAGGTTATGAAGTTGCTAAAGCCTCCCGAAAGAGGACCAAAATGAGGGTTTCAGGGCCCCTCGAACATTCCAAACAAGAATCTTCATTTGGAAAATTGAGATAGAGGGACCCCAGTAAAATCCCCAGTCACCTTTTCCCCATGGTGATCATTAAGCAGCATGGGACCCACTGGTCCCAGATCAGTACACTCATCCACCCTGGAGGAGTCCATAGCCTCCATAATATGATCCTTCTGGATGGCATCCTTAAGAAGGCTAACCGCTGCGTCGTGGTCCGAAATGATCGAATGAATCGACTGGGCTGACCCTTCAACAGAAGCTGGGGTCACACTATCCTTACGATGGGTCTTTTGCTTCCTCATCCCGACAAGACCCGGTGTACCACCAGGGGACTCAATAGAGGCCAAAAATACAAAGGACCCTTTCTCAATAGACTTATCTCTGAGGGGTGCTTTTCCTTTGCCTTTGGAAGCCTTGGATACAACTCGCTGCACCATAGGCTCAACAGGTCGTGCCCTCTTCGACGGGCCAGAGAGGCCACCGCCGCAAGACTTAGCCGGGCCCTCCAATACCAAAGGAATAGATCTAAAGTCCTTAGAATTCACTAAATTCACTGAAACCACCGGGACTGAAATCAGGCTTTCAGACTTGGACTCCTGAGCCCTCCCACCCAATCCAACCGGCACGCAAGCAAGGGACCGGCACACTGGTATAATAGACAAAGAGGGAGAGCTCGAGGGATCAGAAGACTCATTCTCCTGAGAGTGCTTCGAAGAAGACCCCATGGACACCACCCCCGGCTCAGCAGGCATCTCACCATCAACTGCGGACACCATGGGCAGAAAGCGGCAAGCAGGCTCTCCAAACATAGGAGAAGACTTTAGCCTTTTGGAAGGGCAGAGCCACAGACCTACCATTCGATCCTTTGCTAAGATTTCTGCGCGCAAATTTCTTAGGAGTTTGCCACTGTTCCGTCAAAGCAAAGGAAGGGGAAGCAGCCCTACCCGGAGCAAGGGAATCCTGAGATGCTGGTTGCATCTGAACAGGGGGCTTCCGCCGTCTCACCACCGCCATCCAAGGATCAAATGGAGGAGACGAAGAGGAAGAAGAAGAGTCCGGCCCAACTCCACAAGACCCAGAAAAATGCAAGGATCCATAGAGCTCGCAAATACCATCAAGATGCTCGAAGGTGAATTGCTACCAAAACGGACTGCCAGAACCTCTGATTCGAGCACCCGGACGAAGCGGCTTGCTGAGGTTGACACTGACACAAGAGCGCGCGAAACCTCCCTGCTTGCGTTCCTTGGTCGATGCATCAGAATACATGAATCTCCCAGCAGCAGATAGGATTGAAGCTAGAGCCTCATCTGCCCAAAATTCGATCGAAAGCATTGGAAATCGGATCCAAAGCAGAGCCTGAAGCATAGAAGTCTCAGATGGAATGAATTTCGGCTTCCACTCATAGACAGCAAAGACTTGGCCATTGACCACCCATGGTTGACCAAGGAGAAGCTCCGTTGCATGATCATCGGCAAATCGAAATAAGTAATGCTGGTGCGCCAAAGCCACGGATTCAATATTCCCCAAAACGTCGGCTCGATGGAATTCACGAACCAGAGCATCTAGAGGAACCCACCGTCCAAGACTTCGGGCGAGAATGGCACGATTCATCCACCTACTAACCTCCTCCTCCAAAGAGCTCACAGGAACCTGGATGATCTTAGGGAAAAGCCGCTCCATCTCTGCCACCACAGCCGGAGACGGAGCAGGGGAAACCCACTCGAAACGGCTCGAGCGGGCGTTGCTCCATGGCTTGCCGGTGACCTTCGGAGCATCGGACCCCATCGACGGCTTGACGGAGGGACATGCCATCACCGGATGACGCAGAACTGAAAACAACAGCACGAGGCGACGAAGATCGGGGAAGAAGAAGACACAGCACGAATCTTAAAGCAAGCACCAGCAAACACACACACACACACTCTCTCTCTCTCTCTCTCTCTCTCTCTCTCTCTCTCAGAAAGAAGAAGCCTAACCACCAATGCCTTTAGCCTTTATTAGTTATCAACAAAAAACCAACCAAATTATGAACTTCAACCGAATTGATCACTTTGAGGCTTTGGTTTAGATTTTTAAAAAACCAACACAATCTCTCTCAGTGTGTGTATATTCTTACATTTTATCCTCCTAGACAATAAGATTATAGTTTAGTTCGAAATTATGTTTATGATATTTGAGCTAATTGGTTTAGCAAATAAGTTTGGATTTCTTTTAGCTAACTCGTTTCGATATTAGATTCAAATAAACATAAGTCCAAATAAAATTATAATAATGCTATAAGAGTTAATAACAAATGATTCAAATGGCGTTCTGGCATGATCCAACTCAAACCGAATGCAGCATATTCTTAACCGGCTAAATCAAGCCAAAATTTGGTTTCATCCGATTTTTGTCAATTGTCTTTTGGTTGGCATGGCACTTGCAAGGTTCTCAATCCGAAGGGCTGCTTTTTAAAATAATTTTTGTGTATTTCCATCCCGACATACTTTATATGTTAAATTCATCTCAACTAAGTCTTTTCTTAACTATACTAGGTCGACTATATGAATCTGCTTCATTCATTTTACTCTGTTCAGATTAAATCGATCCTTAAATTATAAATAGTTATATTTTTGTAATTATTTCTATTCATATTAATTAAAGTCTAACTTTATCTTTATCATTATCATAGATTGTTAAAAAATTATTTTTTCTAACTGAAGCATTTAAAGATCTTCGTTGTATATGTACAAACTATCATAATTAATTTTTTCTTATTTTATTTTTCAATTAAAGTTACTCATATTATTTATTATATATATTTATTTCTAATTCTATCTTTTAAAGTTTTACTATATATCAATCTTAGCAGGTACATTTTTATTATACTATGCTATAAAACAAAAACAAAAAAAAATTCATTGCTTAAATTAAAAATTTAATTAAAATAAATAAAGATTGCTTCACGCCATCCTTCTAGGATTTAAGACCGGTAGTTTGGATCAGGCTGCATGTCATCGTTGTTAAGGTTGGCGAACCTCGTTGTCTCTCTTTTCTTCTTCTCTTCATCCCCTCTTTTATACTCATTTTTTTCTCTAATGTTGAGTGAGGGTAGGAAATATTGTTAGCCAACTAGTGAGTGGGATAGCACAACTCCTAGTAGTATCAATAGGGTATTCTAGATAGAAAATCAACCCAGTGATCTTTCTTTAGGTGAACTCTGGAAACACAATGGACTATTCTTATGCCAGTGTCATACACACAGCCAGACGTACCAAAAGATAAATCAAATAAATAAACAAGCAAAATGGAGAGAATAAAATAAAAAAAAGGAATTCAAGATTTATGGATGTCAATGTCAATACTCAATACGACCAAAACTTCTAAGCAGAGAGGGATCGAGTTCCTAAAAGAAACAATAAACTCTTTTTCACTCACTCTCCTTATCTCTCACACAGACTAAGGGTGGGCTCATGAAATTTGAATTTTTCTCAACTTTAACCCTAATTCTATTTGTAAAATGTCAATTCTAATCCTAACCCTATTTGTAAAACCTCAATCCTAACCCTATTTTTAAAAATCGGATTCGGATTGAGTTTCGAATTGAAATTCGGGTTGATACAAAAAAATATATGACAATCTGAAACAAACAAGCTTAACATTGCACAAAAAAGCTAAAGTTTAAAATAAATAAACTTCACATTGTACAAACAAGCTGAAGTTTGAAATAAACAAGTTTCACATTTCAAATTGCACGTCTAAAAATATACATCTTTTACATAAGACTAAACAAAAAAAAGTATATTTTTAAACCAAAACATATCCAAAGTAATCCAGATGCTGCATAACATTTTAATAGCCACCATATGCATTGATGAAGTCACCTTTATCCTTCGGAAGCAGAAAATATTGGGACGACATAAAGAGCCGGCTAGAAGACCACATAAGTTTGGTATAAGAGATCTTTTCTAGTAGCGAGACTGCATTCGTCATCCAAAGCTCTCTGATTTTTTACTCATCACCCATTTCCCATATGTTTTAGTTTTCTGCTCATCACCTCTTCCCAGATGCTTTCATAAAATTTTGGCAAACTTCATATTAGAAGTTACAAATGTCTCAAAAGAAGATAATTAAAAAAAATAAAGATACTAGTTTGGCCCGCCAACATTACATAATAAAATGCAATGGTTAAAGATATATTGCTCATTTAAAAGGTAATGAAGGTTCTGATGGAATGTTCATACCAAGAATCATCACTTCCACAACACCATTGTCAGCTCTACATATCTTTAAACCTAACAAACAAGGCTATAAATCATCACTTCTATAACACCAGTGGCCTGCCGCTTGCGGCTTTGCGGGTTTGGGTTTTCTCGGGTTCGGGTTGACTACAACCCGAACTTGGCCCAAGTTGCAAATCGGTTCAGGTTCAATCCGGATCCTTCGGGTTCGGGTTAAGCAAACTAGAGTTTGAGTACTGCTACAAATCGGGTTCGACGCAGACATAAGTTGCACCCCCAGCATGGACACAAATAATACATTTGTGAAGGATACAGATTTAAAAGTTACTAGCCAGCAGAAATTCTGAAGTGAATAGCTACAAGCACTACATATTATCCCCGAGATCCACACACAACTAGTTGCAACATATATAAAGAAGACGAAAAGACAGTAGATTGATGGTATGAATGATGGACTTGTTAACTTTTCCCATCATATCCAAACCTATCATCCCTTAAGGGGAATTTCTATTTGCACCGCCCAAATTGCTCTCCACACCCCCCCCCTCATTTTAAAAAAAAATTCCTAAACTATCCTCCCACCTTTTCTCTCCACACCCCTCCACTCCCGTCTCCTCCCTCCTTTCGGCGCTGCCCCCATCTCCTTTCCTCCCCAGCAACGCCCCCTAGGCCCATCTCCTCTTCGGCACTACCCCCTTCCTTCGAGTTCGTCTCCTCTTCGGCACCGTCCCCTTCCTCCTTCCCGGCACCGTCCCCCTTCCTTCCATCTCCTCCCTCTTCCCCAGCACCCTTCCCCCACTTTTCGGTACTTATTCTCTTCCGATGCCCCCAGTTCTCTGGCACCGGCCCTCTCCGGCTCCCAGTGCCCCCCTCCCTTCTGGCACCGTTCGAACAAACAGGACGGAACAGAGAGCCTCTGTTCGGTCCTGTTTGGCCAAACGGAGAGCCTTCGTTCGGCCATATTTCGGAGGGTCATGGTTGAACGGAGGCCCTTCGTTCGGTCAAACTGGACCGAACAGAGGCCCTCCGTTCGGTCCTGTTTGACCAAATGGTGCCGGAAGGGATGAGGCGCTGGGGCCGGAGAGGGCCGATGCCAGAAAGCCAAGGAGGGGTGCTGAGAGAGAGCAGGTGCCGGGAAGTAAGGAGAGGGTTCTGAGAAAGAGAAAGGAGATGGAAAGGAGGGGGATGGTGCCGAAGAGGGGAAGAGGGTGGTACCAGAGAGGATATGTTTAGGAGGGGGGGGGGGGGGGGGGGGTAAGGGTGTGGAGAGAAAAAAGAAGAGTGGTTTAGATTTTTTTAAAAAAAAATATGGGGGAAGGGGGTGTGTACTTAATAATTTAAGCGGTGCAAATAGAAATTCCCTCCCTTAAGGGAAGGGAGAAAGCACCATCGAAGTCACCAACCCTTTTGACCCCACTTTTTCTTGCCCACCCGATGACTAGAAATTTTCTGATGATATTAGCCTAACCTTTGACATTGAGAGGCTGTAGTCTTCGGGAAATTCCCCTACCTTGGCTTAGACGGCAGAACATAACAAAAGAGCCTCCAATTAAAGCATCTATGGCTCATTTGGCTATTAAAGCATGTATGGTTCATTTGGCTGCCCAACTAAAGACACTGACTTCCTCATCCCTAATAAAATACATAAGTCTGGCCATTAGAATCCATGTTCAAGGTACATCAAAGAACATTCATATGTCTGGACTCCTTTGTCCCTATGTTTGAGCTTTACGCTGCTTGGGATAGAATCACATATGTTGTTCGGTCTCTTCATGTTCAAAACCTCATTATTGAGGGTGACTCCATGATTGTTATTCGGTGGTTGTGGAGGGATCATGGTTCCCTTGCTTCTACCATTCCGATCTTACAGGACATCTGGACTATACTGAGGGAGGCCCATATAGTCCAAATTCGATATATATATTGGGAAGCTAATTCGGCCGCTGATTGGGTAGCAGCGTCAGTGGCTCACCACACGGGTTTCTGGAGGTGGAGACAGGGTAATTCCTGCCCTTTTGTTCTTCAGCAAATCTTGTATTCTGATGTTCAGGGACTGACTCGTACCCGTATAGTATGATCGCCCGGATGTACAAAAAAAAAAAAAAAGGAACATTCATATTTTAAGCCAAAACAAGGAAATTTGACAGTGTAAGATATGCAGATGATTTTTGCTATTAAGAAGGGGCCAGATAGTGCATTTCTCTGATTAAACCAGTTTCTTGATCTTTTCAAGGGCAGAGCAGTCACAGAATGAAAATGGAATGGAAAGGATTCAATCAACAAAATAGGCTCAAGAGAAGAATCTATTTCCTTGTTCAACAACACAAACATCTATAACGAATATGTTTATAATGGTGGACTACATGGTGGATTAGCCATAAAAAGCAAGATCAAAGTAACTATTACATTCAAATTACAGAGTGCTCTTTTATAGAGCACCTTAAGAGTCTACCGATGACTTCGTTTGCAACCCTCATCAGAAAATAAACATTACAACTTGCAACATTTGCAAAATACTGCTAAAAAAAGAGTGAATTAGCTAAAACAAATATATGTAGCCTTACCTAATACGTGATTAAACAAATTTGCATACCAACCCAAGGAAGTTATATGGTAATTGGTAAACCTAAATAAAATTACGTCTTCACTTCACATTTGATTTGGAATTTTGATTGCTAGATATTTCATGTTAACATGTTTGGGTCACAGTTGGCATGGCAAACCAGAATATAAAGATCCGGATGATCCAAAAATATACTTATTTTACAAATTAAAAACGTAAAACAATATTTTTAAATATAATAATTACATATTATATAAACTATATAATAAATACATAGTATTATAATATATTATAAATATTATAATTATATTATATAAAAATTACATAATATTTATATTTTTTTATATCAATAATTATTTATAAATTACCATTTCTTGGTGGTAATTCTATTTTTATGTTTCGTGGTTATATGGTTCTCATGAACAAACTAAATGTCCAAATGGATGCTTGAACTTGCTGATTCAAATATGAAAATTTTAAAATATTTTTATAAAAAAATATATATATTTAAAAGTTTATGAATCAAATGCTTCGCAAAGCCTAGAACGACCTGAATATGAAGCTGTTCAGCTGTTACTGGTTTGGTGGCCTAAACTCCTCTGTTTATAATAAGATAAATGAGATGATGGGTTCAGTGGATTTTATATTAAAACAACGTGAACGCAATAAATAATAATAATAATCTTTGGCGAGCCCCTTGTAAAAATGTGGTATGATGATTAGTTTGGGCGCAGCATCGAGCCACATGTTGCTTAACGCCCACCATGCACCACTGCGACGCCATGAAAAAACGTTAGCAGTACGATATAGCCGCATCCGTGGACTAAAACTTTTGTGAGTAGGATAGCTTGAAATTATAGTACTGACGTTATTTCGTGCTAGATACCCGCATTGCGTTCTCTTTGCTAAGCATATTGAAAAAATACTACTGATACAATTTTAAAAAAATAGAAAAACAAAAAAAGGAAAATAAATAAAACATATAAAATTATAAAAATATACATTCAAATCTTCTACAAGACATCTGTCCCAAGTCTAATAGGACATTAGCAAACAAAAGTCATTTGAAAGCTTGGCGTGTCAGAACGTTCGGGCACCACCAAAAGATCTCAGCGGACAAATTGGGAAATCCGCTTTTACCTGCAAGTCTTAACCCATTAGTTTTTTTTTTTTTGTTTTTTTTTTTTTTTTGGTACAAAGAAGGGGAAAGAGGGCTTTGCCGATCCGTAGCTAGGTCTTATGCGGCTCCGTTTCCCGTCAGAATATGTTCCATGCACAGTACTAGATTTGCGCTAGATTTACGCAGCCATTCATGCACGGCGCTAGATTTGCGCAGCCGTTCCTCGCTCGAAGACGAGTAGGTCAACTTGACCCGAAGGAACTCCAACCGCTGGGCTACCACCTGAGCCGTGTTTTAACCCATTAGTTAAGTACTCAGGTTTATCAATCAAGATATCACAGATTTTGGAAGACCCAGACCCCGTCCAACCTTCTGTTCATGAAATGGTGACCTGAACATGATACATTAACGGAACTAAGAAGGCTTATCTTGTTGGACATTAGTCATGTAACTGCCCATCTTCATATTAATATTAGTCATTTAAAATGCTAGCATAATACCATCTCATCAATGACTGTTATGCAGCCTACTTAAATCTTTAGCGAATAGTTGCATCACACAGTTTAGTAGATCATTTTTATGAATGAATTGAAATAGATATATGAAGGAAGTAGAAAGACATATGGTATGAGAACTGGATTTGACAAATCATCTACTGATCTTACAAACACAAGCTTTGCATCTTCCACATCGAGTAAAGGATGCATATTAATCTCCGTTGGATCATTATGTAGTTGATGCTTAGAACAATGATTTGGTTGCATCATATAACACAGTTGAAATTATTTGACTACATATAGATCTCCTTATGGTAATGTGGTGCCACCATACAGGGCATAAGCATTAGGATAGATCCTATTGTCCAGATACCGGTCTCTGAGTTGGTGATTGGAAGACGTAAACTTCATCATACCCTCTTCTGTCATAACAAGAGAAACAATATCAGCCTGCCAAGAGAAAAAAAAAATGGAGAAACTGATGAAACAAATTACAATCTTACCCAGCTTTCCAATGAAAAATGGGGCGATAATTGTTAATGAGATAATCCTGCACCTTTATATCACAAAGTCTCTTTGAGGATTTGCGAGCCTCACTGCACCACAAGAAAGCACAAAATTCAGGAAGTATGATTTCCTTTTTATTCCCTTAAAATGTAACCTTTGTGGAATTGATTGCAAGGTATGATCCAGATTCATTTGGTATTTCTATGTGGTTGTGGAGTGGAAGAATAGACTGCAGGAGATGAAGATACCAGACTCATTTGTTTCTCTGTTTCATAACATGATGGAAATGTCACCTCCCATGGGTTCAAACCCAGGATGTCTCCAAGAGAGAGGGGTTCCAACTGGCGGACTCATCCATATTGGCAATCACAATAATTTCACCACACAAAAATTTTGAAGAATTGTAATAATTGACTGTAGACACATATTCAATCAATGTTTTGGATAATTGACTGTAGATACATATTCAATCAATGTTTTGGTAAAAATGCTGAAAAATATGGACTTGGAGAAAAGCTTTTAATTACAATTTTTCTAGTTTTGTTTTAACAATAAATGATTATGATGTTAACATCTCTCTCTCTCTCTCTCTCTCTCTCTGCGCGCGCGCACAAATGGACACCAATGTATTTTGAGAAATCAGGTTTCCTGGCAAACTTTAAATTAGTAAAGCAGACTGCATTCCAACTTCAGAATACCATTATTAGTGCTTGCTTCATTATACATAGACTATAGTTACAAATGGCAAAATTTTGATGCCTTAAAAGACGAAATAGACTGCTAAAGACTTTGTAGCGACCAATTACCAGAGAGTGGGAATTTCTTTCAGCAAATTTTATGTTTTGTTTTGTATATGATCCACCCTTTAGAGAAGAATATGCACCACTTAGTTTAGAAGAATAATTTATTAAAAATTCCCATCATCATTATTGTCGTAGTATTTTTCACACCAAATATGGGTAAGCTAAAGAACAAAACAATGGGTTCAAAAGATTCTATGGAAGGGTTAGGTAGATTTTATGACCAGATGTCAAGATGGCATCAATCCTCTAGAAATTGGTTCCAAATTCCTGCCCAAGGCAACGGTAGATATCTATGTTCTTAATCATAGTTTAAGCTCATGCAAACTTCCAAAATTTCCCAGACTTAGAAATTGTCTGAGAGATGGGGGAAGATGATAACTGTTACGTCTCTACGGTATCAAAGAAACGCAGCAGAGTCAGCCATTCAAGTGTTTCACCTTTTCTTTTTCCTAACAACTTCAAAGGGCACATGGTACTAAGCTGGTCAAATAAAAATGAGAAGAATCAACATAATAGCGACAGAAAGCAGCAAAAATCAAAATAATCATGAAAATGGTCCATCATAACCTGATGAAATAGTCGGCTGTGTGTCGAGTTACACGAATTGCATCTTCGCTGCGCAGAATCATTGGCAATCCCTGCTCAAAATTTTTCTGCGGTAAACATTGTAAACTTTCAAATGAGCTCAGTTCTGGATATTATTAAGGCGTTGACTGGATGAAAAAAAAAAAAAAATCAAAGAGCAGCAAGACCAATAGATAAATCTGTAAAATGTAACTGAACTGCCTTTGCAAGGGTATCGAGCTAAAGCTATATAAAGCTTAAGATGATTTTTTTTTTTTTTGTTTAACTACTTTATCATGCCTTTTAGCACACTAATGCAATGAAAATTATTCATTATTCATTATTTTTTGTATCTATTATGCAAAAGTTAGATGTGATTTTAAATTTCTAGACATTTTTAATGATGTAGATCATAATCAATGGTATAGATCTCCGATTTGGATGTCCCATTATTGATTTCAGAATTGAGGGGATTAGATACTCTTCCCTCCAATAGTAAGATGAATCCATTGTGGTAAAAAAACAGAAACCACCTCTTCATTCACAAGAGTAAGGCTGCTCGGTCCAAAGCCCGCACTGGCAAGAGCCTCATACACCAGGGCACCCCTTTTTATCAATACTATATATTCACGCTCATCATTTTTGTGCATCTGTCATTCACAATACCACTTTTGATCCTTACCTACTTCTAGGTGTTTAGGTTTAGTTAAATAAAAGTGTACAACTACAATGCTTTCATGTTACGTGGTTAAATACGGCTAAAAATAATATATAGATAGAGATAAACAAGTCTTGAGATATCTCAGTTGATAGTTAAGTTTTACTAGGGTTCCAGGCATATTTGAGTCAGCTTGTTGTTGCTGAGGAGCTTGGAGAGTGGTCTCATAAATTGTTAGAACTTATAATATTCACCACAAAAATAGAGGAACGGTACAATTGATATTTTCAGTCAAACAATTCATATATGCTCAACCATGCTTCTCTAACCGCAGCAGTGCCAATTGCATAATGAGGAACCTGCTTTCCAATGTAGCATTTTGTGTTTGAGCCCATCAACAACCTGCGGTATCATCCTTCACTAGGTTGACCAACAAATTGTAGTTATCAGGTTGACTACACCAGAAGACTTTGAAGAATTTTCAAGATGAACTTGACAATGTCATTGATGCCTTCTGCCTTTCTCAAATGTTTTTAGTCATATCAAATGAGTAAGAATCACAAATATATTTTAGGAATAGAAATCTCAAGGGCATCACCTCAATGAAACTCAATCTGGTTGTCAATTAAAAATGGAAGATCTTGCTAGAAGGAAAGGTTCTGATGTTACCTAAATTTTTTAGATGCTCTAGATTTTCCCTAGAATCATCATAGTAAGAGCGATACCTTTTCCATGAAAGAGGACAGCACTGCAGATAAGTGTGTGGATGAAGGCACCTCAATCCCAGCTTCCACATGGAGTTCTATAGTTATTCAAACTTCCCCACCAAAGAACCGGCAAAATCAATCACAGAGATTTAGCAGACAGCACCAAATGTGGTCACACGAGCACCCAAGCAAGGCAAGCGTGAAAGAAAGCTAGATAGAGAACTAAACAATTCTTTTCTTCTAAATTCTAACAGGGGGATGGTGATATATGCTGAGTAAATTACTTCTCAACCCTATTGTCATTGTCTGGTAGCCCATATCTATTTCCTCAAAGGCTTGATATTAATGGAAAAAGGGTTATGCGTCAGTAATTGAGAGCACCAATCTTCTTCAAGATGCACGCATACTAGCAAATATGAGATCCAAAAATCAACTCAGCCACATGTTACTAAGATAAATTGTTGTAAAGTTTAAAGATGATATATCCTCAAGTCCTTGACAACATACAGAAAGGTTTCATTAAGTCAATTATGAAGATGAAGGCCAGTGCAGGCATATAATTCTTCCCTTTGACAAAATGGTTCAAATCCATCTTAAAGCGAACCATGTCTGGTTATTAATCTACAATAAAACCAATGATATGCTTCATGAAATATGAAATGAATGAATTTCAAAAATTATGACTGTGGAAGCTGCATTTTGAATTTGAAGAGGCATCATGCTTGAAACATACCTCTGGATGCCACTGGAAGCCGGTTATCGGATACTTATATGCTTGAACAGTTGAAACGCAAACCTGTTGTAAAACAAAAAAAATGAAGAGGTCAACCAAAAAAGGTCATTTAGAAGCAACAGTGAACTTCTAAAATGAAAAATTAGATTTAAAAAAGAAAGAACCGAAACTATCATATTCTCGTACCTTACCATTTGCATCAGTACTTGTTGTCAATATCCTGAAAAACCTAGATAACACATCATTCTCTCGCAACCTTTTAGGAGATACACCAAACTATCCATAGTGTCAATTGTTAGATAAATAAAGAAGAGGCTGCGGTTATGAAAAACTGAACACTACAATTAATAAAGAAGTCAAGATATTGTCTATTCAGTCAAAAAATGAGCGTGGTGCTTAGATCTAATATACTTCTGCCAATCTCTAGCGAACTGTCAGAAGTTATACAGAGCTTAAATAATATTCTATCTTCATCTACAAAATGCAATAATATTAAAGTTTTTTGATAAAATCATCTTAAGGACTAACATGCTGCCAAAAAGGTAATTCAACATATTCATGGTACAAAAAATTGCAAATGATGCACTATTAATTGAATTAGTTACCAATATTATCTCCATATTAAAAAAAATAAAGAAAAGCAAAGAAAAATCATCAGCATAAATAACAATATCTGCAAGGTTCCATAAGCAAGAGGAGTTTTTGCACAATGTTCTCACACGAGTTATCATATACTGTTCCTAGATTAGAAAGAATTAGTAATAAGCTTATCATCAAGATCAAGAAATCATTCTATATGCTAGAAAATCTTGATTTCCTAGTAAATTTAAAAATTAGTTATAACAATTTGAGAGCCCAAGAATGAAATAAAGGAGCCGCGTTAATTTCAACGTGCTCCAACAACGATTTTACTCTTAACTTCATACCTATGCATAAGTATAATCATCAACCCTAATTTGAGGTTGACTTTATGAATTATTATTTGCTAATAGTTCCAATCAAGGACAACCTGTGGTGTAACCTTAAGCTTTCTAAATCCTTTGATTCCAAACAATTTTTTTTGTCCAAGTCAAAAAAAAAAAAAAAAAAACCCTCCCCTTATGTGCAAAACATGAGTTTTGTATATAAGTGGTTTTAAGCCCAAATAAAGAAGGGTTGTGATAAGTTGATAACTAGAATAAAATTATAGTCACAATTTATAAACATAAATCCAATAGAGAAAATCATTGGACCATCCGATACTTACGATGCATTGTATTAGATACCAAGTATAATGGAAAGTTTGAATAGATTAGCTAGGGCCTTACCTAGAAGTGAAGTGTCGCATCGGCACTGTGATGAGACAAAAAGTAAGCAAGGATTCTCATGCTTTATAGATGGGTATAGGTAAAAAAAAATGGTTTAGGAAAGTAAAATATGTTTAACAACTTAGAATATAAGTTATTAACAAGAAAATCAATGAAACTAATACATACAATCACTAAAAAAATTAACATAAATTACTTGCAAAACGCTAAGTGAATATGAGTAAAAACAAAAGAAGTTAATGGTTTTAAACTTTAATATAAAAGAAAAGATTGGAATAAAAAAGAAATATCAATTATTGTATTCAAGAGTTTAAAAGATTGGGTTGTAAATATCAAAAGAATAAGAGATAAAATAATGTTGATTAAATTGAAATTAGAAGAAGAGTCTATTAATATTATTAGTGCTATTCTCCTAAAGTAAATTTTGATAGTGCTATAAAGCAACACATTTGGAAAGATATAGATGGAGTAATTCAAGAGAATCCTAGCGAAGAAAAGATATTTATTTGAGGAGATTTGAAAAGATATGTGAAAAAATATAATGTAGGTTTTGAAAGAATATACAAAGGTTACGATTTTGAAGATAAAAATAATGAGTGAGATGCCATTTTAGAATTTACTATTGCATATGATTTAGTATTGACAAACAAATATTTTAAAAAGAATGACTTCCACTTAATAACTTTTAAAAGTAGATATAATACTAGGCAAATAATTTTTTTCTTAGTAAAGATTAATTGAGTTTTATATAAAGATTGTAAGATTATATCAGATAAGAGTTTAACCATCCAATATAAATCGATGGTTATTGTATGTATTCAAAAATGGAAGACAACGACTAAAGAATATAGAAATCTGAGTATTGGCGATAGAATTGGAAAGGAGGGAAATTAATAGCTCTTAAGGATACAATGATAAACAAAGAAAAATATAGTTTAAATGAAGAAATCAATATTATAAAAAAAAAAGAAATAGCTAGTAGTATTAGAAAAGTAGCTGTAGAGATATTAGAAGAGTCAAACAGAAAAGGATCAAATGGTAAAGAAACTTAGTAATGGAATAAGAAAGTTTAATTAACGGTCAGGTTAAAAGAGATTGTTATAGAAATTATCTAAATATGGAAATAGAAGAATGTATGAAAATTATAAGATGGCTTAGAAACAAAAAGATGGTAAAGAAAGCCAGACTCAAGGCATATAAGAGTTATATTACAAATTAGAAACTAAAGAGAAAGAGAGATTTATAGAATTGCAAGACTAAGAAAAAATAGCATTCAAGTTAAATGCATGAAAGATGACAACCAAAAGGTTTTAGATAAGGAGGATAAGATAAAAAATTAAAAAAGCTATTTTAATCAGCTCAACTCATCTAAGCCTTTTTCCAACTATATGGGGTCGACTATCTGAATCTGCTTCCTCAACTCTACTCTATTCAGGACTAAGTTAACAATGAAATTACAAATAGTTATATCTTTTTTTATTATTTATGTCCATGTTAGTTTAGGTCTATCTCTACCTCTATCCTTACTATGGATTATTAAAAGATCACTCTTTCTAATTGGAGCATCTAAGGTGTTAGCCCAGATGGCAACCCAAGAGGGGGGGTGAATTGGGTTCTTAAAAATTTTTTAACACTTTAAAGCTATGTGCCTGATTTGAAAGTAATTAAGTGCAATGAATAGATAAATGCTAAGCACAAATAAATGAGATAGATAGAGAGAGAGATAATATGCATGGCAAACACAAAGATTTTATAGTGGTTCGGTGTATCCAACACCTATGTCCACTCTCAAGCTTCACTTGGATCCACACTATAATCCACTTGATTACAGTCGAGTTGTTTTACAAGCTCACAACCCTAACTTATTGATTTGCCTGGGATCACAACGAACCCAGCTGGTTTTTCCGGGCTCATCAGCACAAAACCCAACCACAAGCTATCCTTAGCTTGTACTGAGGTATACTACCTCCACTAATTCAATCCCCTGATTGAATTAGCAAATAACAGTGAAAAATAGAGTTTTGAATACACAACAGCTCATCAAATAAGAAAATATGCAATTAAATAAATAAAGGTAAGAAAAGCCTGTTTGAAGCGATTTGGATGTGTGCTTTTCTTCTTTTTCTCTTCTCCCTTGAAAGATTGAATCAAGCCTCAGCTCAGATTCTTTATGGAAAATCGTAGTTGAGAAGTTGAGGATTTGGGGCTTTTACTTTCTCTCTTCAAATGTTGGAAATCTCTTAGATTTAATCTTGAGAAGCTTTTGGATTTCTCTTTGAACTCTCTGGGATTGATGGACTAAAGCTCAGAGTTTTTTCCTTTTTTTTTGATTTCTCTCCTTTTTGCTATATTTCTATATATCTCTATTTGTTCTTCTTTTTTCGTTCTTCTTTTTGAAACAGATGAATCCCACTATTTATACATCCATAAGAGAAAATATAGCCGTTGGGATGTATATGGAATACTTCTACACACAGAAAAAAATAGCCGTTAGAGATTAGGTAGAAAAATCTTACCATTGGAGTCCGTTCTGACATTTAAAAAATCCGTTCCTGACAGGTTGAAGTCGGCTCCAACTTTTCAGGTGTCGGCTCCAGATCGTGGTGTCCAAAAATAGTAATAAGAAGTTGTTGAGGAGTTGGCTCCGAAAAAGTTAAGTGTCGGCTCGGCGCTTTCGGGAGTCAGCTCTGGAAACCAAGGGTGTCGGCTCCAACAATGTCTACAAAAATACGTTCTCTGTATCTCAGGTTGGAGTCGGCTTTGAAACTGTAAGTGTCGACTCTGGACCGTGCCGAAATTTCAGAAAAGTTCTGATACTCCCTAGGGTCGGCTCCTGACTGTTTGGGTGTCGACTCTAAGTTCTGAACTTTCATAATTTCTTTTAAATTTTGATTCAAAACTTATTTTCTTATACCTTTTGACTGATTAAACATTTTTAATCCCTGAAACACTTATTAAATTTATCAGAAACATAGTGAATATACTTACGTCTTTTGTTAATCATCAAAATCAATAATTGGGTCAACAATCTCCCCCTTTTGTACGATGACAAAAACATAGAGTATATGCATGAATAAACAATAAGAGTTGCAAATCAAATTTCTTAATTTTAAGTTCTTATAGTTAAGCTCCCCCTGAATGAGGTAGCTTCCCCTATGATACTCAATTTAACATCTTCTCTTCCTTTATCATTAAAACTTAATGAGCATATCAAATTAAGGTCATTTAAAGCTTGATACTCATTAAACTTATCTCATCGAAACTACTTGATACCAATTAATTAAGCTTATTTGTTCCAATGCATATGCATATACAATCTTCTCTCTCCCTTTTTGTAATCAACAAAAAGGTTTTAGAAAAGATTCAAGTTCAATTAATCTATCTCAAAAGAACAATCAAATTGCATTGCAAAATACAAGTAATTCATTCATTTCATTTCATCATCCAAAATACAACATTACATTTAATAAAAAGTAAACATTTTACATCAAAAAGAACTTCATTTCATCAAACTTCATTACATTAAAAGTAACTTCATTACATCAAAAGAAACTTCATTACATCAAAAGAAACTTCATTACATCAAAAAGTATTAAAATGCAGTATTTAATGATTTCTAAGAAGTCTTTGCAAATCTTCTATAATTTTTTCCATTCCTTCACTTTGAGTTCTGACAAATTCCTTCAATCTTCTATCAACGAATGCACATGCAGTAACAATTTTCTTTTGAAGCTTTGCATTGCATCTACAATAAGTCTCTGAATCTCCTCCAATCTCTTTGAGTTCCTCAAAAATGTGCATGAGATCAATCTTCAAAGATTCTGAAGAAGAACCAAGAGTGGACTCAATCTTGCTAATTCTATCATCCAAAGAATAGAGAGTCTCTCTCAAGTTCATAAATTTGCTATCTAACTCAGTCTTCATCTCTTCTTTATGAGTACTAAATAATTCTTTAAGTTGCTCTAACTAAATATCAGAAAAACCAATAGACGACTGAACTAAAGTGGAAGGAGCAGGTGGAGCTGGAGGTACACTCTGACTGGGCCCTGGTGAGCTGTCTCACTGATGGTCCTGCCTCTGAAGAACCAGGCTCCGTAGTCTCAGCAACCCTGTCTTCAGTATGACCTTTCCTCTCCCACTGACCATCCTTCTTCACAAAGCCTATCTGATGAATGGTAGCAAGGCTAGTAGTCTGTATGCCTAAGATTTCTTAAGGGCTCATTTTCAGAAATTACTACTCCATGGCTTTGGAATACTAAGGTTAAAACTATACCGTAGGGCAGGGAGGATCTCTTCTTACCACTGGCTTCAGCAATATACCAAATAATCATGCCATGCAAATTAATGGGCTGACCAGTAATCACACTGTCCATTACAGCTATGTCTCGCTCCGAGACATACTCAAAACGTCCAGTTTTTGAAAATAAAATCCTACTGCAAATGTTGTGAAGTAATCTCAGTTCTAGTGGCAGTTGGTTAGCACTTATCTCTTCAAATTCCTCCACAATTCTGCCTAACATCCTTGTCAATGCCTCACTTCTATTGCTATGGGCATTGGCTGTCACTCCGATAATGGGGATTCTTAATAAATTTTCTAAAATTTCTGATGTGAGATGAACCCTAATCCCTCTGACAGAACTGACAATCCCGCCATCACCTTTAGCAAAATTCGAATAGAATTCCTTAACTAATGCGGGGTATATCGGGACATCCAAAGAGCAGATTCTTTTCCAACCCATTTCCTTAATTTATCTCCCAATCAAAAAACCCTCACTTTTAAATAAATCAAAATCTACCTTCCTTCCCATTGTAATAACCCTACCAGCTAGTAAGTCTACCTGTGGAGAAGCAGGTCCTGGCACGGTGCTAGGCGTTGAGGAAGAGGATGATGAATCCGTGCTTGGTGACGGCTCACGAACAGGACGCCTCACGGTTCACTTCCTCGTTGCCACGGGAGCATCAAAGACTGATCCCCTACGCTTAGGTGCCATAGAGACCTTAGGGAATGATTGATTTGAAGAATTTTTGGTTTAGGAAGGCTTGGAGAGGTTTTGGAGAAGGTTTAGAGTCGATTAGGGATGAACGGGTGTCGACTCTGCCCTAATATAATCAGATTAGGACCACAAGGTGTCGACTCCCGCAAAGTCAGGTGTCGACTCTAAGTCGCTAACACTGTTAGCCCTTGAACTAGAGTCGGCTCCGTATAAGCGAGTGTTGGCTCCAAGGTCTCAGACCGAGAGCGACACAGATGAGGCGTCGACTCCACTAACTAGGGTGTCGACTCCACTGACAGTTTCAAAAATAAATGAGTTTCAAAGATCTGAAACTTGTCAAAATAAAATCAATAAATTTTTGATAAAATCTTTGGAATGTAGTGAATCAAATGATTCAAATATCTAGATGAATTATCTTTAGAATCATGAAAGATTTTTTAAGAAATTAATTGAACTCTTAGATAATCAATCTTAAGGGTTTCAAAATCATTCCAATGGATCACAAATCCTTAATTTTCCTCTAAGATAACAAAATCTCTTTTCACTCAAAGGTTTTGTAAATATATCTGCTAGTTGTTCTTCAGTACAAACATAATCAAGACAAATGTCATTATTAGCTACATGTTATCTAATAAAATAATATCTAATTTCAATGTGCTTAGTTCTTGAATGTTGGATTGGATTTTTTGTTAGGTAATTTATTGTACTAGTGTTATCATATCTAATAGGAGTTTTATCAAGTGTTATGCCATAATCTTCAAGTTGTCGCTTAATCCAAAGGATTTGAGCACAGCAACTTCCAGCTGCAACATATTCAGCTTCAGCAGTAGATAATGCAACTGAGTTTTGCTTTTTGCTAAACCAAGAGATTAAGTTACTTCCTAAAAATTGACATGCACCACTTGTACTCTTTCTATCTAGTTTACATCCAGCATAGTCAGAATCAAAATAAGCAATCATAATCAGTATTGAGTCTCTAGAATACCACAATCCTACATTTTTAGTTCCACTTAAATATCTAGCATTATTTTTACAGCAATTAAGTGAGATTCTTTAGGTTCATATTAAAATCTAGCATATAAACAAACAGCAAACATAATATCTGGTCTACTTGCTGTTAAGTAAAGTAGAGATCTAATCATACCTCTATAATGCTTTTGATCAACTTTCTTATCATCTTCATCTTTATCCAATTTGCATGAAGGACTCATAGGTGTTCCAAGGGGTTTGATTGATTCCATTCCAAACTTCTTAAGAATTTCCTTCGTGTACTTTGTTTGGTTGATGAAAATTCCTCTTTACTTTGTTTGATTTGAAGTCCTAGGAAGAAGTTGAGTTCTCCCATCATGCTCATCTTGAATTCACCCAGCATTAACTTAGCAAATTCTTGACACAAAAGATTGTTAGTAGCACCGAACACAATATCATCTACATAGATTTGTACTACTAAAAATCTCTATCTTTTCTTTTAAGAATAGGGTTTTACAACATTTCCTCTAGAAAAAATATTTTCAATTAGAAATTTACTTAACCTATCATACCAAGCTCTAGGTGCTTGTTTTAAACCATACAGTGTTTTGTGTAATTTAAAAACATGATTTGAAAAGTCATGATCTTCAAAACCAGATGGTTATTTTACAAAAATTTCTTCATTTATAAAACCATTTAAAAATGCACTCTTAACATCCATTTGAAATAAATTGATATTCATATGACATGCAAATGCAAGTAATAATTTAATTGCCTCTAATCTAGCTACATGTGCAAAAGTTTCATCAAAATTAATTCCTTCTTCTTGATTATATCCTTTTGCAACTAATCTAGCTTTATTTCTAATTACTATGTCATTTTCATCTAATTTATTTCTAAATACCCATTTAGATCCTATAATTGAGTGACCTTTAGGTCTATCAACTAAGGACCATACATTATTTCTAGTAAATTGATTTAATTCTTCTTGCATAGCTAGCACCCAATTACTATCTTTTTCAGCTTCTTCAATAGTTTTAGGTTCAATTTGAGATACAAATGCAAGATGATTATTGATATTTCTCATTAATGATCTAGTTCTTACACCTTGAGATGGATCACCTATAATCAATTCCTTTGGATGACCATAGGTATATCTCCAATCTCTAGGAAGATCTACCTCATTATGATTAGTATCAATAACATCAACCCTAGAATAATCATCATCTTTAGCTTCTTGTTCATGGTCTGAAGATACATCTATATTCAATATCTCTCTCTAGCAAATTTGTATCTTCCTCATCATCAATCTTTTCTGAACTTGATGCTAAAGACTCATCAAAAACTACATGAATAGATTCTTCCATAATTAAGTTTTTCTTGTTAAATACTCTATAGGCTTTACTAGTTGTTGAATATCCTAAAATATGCCTTCATCAGATTTTGCATCAAATTTTTCAAGATTATCTTTACCATTATTATGAATAAAACATCTACAACCAAATGCATGAAAATAACTAATGTTTGGTTTCCTATTATTTCATAATTCATAGGGAGTTTTCTTAAGAATTAGCCTAATTAGGGCTCTATTAAGGATGTAACATGCCGTGTTATAGCTTCAGCCCAAAAGTATTTTGGAAGGTTGCTTTCACATAGCATGGTATGGGCCATGTCCTCTAAAGTCCTATTCTTTCTTTCTACAACTCCGTTTTGTTGTGGTGTTCTAGGTGCAGAAAAATTATGATGAATGCCATGTTCAATGCAAAAATTTCAAATAAGTGATTTTTAAATTTTGTGCCATGATCACTTCTAAGAGACACTATGGTGTAGTGACTTTCTTGAAGAACTTCATGAATATAGGGAAAGTCTCATCCTTATGAGCCAAAAACAATACCCAAGTGAATTTAGAATAATCATCTACTATCACAAGACCATATTTCTTTCCTTCTAGACTAGTGGTTCTAGTAGGTCCAAAAAGGTCAATGTGAAGTAGCTCTAGTGGCCTAGAAGTGGAAACAATATTTTTAGATTTGAAAGAGTTTCTAGTTTGTTTTCCAAATTGATATGCATCACAAATTCTGTTATTTTCAAAATCTAACTTTGGAAGTCCTTTAACTAAATCCATCCTAATTAATTTTGAAATCAAGTGTGTGCTTGCATGACCTAATCTACGATGCCACAACCATCCGATCTCATTAACATTAGCATTATCAGCAACTAAGCAATGATTACTAGTAGACAGATTGTCTAAAGCAATTAAGTATATATTGCCATTTCTACTTCCAGTAAATATAATGCTATAGTTAATGGGATTAGAAACAGTGCAGATAGAAGCTTCAAATGAAACTTTAAACCTTTATCACACAATTGGCTAATGGTAATTAAATTATGTTTTAAACCATCTACATATAAAACATTTTCTATAAAAGTGGAGGGAGTTATTTGAATTTTACCAAATCCCATAATTTGGCCTTTATTATTGTCTCCAAATGTAACAACTCCTCCTCTTTTATCTTCAAGGGTGATGAATTGATCCTTGTCACCCGTTATGTGCTTTGAGCAGCCGCTATCAAGATACCACTTTCGTTTTGATCTTTTGGCCGCAAGACACTCCTGCAAGATGATCAAATCTTATGTTTAGGTACCCAAGCTTTCTTGGATCCTTCATGATTAGTAACAAAAAGATTGTTCCTTTCGGAACCCATATTTTCTTTCCTTTAACACTTAAATTCTTATTAATTTTTCTATAATTGCATTCATAAGCTTTATGTCCTTTCTTGTTACAGCAATAACATGAAACATCATTTTTATCTTGTTTCTTTATAAAGAAATGTTTAACAAACTTTTATTTTTTATTAGGCCTATAACCTAATCCAGCTTTATCAAATACAGCTCTTTGATTACTTAATAGCAAATTAAGTTTTTCAGAACTATATGCAAATTTATCAACTATAATTTTATTTTTATCAACTTCTTTCTTTAAACTAAGGTTTTCACTTGATATCAATTCTTTTTCATTTATCAAATTTTTATTTTCAGATTTCAGTTCTTCAACTTCATGAGTTAGTTTATCCTTTTCTTTGACAAGATTTAAATTATCATTTTTTAAATATTTGCTTTTCTTTTTCAATACTTTAAAATCACTAACTAATTCGTTAAATGCATCAAACAATTCATCAAAGGTAAAGTCATGAGTTTCGGTACTTACCTCATCGTCATTTGCCATAAAGCAAATATTTGCAACTTCCTTTTGTCATCGCTCCATGTTGCAACATAAGCATTCTTCTTCTTTTTGTAGGCTTTCTTCAATTGAGAACAGTCATATCTAAAGTGCCCCAGTTTCTTACATTCATAACATATGAGGGGGTCTTTCTCTTTGTCCTTGTCCTTCTCTTTTTCTTTTCACTTTCCATCTTTGTCCCATACTTTTTCTTGTGGAAAGGTCTCCTTTGCATAAACTTTCTGAACTTTTTTGCAAGAAGGGCTCTCATCATCTTCCTCTTCTTCATCATTACTGCTTGTTTCCTTTTCTGCAGCTTTAAGGACAATCGTTCTCTTCTTTTTGACCTCTTTCTCTTAATGTTGCTTCATAGTCAGTTCATGGGTCATCAATGATCCAAGTAGCTCTTCCAACAGTAATGTATTTAAATCTTTGGCTTTTTGGATGGCAGTTACTTTGGCTTTCCATGATCTTAGAAGAGACCTAAAAATTTTACGAACCAATTCAGAGTTAGTATAGGTCTTACCAAGACTTTTTAGACCATTTATAATATCAGTAAATCTAGTGTACATGCATGTAATAATTTCATTTTGTTCCATGTTTAACAATTCATATTTGTGCACTAAGATATTAATTTTAGACTCTTTAACTTGATTAGTACCCTCATGGGTAACTTCTAGTCTATTCCAAATTTCTTTTGCAGAAATATATGTAGAAATTCTATTAAATTCATTAGCATCTAAAGCACAATATAAAACATTTATGGCTTTTGCATTAAGCTGAGCCATTTTCCTATCATTCTCATTCCAAACCCTTCCGGGTTTAGGAACTATTGAACCATCTACTAAGTGTGTGGGTGTGCTAGGTCCATTAGTGATTACACTCCATAGTTCATAATCTAAAGCTTGAATAAAAATTCTCATTCTAGCTTTCCAATAAGAATAATTTGAACCATTAAATAAAGGAGGTCTATTTGTGGATTGACTTTCAGCAAATGAAGATCCAGCTTGAGCTGCCATTTGGATCTTTAACTCTTGATCGTTGGATCAAATAAAAGATGAGTACTAAGCTCTGATAACAATTGTTGGCCCAAATGCAACCCAAGAGGGGGGGGAGGGGTGAATTGGGTTCTTTAAATAATTTTAACACTTTAAAGCTATGTGCCTGATTTGAAAGTGGTTGAGTGCAATGAATAGATAAATGCTAAGCACAAATAAATGAGATAGATAGAGAGAGATAATATGCACGGCAAACACAAAGATTTTATAGTGGTTCGGTGTATCCAACACCTACGTCCACTCCCAAGCTTCACTTGGGTCCACACTATAATCCACTTGATTACGGTCGAGTTATTTTACAAGCTCACAACCCTAACTTGTTGTTTTGCCCGGGATCACAACGAACCCAGCTAGTTTTTTCGGGCTCACCAGCACAAAACTCAACCATAAGCTATCCTTAGCTTGTACCGAGGTATACTACCTCCACTAATTTAATTCCCTAATTGAATTAGCAAATAACAATGAAAAATAGAGTTTTGAATACACAGCAGCTCCTCAAATGAGCAAATATGCAATTAAATAAACAAAGGTAAGAAAAAACTGTTTGAAGCGATTTGGATGTGTGCTTTTCTTCTTTTTCTCTTCTTTCTTGAAAGATTGAATCAGGCCTCAGCTCAGATTCTTCACAAAAATCGTAGTTGAGAAGTTGAGGATTTGGGGCTTTTACTTTCTCTCTTCAAATGTTGGAAATCTCTTGGATTTGATCTTGAGAAGCTTTTGGATTTCTCTTTGAACTCTCTGGGATTGATGGACTTAAGCTCAGAGTTTTTCCTTTTTTTTGATTTCTCTCCTTTTTGCTCTATATTTCTATATCTCTCTATTTGTTCTTCTTTTTTTCGTTCTTCTTTTTGAAACAGATGAATCCCACTATTTATACATCCATAAGAGAAAATATAGCCATTGGGATGTACATGGAATACTTCTACACATAGAAAAAAAATAGCCGTTAGAGATTAGGTAGAAAAAATCTTACCATTGGAGTCCGTTCTGACATTTGAAAAATCCGTTCCTGACAGGTTGGAGTCGGCTCCAACTTTTCAGGTGTCGGCTCCAGATCGTGGTGTCCAAAAATAGTAATAAGAAGTTGTTGAGGAGTTGGCTCCGAAAAAGTTAAGTATCGGCTCGGCGCTTTCGGGAGTCGGCTCTGGAACCCAAGGGTGTCGGCTCCAACAATGTCCACAAAAATACGTTCTCTGTATCTCAGGTTGGAGTCGGCTTTGAAACTGTAGGTGTCGACTCCGGACCGTGCCGAAATTTCAGAAAAGTTCTGATACTCCCTGGGGTCGGCTCCTGACTGTTTGGGTGTCGACTCTAAGTTCTGAACTTTCATAATTTCTTTTAAATTTTGATTCAAAACTTATTTCCTTATACCTTTGACTGATTAAACATTTTTAATCCCTGAAACACTTATTAAATTTGTCAGAAACATAGTGAATATACTCATGTCTTTTGTTAATCATTAAAATCAATAATTGGGTCAACAAAAAGTCTTTGTTGTATATGTTTAAACTACCGTAATCGATTTTTTACCAAATTTTATAGTAAAAAAAAGCTATTTTAATAAATTATTAAAGAAAAATCAAGTAGATAATTTTGGATGCTTTACTGATTTCATTCAGGATAAAAATATTTTGCATAGTCATAAACTTAAAATATCCAAGGTAAAAGAAGATATGAAAAAAATGAAAATAGAAAGAGCAATAGGACTTCATAAAATTACTATCAATATTTAGGTAATATAAGAACAACTTAGGTGATAAATTTATTTAATAAATATTAGAGACTTAAAAAAAATACTTAATGAATGAAAAAAAAGAGCACTACAATATGGATTTATAAGAATAAAAGTAATATTCAAAATTATTCTAACTATCATGATATTAAACTAATAAGTCATATTATATAACTTTAAAAGAGGATGACATAGCATAGATTAAGATGCAATACAAAAATATTAGAGAATCAATTTAATTGTATACTAAAAATCTAGACTATAAAAGCTATTTTTCTTTTTAAAAGGTTAATGAAAAAGTAAAGAGAAAAGAGACGAGATCTTTAAATGGGTTTTATTAATTTAGACGAAGCATATGATAGGATTTTAGAAAAATCTTCCAATATATGTTAAAAAAAAGAAATACCAATTAGATATATAAATGAAATAAATAACATGGATGATAAAGAAGTTGTTAGTGCAAGAACTATTAATAAAAATACAAGTGAATTTTCAATTACAACATGTTTACATTAAAGATCTATTCTTATTCCTTACCCTTTTATATTAGTTATGGATGAACTTACTAAACATATTCAGAATGATAAACCATAATGCATGTTATTGAAAAATGATATAATACTAGTAGACGAAACTAAAGCAAAGATTAATCATAAGTTGAAATTATGAAGAAATATGTTAAAATCTTAAAGTTTGAGGTTACTAGGATAAAGACAAGTACATAGAATGCAATTTTAATATAATTAGAAATGAAGATAAATATAGCGTAAAAATTAAGAATCATAAAATTTTTAAAAATGATTATTTTTTGTATGGAGGATCGTCTATTCATAAGTAATGAGAGATTAAAGATAATGTTATTCATAGAATTAAATGTGTTAGATAAAATAGAAAATATAATTAAAATATCATATAATCATAGAATACCTATCAAGTTAAAAAAAATTATAAAATAGCCATAAAACCAGCTATATTTTATGGTACAAAATATTAGATACTTAGAAAATTACATATAATCAAGATGAATGCGGCTGAAACAAGAATGATCAAATGGATGATAAAAATAAAGTAAAAAAAATAAAATAAGAAATAAAATTATTTATAAAATTATAAAACTAATTAAGGATAAATTAAAAAAAGGATAATTTAAATGGTCTAAACATTTGCAACGTAATAAATCTATTATATGTAACAACTAAAATTTTGAGGAGCAAATGAATTTTGAGTGAACGTTTAAGGACCACAAGTTCATTTTATTTATATAGTTTAATTTTAGTACTTTCAATCACCTTCCTTTTTCTTTAAACTAGATAATCAATACCAACATTGTAATCCATTTTATGCATATGCATACCCAAACTCAAACACTGAAGTCGTCGCAGGGCAAACTACCACAAATAGATCTATTCTAATTGTCAGCTAACCATTTGCATTAGTGCATAAAAATTTTTAGCATACAGCACAGCACTAGTAGAACAACTGCAGATAAAACAAGACTAAAGGAAAGCTGATGAAGTTACTAACATACATCAGTCCCGCATCATAATCAGTAGGCTCATATTATTGGTAGCAATATCATTTACAGAAATTTCATACTCCAAAGGTCACATAGAATGTATAAGAGAACATACTGAGGAACACAAAACAGCACAACAATCATAGAGAATTTCAGCCGAACTTCAAGATTTTGGCCTTGTCTCTAAGATAGAATGGTATACATGTAAATGGAGCAGTGATTTTGAAAAGTATAAGGAGAACGCGGCATAGAGAAAAGTCTAATTAACTTAGCACATGGTTTTTCCAATGTGTTTCTGATAATTCCAACTCAACTCAACTCAACTCATCTAAGCCTTTTCCTAACTACATAAGGTCGGCTACATGAATCTGCTCTGCTTTAGTTTCTGATAATTCCAGATATATCAAATCGGAACACATAAGTTGTCTGCTGCTAAGAAAGAAAAATGTACAAGAAGCTTCATTACTAAGAAGCTTCATTACTAAGAAGCTCAGCCTTCTATGAACTCTCATTCTCTCTTTTCTGTTATTTCTATTCTAAGTAAATGTCATCATCTCTTCTCTTTCCTTTTTATTTCCATTTACTTAAGGTTTCTTATACAAATAAGAGAAATACCCCATTTAAATTCAAAAAAAATATCAAAAAAAATTAAATTTCTTAAAAATAAAAAGTCAAATTTTTCTCTTAAGAAAAAATTTAAAGAATTTCAAAAATAATGGTTTAGCAAATATCGAGTTAGGATAATTTCACTCTATATAACTCCGCCAAGGCCAGTCCCAAGCCCGGGTAAAGAATGAGGGTTATGTTAGGTAGCTGACAGCCAGTGTAAAACTTCGTCGAACCTTTAAAACATGAATCTGATAAATCAAATTATACAAAGAGCTATGACATAATTTAAATATCGACTTGGTCCTGAATAGAGCAGAGTGAAGGAAGCAGATTCATGTAGCCGACCCCATGTAGTTGGGAAAAGGCTTAGATAAATCAAATTATACAAAGAGCTATGACATAATTTAAATATCGACTTGGTCTTGAATAGAGCAGAGTGAAGGAAGCAGATTCATGTAGCCAACCCCATGTAGTTGGGAAAAGGCTTAGATGTGTTGAGTTGAGATAATTTCACTCTACATAAAAATCCTAAAAAATCAATTTAACTTAAAAATAATAAGAAAATAAAATACTAAAAAACTATTTTAAAATATAATTTATAAAGCTTTAGTCAACGCTTGATCAAATTTGTAAAGTTGCTGGACTTATATAGGATTAGAGTAACAATGAACCTCATATTGACCTATGTCGACTTAATCAATAATTTATTAAAACAATAAAATTAAACTTACCATAAAATTTTATGGTAAAAATGTATTTCTTAGCCTCCAAACTATGATGCATCACTAGACCAAAGGTTTTCCTATTAAGAAAGTATCCCGACCTTCACTCTAATGACACGTTGTAGTTTGGATCCCAGAAAATATATTTTAACCTTAGGATTTTATGACAAACTTAATTTTTGTTTTAATGAGTTATAGATCAAGTTAGCATAGGTTAATATGAGGTTCACTATTATTGTAACCCTACTTAAGCCTAAAAACCCTAAAAGTTTGAATAAGTGTGGATCAAAGCCTTACAAATTATATTTTTAAGATATTTTTTTGGTATTTTATTTTCTTATCATTTCTAAGTTAAGTTAATTTTTTGGGTTTTTTATCTAGAGTGGAAGTACCTTAACTTGACATTTGCTAAACTGTGATTTCTTGATAATCTCTAAATTTATTTTTAAAAGAAAGAATTGACTTTTTATTCTTAAAAAATTAATTTTTTGATATTTTTAGAGATATTTTTCTTATTTTTATGAGAAATCTTAAGTAAATAAAAAGAAAAAAAGAAAGAAGAGAGGATGATATTTATTTAAGAGAAAAGACGTGAGCTCACAAGAGCTTACATGCTATTTAGCTCACACCCAAATTAGCCTGAATTAGGCCGAACTGGGTGGCTTAGCATGGTTTGGACTGGTTCAAGGTCTATACTGAACCGAAATTAAAAAAATGAAGTCAGTTGGATTCTGTTTACCATGTATAAGCTTTATCTATACATTGGCTTCTAATAGCTCAGGGTTAAGAATAAAATAGTTTTAAATAAATGCATGAAATTGCTTCAAAGAAAGGGTTGATGTATGTTTTAACAAGCATGTACAGATCAAATTCCAGATTTAGAATGAAAAATGTTAAAAAAATCATTCTTTATTCAGTTGTTTTTATAACATGTAAATTACAAAATCTCAAGGTGAAGTTTCGGATGATATGGCAAAACAGACCAATAGCAGTAATTTGTTATGTCATAGCATGAAACCATGCAAACTTCAGAATTTGTCTAAATGCTTTAAATCTATCTCTATATTTTTGACTTATAAATGCATTAAATGCGATCCCTATTGAGGTTTGGAAAGACTTAGAAGAAATTGAAATCATATGGTTAACCAATTTATTTAATAAAATTGTAGCAACTAAAAGAATGCCGGATGATTGAAGGAAAAGCATATTAATATCCATATACAAAAATAAAAGAGATATTCAAAACTGTGCAAATTATAGAGGGATTAAGCTAATAAGTCATACAATAAAATTATGGGAGAGAGTAATAGAAAATCGATTAAGAGCTGAAACTTTGGTGTCAAATAATCAATTTAAATTTATGCCTGGAAGATCGACCATGGAAGCTATTTATTTATTAAGAAGATTGATGGAGAGATATAGAGAAAAGAAAAAAAGGCCTTCATATGGTCTTTATTGATTTAGAGAAAGCATATGATAGAGTACTTAGAGAAATAATATGATGGGTTTTAGAGAAAAAAGGAGTTACCAAAAGATACAGAATTGATAAAAGATATGTATGATAGAGCAATAACTATTGTTAAAACAACAATAGGAAAAACAACAAGTTTCCAATTACTATAGGTTTACATCAAGGATCTGCCTTAAGTCCGTATTTTTTTGTATTAGTTATGAATGAATTAACCAAACATATTCAAAATGATATCCCATGATGTATATTATTTGCAGATGATATAGTGTTGATTGACGAAACTAAATCTGAAGTAAATGCTAAGCTAGAGATTTGGAGAGAGGCTTTAGAATCTAAGGTTTTAAGATTAGTAGAACTAAAACTGAATACATAAAATATAATTTTAGTGGAAGTAGAAATACAAATGAAGAAATAGTAAAGATTGCAAGCCAAGAGATAGCAAGGAGTAAAAAATTTAGGTATTTGGGAATAATTATCTAGCAAGAAGGTGAAATAGGTGAAGATGTGAATCATAGAGTTAAAGCAGGATGGATTAAGTAGATGAATGCTTCGAAAGTATTGTATGATTGGCGCATCCCATTAAAATTGAAAGAAAAATTCTATAAAACTGCTATTAGGCCAGCTATGCTATATGGAACAGAGTGTTGGGCAATAGTGAAACAACATGTGAATAAATTAAGTGTAATAAAAATGCGTATGTTAAGATGGATATGTGATAAAACTTTAAAAGATAGAATTAAAAACAAATATATAAGAGAAATGATAGGAGTAGCCCCAATTGAAGATAAAATGAGAGAAAATCGATTATGGTGGTTTGGACATATACAACGTAGATCTTTAGATGCTCCAATTAGAAAGAGTGATCTTTTAACAATTCATGGTAAGGATAGAGGTAGAGGTAGACCTAAACTAATATAGGCAGAAATAATTAAAAAAGATATAACTATTTGTAATTTAAATGTCGACTTGGTCCTGAATAGAGCAGAGTGGAGGAAGCAGATTCATGTAGTTGAACCTATGTAGTTGGGAAAAGGCTTAGATGAGTTGAGTTGAGTTGTAGAAATTTACCAAATCTTTAACAACAGATTTAGGCTACAGTGCTTTGTAACGAGGCCTTTCTTCCAGATCTGCCAACAGTACCAATAATGTTCCATTATCTCTTGAGTTTTTGATTTTTGTACTTGTGGAAGAATTATATTCATTCTTTTGCCAACATGAAGACCAAGCTCACAAGTAAGCAGATAAGCAGACTTCTTTGTGTGATAGAGATTTTGTTTTATTACATCCTTTCTATAATAGTAGACCGGTTTCTCTTTCCAAATGTCACTGGAGTCAAAAACAGTTATATGTTTGCACATGTGAAAACATTTGTTTTTCACTACACTCTATTGTAGCAAGTACCATGTGCATATATACTAATGTAACTATGAGTTGCTGAACTTTACTACTCCGAAGCATCATAGTCTGCAATAGCCAGAACATTCCGTCATGCACATAATATTCAGGGCATATATTAGAACACATTTGCATTATGAAATAATGAACATTTAACTTATTCAAATCACCACAATACTCCAAGAACAGAAGCATAATTCGTAGCAGTTACCTTTCAAAAACAGATCCTTGAATATGTCTTTTAATATCTCCTTCATCTTGGAACTGAAGAGTAGATGGTCGATTTTTCCACAAAACCTCTCGCAAAAATTATTGTCCTATGATCATTTAGAGGATCTGTTGCAAGGGAAAATTCAAACAAATTCAATCAGTCAAAAAAGCAATAAGTTGTTGGCATCACATAAGGCAAGAGGACGTCAATTTTTCATCATAAAATGTTTCTGGTGTTTAGGCTTATATGAATCATATGGCATGATATGATTTGAAAGGAACTTCTTTCAGAATTGCAAACGGATACCATTGGCCTCTATTATCAAAATAATGACAAGAAATATTATAACATTAAAACTAATAAGTTGCTCTTACATATAATAAAAGGCCAATAATATGAGAGAACAACAGTCAAAACTTCAAATATTCCTAACTACCAAAACTTGTAAATCCGAATTAATATGAGATTGTGCGAGTTACTGTTCAAGTTTTAGTTTGCAATTAAAATCATGCTAAGGTGAACAAACAACAATTTGAATGACACAGTATATTTTATAAATTCCCACAACTACTACTGGTACATACGAGATTTCCCAAAACAGAAAGACTATCAAAAGCTTAAATACAGAACTTTCCAACTTCCTGCAGATATTACTCACGTGTATTATTCCCAAAACAAAAACACTATCTAATGTGTATTATTCGCATGTCCTAGATCCCATCAATGAGAATCATCATTATGCTCAAAATTCATTGATTCAATTAACAGAATCTTGACTCTAGGAAAACTTTGAAAAAGGCTATTTTGAGGGAAGGCACTAAAAGATTATGATGGCATGTGCATAGTTCATTGGTTTTTATACAGCGCTGTTTTGGAGATTTAAAAGCTGAATTTTGGTAATGGGAGGGCCATCTAGTTCAAAGCATAGTAGGGATATAGAGACACAATATACTACATTGACATAGATTGTATAGAGCAGACAACAGCAACAATTGAGATGAGATCATTACAAATGCAAGTTGTAAAAAAAACTAGTCCCCTAAAATTTCATAACTTGCCTTTTAAAAGAAGTGACTAATACAGACAGTCACTTGATAACCAAATTTTTAATGAGCATAGGTAGTTTCATATCCTATCTTCTTAACTATAACAGTGATTAATGCAGGGCTACAAATTATCAGAATATTTCTTTTAGCACCAAGCAAATGGTTAGAAAATTTATACAGTGCTTGAATAATGGAATAAAATAGGTTACCTACAATTACTAATGGAATAAAATAGGTTACCTACAATTACGTAACTAAGAAAACTATTAAATTGCTGAAGGAAAACAGTGCAAAGGAACACCTTAATTCATAATAAAGGAATACCTCGTATGACATATGATGCCCAAAAAAAAAAGAATAAAATCAAACCATAGTAATATGTTTGTGACAGTGATGTTTGACAGCACAACGACAAGGGAGATATTACCTTGGTGATGATCATGCTTATAAGCTCAAAGCCTAAACAAATCCCAAACAAGGGAAAATGATCTCCGGCATCATTTCTGTCCAAAGTTATCTGTAAGAGCAGACAAACAACAAAGAGAAGATTTTGGTGATGTACAGTACAAAGGATATGTAAATGGTTAGCAAGTACAATATAGATGCACATCTCAACTCAATTATATCAATGACTACTATATTTTCTACATATTGTTACCAATAAAATTACTTTCATCGAGAAACACTTGCAAAACAAAACAAACAGAACTGCTATGGAAAATTGAATATTTCTTGAAAAGAATGCATTTAACATGGAATCTGTGGACTGAGTCATGGGCCCATTATCAAATATTTAGTCGGTTCAGTTTTGAGTAACATAGCTTCTTGGAGCTTCTTGGTACACATGTGCAAAAGCATAACCAAATATCTGAGATTTAAATGCAAACATTTATGCATGTACATGTCAAATGCTTGCTGATGTGACTCACTAGTTATGAGAAGGCAACATGTACCAACAAGGAAAAGAAGATGTCATGCCACCTCACATACAAGAACAACTATCCAAACCTTTGGCACAGATCAAATACAGACCAACCTTGGTGGCTCAGTCCATGGACCCATCCATTGAAACTAATCTTCTTAACCCTTATCATCTATTACATTTTATGATAAGTGTAGATGGTGATCGTTAGGATTTTACGATAAGTTTCAAAACATGTCATTCATTTTTTTTTTTTTAACATCATATGTTTCATGTTTCCTTATCATTAATTACATGTTATGAAATTTCAGGTTTTTCATCATATGACATCAATATTCAGGTTTGCATGTTATCATCATCATATAATGCATAACCAAGTTAGACTATGCTGAGATGACTTTGATACCAACTGATGAAAATTTTGGGTCATACATGGATCAAATGTATGCTAATGACACAGCGAAATCCATTTTAAAGTTCCCATTTCCAGAATCCTCAAGGTGTCTAATTAAGTTATGATAGATAAAACATGCTACAAGTTAGAATATACCTCAAACGTAGGATGTCGGGTTAAAACTTTTTCCACCAGCCATAAATAAAAGATGTTACTAGTTAGAATATATCTGAACCGTAGGATGATTGAACTTTTTCCACCAGCCGTCCAAACGTTCGACCTCTAATGCGAGTTCACGCGAAGAAAGTAGATAGAATCCTTGCAGGATCTGTAAACGGCCTCTTGGATCAAGGTGTGCTAGCACCTTGTTCTTATCCAATATTTCCAAAACCAAGACTAAAAGATTTCAGCCAACTAGATCCTATCTAGTTTGTCCAAAGATGACAGCTAAAGGGATAGAAGAAAAACTATTTTTCTTCGAACCAAATTGGGCTGTTTGGAATGTGGATGAGGACCATAAAAATAGTGACGTTAGGGATGTCGGTTCTCATGTAAGAAAGAAGGGATATGGCAAAAATTATCTGATCTCTTTTCAAGAGTGTGCGACAATCCTTTTATATAGCATTTGTGCCAACCTCTTCTCTCTTTTTTTATTTTTTTATTCAAATTCAAATCTCATATTAATTTGAAAGGACTTTTTTTTTAAATGCCAACTTTTGGTCTTCCATTTGAATCCGCCAAGTCCTTATTAAGATGAATTTATTCAAATTCAAATCTCATATTAATCTGGAAGGACTTGTTCAACTTTTGGTCTTCCATTTGAATCCACCAAATCCTTATTAAGATAATTTATTCAAATTTAAATCTCATATTAATCTGGAAGGACTTTTTCAAATGCCAACTTTTGGTCTTTTATTTGAATTCTTCAAGTCCTTATTAACTCGTGTAATCATGGCCATCCAACGTCCATCACCCCATCAAATGGTGGTGATTTAATCTCCTTTAATCAGGTATTAATTGGATGCCATATAAGTGTCCCTATGATGGATCACAGTCCATCTAATTATCCGAATTGGCTCTCGATTGATTTTTGGTCAAGATTGGGTCAAACCCAATCACATTTGGTCTTGGAATTAGGCCATCTAATCTAAATTAAGTTTAACTTAATTTTCATTTTAATTCCATCCTAAATTCTTTATAATGCGTGTGAACCATTAGGCCCTCTTCACGTTGGCAACAATCATGTTCTATAATCCAACCCTAAGGTTTAATGAGTCAACTCTTTGACTTAGTCAAAGTATCCATGATTGTAGATCATGAGCGGCCTCTAGCAAAGCATCATAACCATCCAAGTGTTGAGGGTTTTGTCGATGTGGCCATCGACAATACCTATCCATAAACGGTTAGCGTACAATTCAATCCTTTCGTCAACATATCCCTGACTTAAATGAAATGAAACTTCGAAACCATTTCAAATTCCATCTTAACCTTGCAAGGATTTGATAGTCCAATCAATCCATCAAGTGGTATGGGATATATCCCTCTCTATCAGGGAAGACAAATCCTATCTTGATCATACACCATTTTTATATTCTTCATGACATACTTAATCATCACTATTTTAGTTATCCATGATTAGGATAATGTAAGTATGATGTCAAAGTATGACATTTCACACATGAGATGTAATGATGATCTCAAGTCAAAAGATCACTCGTATAATTATCATCAAAAATCAACCACTGACACTATATAGAATATTCATGTGGAATCTCTAAGCGGTTTATCCAATGTCTTGTTACCATAACGAGCATCCACACATCAATCCAAGTACCCATGTACTTAAGCTTGCAAGATCAGCTAACCATCACAAAGATGAGGGATATGCAATGTGCTAGTCTCACGGCATTCAATGGTGTCCAATCTCGTATACACATTGACTAGAAAAATTCAAAGAATTGAACCATAGCGTGCAATTTAGATCTTATATTTGTAATCTTTTATTACAAATTTTATATGCACGGCTCACATTCTTTTGGGCTTTATCTCATAGGTAAAACATATACAAATCATATATTATAAAACATCTGGATAGATAATGGAACCAATTCAATTTGATTTGCATTCATTATAAATTGTATACAAAACCTAGTATCAAATCTGATTGGATCTAGGGCATACATCAAGTCAGGTTCATCATGTAGAAGCTTCAAAGGTGGATAGGGGTGTAGCCCCAGCTTGAACTTGTCAATAATAAAGATGAAAGCAAAACCCTAGGAGGGAGCCACCACTACCCTTAATGAGGGGCAAGTTGATTGCATCAATACCATCAATGGAGACGTTGATAATAACGAAGGAGTGAATGTTGGAGAATAGGATGCCAATGGTGATATTGTAGGCCTTGATCTTTTTGAAGGTGAGGACTCTAACAACTCCACAGAAGGTGACCCCACTAAGGAGCTTGTCAACATGGTCCAAAGCATAGACAACAATGCAACTAATAACAAGGCTAAGGACCATGCCAGACTAGACCAACCCAAACCATAGTAGGTAGCAATGTACTTCAAGTTATCCTCTAGCAAATTAATCAGCATCTCCACCACTGCCAATAGGGTGTGGCAAGAGGGTTGCTGAAATGCGGGGCTTCCTAGAATAATAGAAATATGGGATGGGAATGGCCATATCTAGGCATTGAGAATAGATGCTAAGCATTTTCAGAGAAGTAAAATCAAGGTTGGTAACAACATGGTGATGGTCCCACTAACGAGAGAAGGGCTTGATCATGGAAATGATGGGGGTGATGAAGGTAGGGAAAGTGGTGGTGGCATCTTGGGCATCGGTGTGCTTGTCAACACTGGGAGGGTGGGGACGAGGCTAGGATTGAGGCAAGAGGCCACAATGTTGGCTTGTGGATAGGGTTGGGGGAAACGTGTTGTGATCCCATTAGTGAGGAAAGAAGTAGACTCCAAAGGTATTTTGGTTATAAAATATATATCAATCTCCTCTATTGCAATGATTTCATTAAGGTTAGTTGACAGCATTTTAACCCAAGGTTCTCAATGCTATATAAATAGGCTTTATCTAGGTTGATTGTAAATAAAGATAAGGGAGGTGTAATACATAATAAAATTTTATATGCACCATGCACTTAAGTAGTTGAGGAAGCCTCTTTGACAATCAAGCAATGGTTATTAATCTTTCAACTTTTCAAAGTTTTATCTCTTTTGCCTTTCATTTCTTATTAAGTAGTATTATCTCTTTTGCCTTTCATTTCTTACTAAGTAGTATATAATATAGCATATTATGATCTAACTTCAATTAGTTACCCTCTTTAACTTAATTCTGACCTCCCACCCTTCTGTTTTTGAATAGTTTGCTTTGATTTTTTTTTTCTATTTTTTTTCTTTTGGATACACCGTAGGTACAGTAGTAAGCAAGGATTTATTGGTATTATCCTTTTCTTCTCCCTTAGTCACTTTGACCATTCTCTCTCCATCATAAAGCTACTTAATTGTTATGGATAGCAAGGAACATGAAAACATTTTCTACCCCATAATTGTTAAAATCTTGATTTCAATCGTAAAATGTCTCAACGATTCATATGATTTTACAATCCTAAAATGTCTCAACGATTCAGATCGTCCATAAAATCGTAATTTCATGAGATCGGTGTGGGATCCCGATTTAAATCTTATAATCGCTAGGATCTGGATATTAAAAGAAGATTTTAGGATCCAAAACAGGGAGAGTATCTTAAATCATAAATGCTATCTGTTAGTCGGTTGGGTGTTTAGATTTTAAAATATATATAAAAAAGGAAGACCCTAGGTTCTTTCACATAGCCACATAAGTTATAACCCATGTTTTATGTTATTAGATGAAAACTGAAGAGTAAATCATCATCGCAAAAATCCTTACCGGCATTAGGCAAATGGAGAAAAAAAAAGAGAAAAAGAAAAACTGAAAATAATTTTGTTGCTTCTATCTCTTCAACTTCATATCATATCATGACCAAATAAAAACTAGAAACCATCTATGCAATTAGCAAGTTGATAAGCAGCATTTATTTTTTATTTAAATCTTATTCAAATTCTTATTTTTGGGATTGTTGTTTATAAAAATATTGCAGAAATTTGATAATTTTTATGACTGTAATGCTATATTATTGTTATGTTAAAGGTTTATTGTTATTGTTTCCATATAATTTTTCTAATTATGATTTATTTATTTTTATATTGATATTATAATTTATAATTAATTTATAAATATCTAACTCCGCCAAGGCCAGTCCCAAGCCCAAGTAAAGGAGGATGGTTGCGTTAAGTAGCTGACAACCAGTGTAAAACTCCGTCAGATTCCTTAAAAATGAATATACTAAATCAAACTATGTGAAGGGCTAGGATGTTTTGCATGTTGACTTAGTCCTAAATAGAGCAAAGTGGAGGAAACAGATTCATGTAGCCGACCCCATGTAGTTGGGAAAAGGCTTAGATGAGTTGAGTTGAGTTGAGTTGAGTATTAATTTATAAATGCCTATTTATTGTTAATAAATGGAATGAAAGGACTTGAACCTTAATCTTAGTTCTAAAATTTCTTAGCGCGCGCGCGCACGCGCACACACATAGATATATATATAATTTATTTTTCATAGTGTAAATTCTTACTATTTTATGATTCAATCTTGTTGACCCTCTACTGATCTTGAGTAAAATCTTGATTTTGACATCCTTGCTACCACCCACAGCAAGTTACAGCAGATGACATGATTACCCTCTAAGCATTAGTAAAGTATGAAAGTCCTAACATTTCTTGACCATTCAGTGCATAACAAATAATTTGCAGAAGCAGTACATCAAATTCTACCTTCTACAAAATCCCAAATCTTCCTGCCTCTTGCATCTCAACCAGAAGTAGCTTTTCTAACAAATTGTATAAAACAAAGGTTTAGGTACATATATATAATGTCTCATATAAATTTTCAGGTCTTAGTCATGCTACAGACTTCTTATACCTTGGCCACCGACAATCTTGTGCATCACATAGTATAAATACATAAATTCATGTTTTGCTCAATCTAGGCATTAGTCTTCCTCAGCAAAGCCATGAAAAAGTTACATATGGTAGCAGAAACAACCTTTATTTTTTTCCCTCCAGTTTTTCTGCTTAGGACCCAATCTTGCAAAGGGATCGCAAGTATTAATAAACTCATGGATCCAGAGACTTTTTGTTCAATAAATAGGATGAGGACCTCTGTATTAAGCTCGTGCACTTCTGTGTGTGAATGCACGCATACACGCATACTTACATTTTTGGCTATCTTTTAATTATATGTGGTGTATAATTATTTATCCTATTGTGCACAAGATGCTGACCACAATTATGTTCAGCACAAGATTTAACACTAATCATCTGGAAAGTGTATCTAAAATCCAAAATGTCATATGCTAAAATGCCTTCCCCCCTCCCCCTGCCTGAAAAAAAGATTCAGTATATGGTGTGCTAAGAAAATAGGAAATCTAAAAAAGGACACACTATACAATATCGAGGAAAAGAACATAAAAGAAAATAAAACATGATTTCTAACACTAATATTATATTGAAAGATTATAAGAAAAATGTCTAAACCCAAGATGGCATAAATTTAGCTAATATACCTCAAAAATTTTCTTCACGGTCTCAAAATATAAACCCTTTTTTTACACCATCCACCTGTAAACAGCACACCATTCACCAAGCTCAGCTTCTGCAGCAAATAAAAATAGTAGATCAGAATGTCATTACTCATTTGTAACAAGCATATGGCAATGTAGTTTAAATGCCAACTCTTCGTGCAGATTTGTTGCAAGTGGAAATTAATTTGTCATTCTGCAACTAATAATGTCTTCCTTGTTTTCTTATGAATGTCCTTGTTTCACTGATTGCATGTGCATAAAAATAGACTCCATATCAGACCTACATGCTGAGATAGACCTAGTCTGATTCTTTAAAGTCATTGTGATTTTCTCAATCGTTGTTCTATCACTCTGTCCAACAATGTCAAAGTGTTTATTATTCAGTTATTATTCAATTTAATACACCATCTTAATCTCTCGCCAATGGATACCGCAACTCTTCAGTCATCATTTAAGATTTCACTTGTCCATATGACTATTCTCTCGGACAGTGGAGAGATTAAAAAAATCAAGGTATGCAATTGATTCAAATATCCATATAAAGAAAATGCATCATGGTATAAGCAACAGAGGTCATATGTTAAACATGCATCTGATAATGAAATCTACATACGATACAATAACCCACTATATTATCCTTTTTAAACACCCTTTCAAACTCATGTTAAATCACACTTTTAAGAGTTCAGAGGAAGTAAAACAAGCAAACCAACACTGTCGAAATAGATTCACAGAGAGATTATATTGCTAAAAAAAAAAAAAAGCTGAGGTGAAGAGGATGTAGAATGAGTGGATAGCCTGATGTTATGCCTGATAATGCATAATATTGACTTAGGGGTAGGACACAAGCACATTGAAGCAGCAATACCATCAACAAGTCAATACATAGTTCCAAAGCATGCTAAGATGTGTGAACTTGTCATGTGAGATGAAGGCAATCAAAAATATACTTTTCCTAAGATTGGCTCATATATATCCTCTCTTCTGAGTATGGTAGATACTGGCCATTGATTGCAAGAAATGGCAAGGACATGGGATCACAGAAAAGGAGATAAAATGAAAAAAAAATCCCCCAGTAAACAAAATGCAAATGATGGTCTTAAGTCTTGCAGCAACTAGAAAAAAAAGAAACACAAGAAAATGTGCTCTGGTTACAAATCACCAGCTGAGAAAAGCATCCTTTGAGCCTTTATTTTCCTGCTGAGTGGCTGGAGATTCCAAGTCACCAGTCACACTGCTAAATTCTCACAACAGTCGATTTTTCACCAGCAATACCCGGTGATAGACCAACAGTCCTAAAAGCAAGAAACTGTCGCATGTAGACTTATATGGATACAATTAACCCTTATATAAATCAATAGGACCTGCAATGATAACTAATATGGCTGATGAAGCCACCTTCAATCAACGATGAAGATAGCCCAACGAGGCCATGACCAAACCAACAGCAGAAACTAACTGACGGAGCTAACGTAATCACACCCGGCCAATGGTGGCAACGGACTCTCCAAAGCCCCTCCAGTCGGCCTCCCTGGTAGGACTCCAACTTGGCCACCTGGGTAGCGCCCTTAGTCGGCCTTCTGGATAGGACTCCAACTCGGCCACCTAGGCAATGCTCCTAGTCGGCCACCCGAGTAGGATCCCGACCCGGCCACCTAGGCAGCGCCCCCAGTCGGCCTTCCGGATAGGACTCCGATTCGGCCATCCGAGCAACGCCCCCAGTCGGCCTCCCGGGTAGGACTCCAACTCGGCCACCCAAGCAGCGCCCTTAGTTGGCCTCCTCGACAAGATCCCTCTCAAAGGATGGCTGGTACAGTCCACCTACCACATAGCCAACCTAGGCCACCAACCATCTGTGGCCTTCCATGTTTGACAAGACCTAGCCCATCAACCACCTGCAGCCTCCCATGTCTGACGGGACCTGGCCCACCAACCAATTATGGCCTTCCACTCCTGATGGGACCTAGCCAATCAACCAGCTGCAACCATCCACATCGAACGGAACATGGCCTGCTAGCTCTGACATGCCACAAGAAAGGCACACTCCGCCACTGCTGCCCTCACTGCTCATTCTCTGCCAAGTGGCTACACCTCAAGACTCGTAAATATCTATAAAACAGATAAGAGGGACCCCGATCAGGTATGAATACTTAGATGCTCACACAAAGCTTTTTCTTTTAAAAAACTCTCTTGAGCTTTCTCTCAAGCTCACGGCTATTGCCCAGAATACTTACTTGAGCATCGGAGGGTCCCGTCGGAATCATCGGCTTTCGGGACTTCTTGCAGGATTTCGATCGAAGCGGATCCTACCGAAAGATCACAGGCTTGCCGAAGAAAGCGATCGAATGCTTGTGAACGATCGAGGAAGGTGATCTAGTGCCAACAGATTGGCGCGCCAGAAAAGAAAGCAGGAAGTGAGAAAAGACCTACAACATTAGGCTACAGATCTCCTCTTCCCCTAAACCAACGATGGTGGTGACGCACGCATAGGAGGCCTCCACCAGCCGTGTAGGAGAGCCTTCTCAACAGATCGAGCAGCAGGAGGCTAGCCTTCCTGTTCTATCGTTACCACCACATCATACCATTCAACCAGACCAGCTCGCCACCCTCACCCAATAAGTCCAGGCATTGTTGGTAGTGGTCCATGAGCTGTAGGAGAAGCACTCTGTAGCCATACGCAACAGTCCATGCCTCTTTCGTCACACATGACAGCTACTCAAGCCAGCCAATAATCCACCCGCGAAAGTTCTTCCTAGCGAGAGACTCATCGCTGTTGTGTCTCACCAAAGCACCATCACCGTGAAGCCCCAAAAGGCCATGATTTCCGGTCCACCGTTCGAACAGCCCCTTCTTCATGCAACGGCATGGGAAGGAGCCCAAACAGAGACACCATCATCAGCGCCATTCCTCCCCCTACTCATCCTCTGAGTCATCAGGGGAGAGGTCCACTGGCGAACATGTCAATCGCAGGTTGGAGCAACATCTCGATGAGTACCATCGATGGTTGAAAGAGCTTGGCCACAGACTCACCAATCAGCCAGAGGTGGACTACGACAACCGTCCCTCCCTCACTTGCCGTATTATGAAGCAATAGGTCCCTTCCCGGTTTTGCCTCTCTGAACTGAATCCATATGACAGAACCACGGATCAACTGGACCATCTCGAGAGCTACAAGGCTCTCATGCAAGTCCAAAGAGTGGCTGACGCCCTCCTCTGCATCACATTCCCCACCACTCTCTGGAAAGCGGGCGCGCCTAGTACTCTTGCCTCCCGCCGCGCAACATTGACTCATTTCGGCAGCTGGAGAGGACCTTTCTGGCATATTTTGATGCCTGTCAAAGGATCCCTCGAGTGGCGAATAACTTATGCTCCATTCGACAGAAGGATGGAGAATCTCTTAGCCTCTGTTTGGATGAAGAGAAAGTAGGAAGGAAAAAAAATTAGAGAAAAAAATAGGAGAGAAAATAAAATTTATCCTGTTTGGATGGAGGGAAAAGTAAAGAGGAAAGAAAACTAGAAAAAATATAGGAAAGAAAAAGTTGTGGGCTCCATCTAAAAGTTTTCTCTCCGAAACTGAAGAGATTTCATAGAGAAAACTCAAGAGTGGTCTTTTATTTTTTATTCCAATATTGACCCTCTCAAATAAAAAATGCAATCGCTTCTCATTGCTGGCGGGAGCTGTGAGAGGGGGCGAGAGCTACGACTGCCATTGTTGCCAGGTATGTTTCTTCTACCAAAAACCCACAATTCATTTTCTTTTCGCTGAATCAAATAAATTTGTAGTATATTTCTTTCCAGTCACTACTCTTGCTTTTCTTTTTCCTAAGGTGGGCTTGTTTCTGGATTCGTTGGACATCAATCTGATCATTTTTCCTTTAGGTTTCTAAATAGCATCAATGGTCGTTATCCCAATTTAATTATTTTTCTTTGCAGGTTATGTTCAAAACTAGAACATACCACTATGATGCTAATTCTTTGAAAATCTAAATCTGAACATCTTGCTGGCCATTAAATCAATCATCACCATTCCTGATCCCTGTATGTGCTGCCATTGTGTTTAGTGTTTGATCTTTTCTTTTGGAATTGATGTCATAACATTATGAAGTATCCTTTAGTTGTACGAAGAATCTTCGATTTGGATACTCCTTTTCAAAACATTGTGTTCCATCTTTGCAGATAACTGACTGGTGTTAAGCATTGCTTGCTTTCGATTTTCATATAAAGCTAAAAATAATAAAAAAGCTGCTAAGTGGACTTTTGCATTTTGTCAGATAAAGTTATTAGCAATAACCAGAAAACTAATGCATTGAATTTAGTAAAGTTTATGATCCTCTAAAAAATTGTCCTGCAATACTTCGTGAAGCTAGACACAGCCCTCCTGATGATTATAACGTCATATATCTATGATAAGTAGCTAAGTGATTTTATCTTCTGGTCTTCTACCGTTAGTATATTTTAGTTGTAAGCAGTTTGTTCCTCTATTTTCTTTATCGATTATGGTGGGCAGAGCCAATTGGGAATAATATTTGAGAAATTTTTGTTAACAAATTTTTTTTTGTTGCTTTTCACAAATATTATTGTTTGATGTTTGATTGTTGTTCTGTCTTTCAATCTATATTTTGTATGTTTTGGGCTTTAATAATTAATCATGGCTTGTCATGTGTGAATGCATAGAAATAAAAGTGGTTTTACGGGCTTGAAGTTGTCATCAAATCAATTCCAAGGCTAGTGGGAGAAAGGTATGGCTTCTTTTAAAGCTAAATACATGTTTTTATTCTTTATTTTTTGTCATCAATTCTATGAATTATCTTTCATTTAAATATAGTTTCTTTTTTTAGTCACAATTTTAATATATATTTCTGATAAATTTAGATGCCTACTTGCAATTTATTTTTATTCTAGTTGTATTGTCATGCCAATACATACTCATCAGAGTTGTTGATTAGATGAACAACTACAATAATGAAGAATTGACCAAGGATGTCGAGGAAGATATCTATGATTTGAGTCTGAAGTTAATAAGTTGATCAATTTTGGAATGGCTAATGAAGGACATAATTTGAAATATGTGATGGAAGATTGGGAAAGGTGTAGACATATGTGTGTTGTACGTCTAATTTGTTTCATTGTACATGTAATCCATTTGTTGGAAGAGATGTCAACACTAGTTAATAAGCCTATGAGTGATGGAAATATTGATAGAGCCAGCATGAGAAAACAATTAATGACACAGCTACAACAGACATAATGCCATGATGTTCTTTGCATGGGCCCACATGCATTTCAGCAGTTATATGAGAAACTTCGTAATACTGGTAAAGTTAAAGATTCTCGCTATGTTACAGTTGAGGAGCAAGTGGCAAAATTTCTCCACATATTAGCACATAATGTCAAAAGTAGAACAATGTCCTTTTTCTTCTATAGATCGGGAGGGACTATTAACCGTCATTTTCATAATGTATTACGAGCCATTGTTTCACTTGAGGCCGAGTTTCTTGTACAGCCTTCTAGATCAAAGGTTCCTCTCCAAATTTTCAACAATAGTAGATTCTACACATATTTTAAGGTATTCATTTATATTTATGCTTATGTTATTTATTAATAAAATAAATGAGCTAGAATTTGATACCATATTATAACAAATTTTAAATATTAGGATTGCGTAGGAGCTATAGATGGAACTCATGTTTGGGCAAAAGTTCCTAGAGAAGAAGTTGCTCAATTTCGAGGACGAAAGGATTACCCATACAAAAATTTTTGCTGCATGTTCTTTTGATATGAAATTCACCTATGTGTTGGCTGGTTGGGAAGGAACAGCCTTAGATTCAAGAATTTTAAAAATGCATTATTAAGAGAAGATAATCTTATCATTCACCAAGGTCAATATTCAAATTGGATTAAACTTTACAGTACTACATCTAAATGCTTATTTTATTAGCGATTTGTGTCAAAAATACTTACGGTATGTTTTTTTTAAAGGAAAATTTTATCTTGGGGATGCTGGTTTCTACTCAAGCTTGGTCTACTAACACCTTACAGAGGAGTTCGTTATCACTTGAAAGAATATTCGACATGATCACCACAAAATGCAAAAGAAATTTTCAACTATCGGCATGCCTCCTTGCGAAATGTTATCGAAAGAACATTCGGAGTTCTAAAGAAAAGATTTCCAATCATCGCTAGTGGCATGGAACCACATTATTCATTCCAAACCATGACTGACATTGTGATAGCCTGTTGCATATTACATAATTTTTGATGGGTGTAGATCCTGATGAGAACCTAATTGCTGAAGTTGATCATGAACTATTATTTAATTACACTAATAACTTAGAGGACCATTCTGGACACAGTCAGGAGGACTACAGACAAGGATCAACTTTAAGAGATCACATAGCAGCCCACATGTGGAATGACTATGAGCATGGATTATGATTTAATATATTACTTTATGTTGTGAAAATATGAATCTACTCAAAATTGTGTGTTACAATTAATTGACTTGAACTAGTGCCTTGTATGTTTGAATTTTTGAAGTATTTGATCAATGAAATTATTTATTGTCTCCCAAATTATTTATTGTTTATATCATAAAATTGGATGAATTAAATAGTTAACTATGAATATTCTATTCTTTGTATTATTTTATATACCATGTTGTTTTAGATTCAAGAATGGCACCAAAAAAGGATTCGGTGAAGGACAATTTGTGATGGAAACCAAAAATGGATGAAGCTTTCATTGATGCTTTATTGGAAGAGATGATGAAAGGAAACCATCCTGATGGCACATTTTCAACATTTGCATATGATAATGTGGTGCATGCTCTTAAGATTTCTTTTGGGCCTCACATTACAAAGCAGCATTTGAAGAATAGAAAGAAGACATTGTCACAATGATTTGCAGAGCTTTATGATTTATTTAGTAGACTAAGTGGATTTTCATGGAGTCCTATCAAGAAGTTGTTTGAAGCTGAAAGTCAAATTTGGAAAGACTTGATTGAGGTGATTTTTACTTGTTGATGTTAGTTAATTTTATATGCTTGTAAAATTGGATTTTGGTAACTTTGCTTTGGAAATTTCTTTTATTTACACCTTTTTATATTTACACATTTTTATTTTATGTTTTCAGAAAAAACCACATGCAAGAAAGTGGATGAATACACCTGTGTTGCATTATGATAAGTTATATAAGTTGTTTGGTGCAGATAGGGCAACAGGAAAATATGTTAAAAGTGCTAAGGATAAAATTAAACGATGGGAAAAGGATTGCACTGATTTAAATGACTCTTTTGAAGGTGCAACAATGTATGAAGTTGATTTGAATTTGGAGAATGAGGCCGCAAACTCACCAACTAATATGGATTCTTTTAGTCCAACATGTGCCAACTCGAACCAATCAATAGGAACTGCATCTTCTAGAGAACATAAGCATAAGGCAGCAATGATTGATGCTATTGAAGAAAGGTGTGAAAAAATGACATTAGGAATTAAGGAACTAGCAGATGTCATGAGAGATGGTAATTCCCTTCATGATAAATCCATTTCGTTATCTGAGAGGTAGGTTGTTGTTGCTGAAAAGCAAGCTGAAATTGCTGAAAAAAGCCTCACAATACTTGAAAAAAGTAGGCCTCGTCATTATAGTGAAGAGGAAGTGTGGGCAAAACTTGAAGAGATTGGAGTATTTGAAGAATGCAAACTAAAATGCTACTTCTTTTTATGCAATGAAGAAAGAACCAAGCGAACTTTTTTTGGTGTTCCACATCATGTGCGATTGCAAACACTACTCAAGATGATGAATGATACTGGAATTTCTTGAAAGAAATGGTAGTGCCATGGTTCTTATATTTTTTTTAAGGTTTCAAGACTTTCTGTGATAATGTATATAATGTAGTTGCATTTTGATGGTTTTGAAGATATATTTAAGTACTTATTATATGTTATATTTTTATGGTTTTGAAAGAAATGGTATTGCTACGATTCTCATAATTTTTGTTAAGGTTCCAACAAATTTCTGTTAAGTAATTGAATAAGGGCATTATTGTCATGATAAATTATACAGTTTTCTTTCCTCTCTATTTTCCTTCCACTCATCCAAATAGGAAGAGAGAAAATGTTTTCTCTTCACTTTTCTCTTCTCTCCATTTTCTCTTCCTTTATTTTCTTTCCTTCCTACTTTTCTCTTCACTGGACCATCTCGAGAGCTACAAGGCTCTCATACAAGTTCAAGGAGTGGTTGACGCCCTCCTCTGCATCACATTCTCCGTCACTCTTTGAAAAGCTAGGCGCGCCTTGTACTCTTGCCTCCCGCCGCGCAGCATTGACTCATTTCGGCAGTTGGAGAGGACCTTCCTAGCACATTTTGATGCCTGTCAAAGGATCCATCGAGTGACAAATAGCTTATGCTCCATTCAATAGGATAGAGAATCTGTTAAAGATTTTGTGGCCCAATTAAAGACGGCCACTCTCGAGGTCTACCACCTCGATGATTCTGTAGCCACTCTGACCCTAAAGTGAGGACTCCGTCCCTCCTGCTTCACATACTACCTCAACAAAAAGACTTTCAACTCCTATACAGAGCTCATAAGTCATGCGCAGAAGTATATACATGCCGACGAAGCTGACTCCACGAAGAGAGAAGCTGATGGGAGGCTCAATAAGTAGGTCCGCACGAAGCCAAGCGGATCTCGCTCAAAGAAGCCAGAGCTTCCGCGCTGACCAGATAATCGGCACAGGAGCTTCGCCCCCAAGGAAGACAACCTCACTCCTCTCCTTGCCCCCAGATCTCACATCCTGATGGAGATCGAGGGTGAGCCATACTTTAAGCACCCTCCTTCGCTGAAACCGGGAGTCACCCAAGATAGGATCCTCTACTGTTGCTTCCACCGGGACTATGGCCACGATACAGAAAACTGTCGTCACCTGAGGTGCACCATTGAGGATTTCATCCAACATGGCTACCTTGAGAAGTTCGTCCAAGAAGGACAGCCAACTGCCCCATGTCAAGTGGGCCCTTTGCTTGCCTAGGCCAACATCAACAATGCTCCGACCGAGAGGACGATCGACATGATTTTCTGAGGGGCAAGTCACACTTTTAAGAGGCCACCGGAGGGGAGGGAATAAAAACTGCAATTCCCTTTTCAGAAAGGGACTTAGTAGAGGTGAATAATCCAAACGATGAAGGCATCGTCGTCTCTATGATGATCGCTAAGCATCTTATAAAAAGAATCCTTGTAGATAGTGAAAGCTCTGCTGACATCCTTACTTACAATGCATTTGTTCAGATGAGCCTTTCTTCTAGCTCCCTCCAGCCCGTGTCTGCACCATTGGTCGGCTTCACGAGAGACTCTGTGAGAGTAGAAGGCGAGGTCACCCTCCCAGTCATAGCCGGGTTGCCACCATGCCAAAGCACGGTCCTCATGAGGTTCCTGGTCATCTGGATACCACTGGCCTACAACGCCATACTCAGGCGACCTAGTTTGAACCTCCTAGATGCAGTCATCTTCACCAAGCGCCTTCTTGTCAGATTCTCTACCAACAACAAGATCGGCGAGATGTGCGGTGACTAGACCCTATTGCAGCTGTGCTATCACATGGCTCCCAATCCCCAGGAGATAGTCACTCCGCCAGCTCTAGAGCGACTTGTTCCAAAGGAGTCAGAGAAAAGGAGAGAACCAGCTTAGCGCCTGCTGACCTTCCCATTAGGGGATGACCAAGTGAAGACAGTCCAGGTTGGCGAGCTCCTTCCTGCGGAAGCAAGGGACCAGCTCCTCACCTTCTTGGGGCCAACTCTGATGCCTTCGCTTGGTCAGCCATGGATATGCCCGGCATACCTTCGAAGGTGGATCATCCATAAACTCAACATCGATCCAAGGTATTGATCGATTCGATAGAAGAAAAGAAGCTTCACTCCCAAGCGATAGAAAGCTATTGATGAAGATGTCAATAAACTATTGGCCGCCGACCACATTCGGAAGCACACTATCCGAACTGGCTAACCAATGTAGTGATGGTCCGTAAGGCAAATGAAAGCTAAAAGATCTGCATCGACTATACTAACTTCAATAAGGTGTATCCAAAGGACAGCTTTCTATTGCCCAGAATAGACCAGCTAGTCAATGCTACATCCGGTCATGACCTTCTCAGCTTCAAGGATGCCTTCTAAGGGTACAACCAAATATGGATAGATCCGAAGGACGAGGAGAATACCTCCTTCATAACCGAGAAAGGCATCTATTGTTACAAGATAATGCCCTTTGGCTTGAAAAATGCATGGGCTACTTACCAAAGATTGATGAATAAGATCTTCAAAGATCAGATCGGACGAAACATGAAGATGTACGTGGATGACATACTAACTAAAAGCACCCACACCGCCAATCATATTACCAACCTGGAAGAAACCTTCAATAATCTTCACCGCTATCGGATGAATCTGAACCCCCGTAACTGTGCATTTGGAGTTAGTGCGAAAAAGTTTCTAGGTTTCTTGGTAACCCAATGAGGGATCGAAGCAAATCCGGAGGCAATTCAAACCATCCTTGACATTAGGCAGCCCACCAATAAGGAGGTGTAGCAACTCACTGGAAAAGTGACCGCCTTGAGTCGCTTTTTGTTGAGATCTACCGAAAGGTACGTATCCTTTTTCAAAGCCCTGCGCAAATGAACAGCTTCGAGTGGACGAAAGATTGCTAAAAGGCCTTTGAAGAGCTAAAGAAGTTTCTGTCTACCCCGTTGTTGCTATCAAAACCGAAGGAGGGGGAGGGTCTTTTCCTCCACCTCGCTGCCTCCCTGGAAACGATCAGCTCCATTCTCATCCATATCGATTCCAGCATGATGCAAAGGCCGATCTACTATACTAGCAAAGTGCTTTATGATGCAAAGACCAGATACTCAAAAATCAAAAAAATTATTTTTGCATTAATAATCTTTGCTCAGTATCTCAAGCCATACTTCCAAGCTCACCTAATTGTGGTGCTCACGGACCAACCCCTCAAAACCATTCTGGCCCATCCTGACACCTCTGGTCGGCTGGCCAAATGGACGGTCAAGTAGGAGAGTTGGACCTTCCATTCTGGCCAAGGTCGGCCATGAAGTCCCAAGTCTTAGTGGACTTCTTGGTCAAGTGCACCTGGACTGAGGACCAATTAAAAGAACCCCCTTCGACACGCTCAGACGTTGAACCTAAAGAAGCAGCAGAGACCTGGATCTTCCATGTAGACGGTGCCTCCAACTCCCAAAGAAGCAAAGCAGACCTCATTCTTGCAAGCCTGAAGGGAATGGTGATGGAATATGCCCTTCTCCATTTCCTCTTCGAGGCCACCAATAATCAAGCCGAGTATGAAGCCATATTGGCAGGAATAAAGCTCGCACGAGAGCTTGAAGCAAAATGCCTTAGAGCCTTCACCGACTCCCAGCTTGTCTCCGAATAAATCATCAGAGAATATGAAACCCGAGACCCTATTATGTCTCAGTATTTGAATAAGGTCAAATCGCAGACCTCCACTTTGACCTATTTCAGCATTAGCTATATCCCTAAAGATAAGAACGCCAGGGCTGATGCCCTATCTCGGCTGGCCACTTTGGTGGACAATACCCTAGGAAGGACCTACATCGAGCATCTAGAAAACCCAAGCATCGACACTGTGGAAGAGGCCTTGCTAGTCACACAAAAGCTAACATGGATGGATGCCTACGTCCGCTATCTCATTGACGACACCCTTCCCGCCAATCGCATGAAGGCCAGACTGCTCAAATGGAGAGCCTTCAAATTTATAGTGCTGGATGGGCAATTGTACAGGAGATCCTTCTCCTACCCTCTCCTCAAGTGTATTGGCCCTACAGACGCTGATTATATCCTCCGAGAGACCATGAAGGCATCTGCGAAACTACCTGAGGGGCAAATCGCTGGGATACAAAGCTCTCTGCTAGGGATACGACTGGCTCACCATGCAAGAAGATGTGACTGAGCTTGTCCAAAAGTGCAACAGCTGCCAATGGCATGCTTACATCCAACGACAGCTCACTTTCCAGCTGAGCCCGCTCTCATCTCCTTGGCCCTTCGTCCAGTAAGGGATGGACATCCTCGGGTCATTCCTCCCAGCCTTAGGCCAATGAAGATTCCTGCTCATCGCCATCGACTATTTCACCAAATGGATCAAAGTTGAGGTACTAGCATGGATCATCGAGAGCAAGGTAAAGTCCTTTTAGAAGTCCATCATCTGCTACTTTGGGCTATCTCATACCATCATCACCGACAACGGCCAGCAATTCGACAATAGCGCCTTCAAGGAATTCTACGCTGAGCTGAACATCTGCTATTGGTTTACGTCCGTTGGCCATCCAAAGACCAACGGGGAAGCCGAAGTTATGAATCGAACCATCCTTCAGGAACTCAGGACTTGGCTAGACGAATTCAAAAGCAAATGGATGGAGGAGCTCCTGAGTGTACTATAAACCTATCATACAACTCCAAGGACTCTAACTAGAGAGACTCCCTTCAACCTTGTCTTTAGATCAGAAGCAGTCATCCCTATAGAAATTGGCCTCTCAAGCCCATGAGTGGAGTCATACAATGAAGATGATAATCCTACACAGCTAAGAGCCAATCTCGACTTTATCAACAAGGCACGCGATCGGGCACGGCTCAAAATGGCAACATTTCGCCAGTCAGCTGCAAAGTACTACAATGCCCGCATCCATCCGAAAACATTCTGCCCCAAGGACTTAGTCCTTAGGTGAGCTAAAGTCTTCAGGCCAGTGGAGGGGGGCAAATTATCCCCTAATTAGGAGGAACCCTATCGAGTTGCTGAAGCACTTCATAGAGGAGTGTATCGACTTAAGGAGCTCGACGGAAAACCCATCCCTCAAACCTGGAATGTGGACAACCTTCGCAGATATTATCAAGATGTATACATCTAGCTGATGAGAATAAAAAGAGCTACAAAATACCCTGTCTCATCATCCAACTCACTTCGCAAGTTGAAGGTCAGACTCCCAAGCATGTCGCACGACCCCAGTGGACCCACAGTAGAGAGACGTTGACCTTTCAGCCCTCGATCGCTGTATAATGAACAACCCCCTGACTTCATGTCATAAGTCGGATGACTCCAGTGGACCCACAACTGGGAGACGCCGACCTCTTGACCCTCGATCATTGGACGATGATAACTTTTTGACTTTGCATCGATGAGACCGCTTGGCTCACAATTAGGAGATGTCGACCTTCCAGCTCACAATCGTTGGACGCCCTCTTCCCGACCCAGCATCGGATGAGTCCGTTTGACTCATAGTCAGAAACGTCGGTCTCCAAACTCATAGTCGTCGAACACCCTAGGCCGGTCTCAACATCCCTCGAGCCAGACATAGCAGCCCTCGGATCAGCCTCAGCAGCCCTCAAGTTGGTCGCAGTAGCTTCCAGACCGGTCTGAGCCACCCCCAAGCTGGTCTCAGCAGCCCTTGAGCTGGATTCAGCAACCCCCGGGTTATCTTCAGAAGTCTCCAAACAGTCTCCCAAGTAGGACTCTGATCAACTCGGCCACCCAGGCTGCGCTTTCAAATAGCCTCCTGGGTAGGACTCTAACTCGGCCACCCGAACTGCGTTTCAACTTTGCTTTAGCGGCCAAATAGCCTCTCGAATAGGACTTCGATCAACTCGACCGCCTAGGCTGCGCTTCCAAATAGCCTCCTGGGTAGGACTCTGACTCGGCCATCCAGGTTGCGCTTCAACTCGACCTCAACGACCTCAAGCTTATCTTAATGGCCTCATGCTGGCCACAACGGCCTCAAGCCTGCCTCAGCGGCCCCAAGTTGGCCTCAACAACCACCCGAGTGGCATCCCAGCGATCACTGGGTAGAGTTTCGACAGCCAACTGGGTAAGGCTTTAGCTCGATTTGTTCGTTTGCAACAGATTGCCAATCGCCTTTAGCGGGCCAAGGAAACTCAGCCCATCCCTGACCGGTTAAAAGACAAGTGACACCGCCTTCGACCTTGCCTAATAGCTTCCCTAGAAGGCCGGAGCACTTGGCTATTGTTATGAATTTGTACAAGTCCAGCTCGAGCTGTCGACTCCGAAAGCGATACAGGAAGCAAGGTGCGCCCCGATGCCAAGAAGTCAGAGATCGAAATCAACACACAAATGCAAGAAAGAAAAACCACTACAAAGCTAAGTACTCGAAAAAAAGTCTTCTTCATTGACTTCTGAGTGTGTTACAAAAGGGCCGACTCAAGTCGGATTACAAAAAATTCAAAGTAAAATTGGAAAGGCAAAAACCAAAATACAAAAAAGAAAGCCTTATGGCTCAGCGGATGCGGAGTCATCGTCACTCACAGCATCCTCCGCCGCCGCTGGCTCCTCCTCCAGGTCTCCAAGCTTGATGTCATCGAGGCTGGCTATATCGAAGGCCTGAGCAATCTTATTGTTGCAATCCCCGAAGCCCCTGAGGTATGTGTGAGGGCCGCCTCCATCACTTCTTCAAGAAACTCGTGAAGCCTTTGTATTGCTCCATGGCCTCAGCAGCTCTCCCCTCGGCAGCCTGAGCCTTCGCTTCAACCTCGGTAGCTCTCTCCCATGCGACACGAGCGTCCGCCTCAGCCCCAGCGGTTCTCTCTTCAGCAACCCAAGCCTTCGCCTCGGCCTTGTTGGCTCGCTCCTTGGCCTCGTCCCCTCAGATCGGCAACTTCAAGCCGATGCTCAAAGTTACCCAGCCTCGGTAAGGCATCCGCTATCTTCTCCTCGCCGATTCTCGAGCGTTCGAATTCGGCCATGGCTTTCCTCTTTGCTTCCTCAAACCATGCCTCCCACTCATAGCTAGATTCCTTAGCAGCTTCAAGCTCATCGGCCATCACTGTCTCTCAGGCCCAAACAGCCGCCAACTCCTTGGCTGTCTCCTCGGCTTGCGCCTAGTTGGCAGCAGCCTCCTTACGGGCAAGACCACAAGAGTTGGTGGTCCAAAAACAGGCATTCTTCAAAGTAAAGGAACTGTACACCACCTGCATAAAAAAAAGGCAAGTTAATGGTGGGAGACCACTTCAAAAGAAGATGAACCCAAGAGGGGCAAAGCCACTTACCTAGAGTAGCAAAGTGTGGAGGTTGTCCATAACCTCTGGGATGCTATGCTGGCTGAATTCTTCTCAAAGGTATGGCAGAACGGCCCGCCCTTAGCAATCGTTCAGCTAGGCGGCTACTTTCTAGCGCCGAGATCAGCACCCGAGGTATATAGGGGCAGCAGACCCATCTGCCGCTGCATTATCCTCGGCTTGTGGGGCGGCCTCATCCCCTCTTGGCCCCGCCTCCACCAGGACCTCATCTCCCCTCGGCCCACCTCTAGCCTATGGCGGGGCCTCATCTTCTCTAGGCCCTACCTCGGTCGAAGCTTCCTCCCTCCCCGGCTCCACTGGGGCCTCTTCTCTTTCGGGCTTCGCCGAGGCCTCATCCCTCCTCGGCCCCTCCAACGGAACTGCCTCGACTGAAGTGACAGTGGCTGGGGCCCCTTCATTGTGAGCCCCATGGTGTTGGTGCAGAAGCGGCGCTAGAGACTATTGGTTAGACCTCTTCGACTTTGGCCTCCTTGCATCGCCGGCTGCCTCTCTCCTCTTTCGGGCAACCACCCTCAGGTGTTCAGCAGGAAGCCTCATCCCTGCGCATGACAAAAAGTCAAAGCAAAAAAAAAAAATATAAAGAGAGAGAGAGAGAGGAAAGAAGAAGAAAACAGAAGAAAGGAGCAGCTCAGCGTTCACCAGGGGTTGGTGCTATACCCGCTTCCCCGAAGGTTCTCCTATAATAGGAGTTCCCGGCAAGGAGGAAATTGAGAGGACAACAGTTGATCGAAGACCTCTCGGTCCCTCTGCTCCACTGTCGAGTTCTTATTCGGGCCCTTACCTAGGCTCCCCTAGCTCGCTCACGCTCCCTCAATGTAAGCATAAAAGAAACATGATTTTCATCCCTTAACGAAGGAGGGAAGGTCGAGTTTGATGACTCTATTTGGTTTGGGGGTGAATATCCATCACCCAGTTTCAGTGTGGTGGCGAAGGTTATACAAGGCCCGGAACAAAGAAACCTGGGCCACAAGACCATCAAAGTTACAAAGAACGATGAAGGCATAGATGGTTTGAAAGGAGTTCTAAGCCAACTGCGCCGGAACAAGCTCATACCTCTTTAGGAGGCTGAAAATGAAAGGAAGAGAGGAAGACGAAGGCCTACCCTGAAGAACTTCTCGTATAGGGCGACTCCTCCGGCATGGCCAATGGTCACCCTATCGCTGGGCTCAGGAGCGGACAGTTGAATGTCCTCGGGGATCTTATACCTAGCCCTAAGATTTTCTTTGATGACTCTATTGGGTCTGGGGGTGAATATCTACCACCCGGTTTTAGTGTGGTGGCAGAGGTTATACAAGGCTCAGAACAAAGAAACCCGGGCTACAAGACCATGGAAGTTACAAAGAATGATGAAGGCACAGATGGTTTGAAAGGAGTTCTGAGCCAACTTTGCCGGAACAAGCTCATACCTCTTTAGGAGGCTGATAATGAAAGGATGGGAGGAAAATAAAGGCATGGCCTGAAGAACTCCTCATATAGGGCAACTCCCCTGGCATGGCCAATGGTTACCCTATCGCTGGGCTCAAAAGTAGACAATCGAATGTCCTTAGGGATTTTATACCTAGCCCTAAGATTTTCTACAACCTCAAGGGACATGGTGGAGGTGACCCCCTCTGGACTAGCCGAACTAGAAGTAGCGGTCAAAGAAGGTGCCGAACGGGTTACAGGCAGTGGACAAGCCATAGGTGGCGGATGGGCTACAGGTGGTGGATGGGCCGCAGTCGCCGAGGGCTCACAGATAGATGTTCCGCCAGCCGCTCGACACTACGCCAAGGGAACCTTATCCTTAAAGGAGGAAGAAAAGGAAGAATATACCATGCGCCTCTTGCCCTTCCTATTATGGCGGGGATCTATGAAATAAGAGAAAGAAGAACGAAAAAGCAAAGAAGACTGACCTGTAAATAAAAAGGATGCCGAAAAGCTCTGGTTCAAGAGACAAGGAAGAAGACAGGCTCTTAGGCTCTGGAAGCATGAAGAGCCCAATGAAGAAGGTAGGAGACCTTTTGTACCTAGCTTTCAAATTGTCCCGCCCAATCGCACCGCCTCTTAGGCCCCGCCTCGGCCAAAACTTCCTCCCTCCTCCGCTTCACCAAGGCCTCTTCTCTTTTGGGCTCTGCCGAGGCCTCATCCCTCCTCGGCTCCTCCAACGGAACCACCTCCGCTGGAGTGACAGTGGCTGGGAACCCTTCATCGCGAGCCCCTTGGCATTGGTGCAGAAGCGGTGCCAGAGACCATTGGCGAGACCTCTTCGGCTTCGGCCTTCTCGCATTATCGGCTGCCTCTCTCCTCTTTCGGGCATCCGCCCTCAAGTGTTCAGCAGGAAGCCTCATCCCTGCGCGCGACAGAAAGTCAGAGCAAAAAAAAAGAGAGAAAAAAGAAGAAGACAGAAGAAAGGAGGAGCTCAGCGTTCACCAGGGGTTGGTGTTATACCCACTTCTCGAAGGTTCTCCTCTGATAGGAGTTCCCGGCAAGGAGTAACTTGAGAGGACAACAGTTGATCGAAGACCTTCCGGTTCCTTTGCTCCACTGCCGAGTTCTTATTCGGGCCTATACCTGGGCTCCCCAAGCTCGCTCTCACTCCCTTAATGTAAGCATAAAAGAAACATGATTTCCATCCCTTAATGAAGGAGGGGAGGTTGAGTTTGATAACTCTATTGGGTCTGGGGGTGAATATCCACCACCTGATTTCGATGTGGTGGCGGAGGTTATACAAGGCCCGGAACAAAGAAACTCAGGCCACAAGACCATGAAGTTACAAAGAATGATGAAGGCATAGATGGTTTGAAAGAAGTTATGAGCCAAATGCACCGGGACAAGCTCATACCTCTTAAGGAGGCTAAGAATGAAACAATAAGAGGAAGACGAAGGCCCACCTTGAAGAACTCCTCATACAAGGCAACTCACCCGGCATAGCCAGTGGTCACCCTATCGCTGGGCTCAGGAGTGGACAGTCGAATGTCCTCGGGGATCTTATACCTAGCCCTAAGATCTTCTACATCCTCGAGGGACATGGTAGAGGCAACCCCCTCTGAACAAACCAAACTGGGAGTAGCAGCCGAAAAAGGTGCCGAACGAGTTACAAGTGGTGGATGAGCCACAAGTGGCGAACGGGCTACAGGTGGTGGATGGGCCGCAGTCGCCTTGGGCTCACGGATAGATATTCCGCCAGCCGCCCGAAGCTGCGCCAAGGAAACCTCATCCTCAGAGGAGGAAGAAGAGGAAGAATATAGAAAAAGCGAAGAGAGTTGACCTAGAAAGAAAAAGGATGCCGAAAAGCTCTCGTTCAAGAGACAAGGAAGAAGACAGACACTTAGGCTCTAGAAGCATGAAGAGCCTAATGAAGAAGGCAGGAGACCTTTTATACCTAGCTTTTAAATCGTCCCGCCCGATCGCACCGCCGCATGAACACCCATGGGTGGGGGCGGCATCCCAACCATCATGCAACCTTTCATCACTCGAGGTACAATGCTCTGGCGGTGCAAGATTTACGCCTAATGATGGGACATTAGTGATGGCATCCCAATAATGGCGTTTCGCTTTCTTGTCATTTGAGAGAAGTCTCTTCGATTTCGCAACGATGATACTGCCCCCTGTTACTATCCTTAAGACTTCACCTCCCAAAGAGCACACGCCCGTCTCTGCAGACAATGACGCACGAAGTTTGATGGCAGCAAAGCTTTATGCTCCTTTGGCTTGGTGAATGCGAGACGTGGCAACACAAGCTTAGGAGCAAGGGGCATCTGATGTAGCTGATGAAGCCACCCTCAATCAATGATGGAGATCACCCGATGAGGCCATGAACCAACAGCAGAAACCATCTGATGGAGCTGACATAATCACACCCAGCCAACAGTGGCAACCGGCTCTCCGAAGCCCCTCCAGTCAGCCTCTCGAGTAGGACTCCGACTCGGCCACTCGGGCAGCGCCTCCAATCGGCCTCCCGGGTATGACTCCGATTCGGCCACTCGGGCAGCGCCCCAGTCAACCTCCTCGACAAGATCCCTCTCAAAGGATGGCTCGTACAACCCACTACCACATGGCCACCCACTCCTGACGAGACCTGGGCCATCAACCACCTACAGCCTTCCACATCTGACGGAACCTGGCCCATCAACCATCTACGGCCTCCTATATCTGACGGGACCTAGCCCACCAATCAACTACGACCTTCCACTCTTGATGGGCACATCGGACAGAACATGGCCTGCCAGCTCTGACATGCCATGAGGAAAGCATACTCCGCCACTGCTGCCCGCATTGCTCATTCTCTGCCAAGTGGCTACATCTTGAGACTCGTAAATATCCATAAAACAAGTAAGAGGGACCTCCGATCAAGTATGAACACTTAGATGCTCACACAGAGAAAACTCTCTCAAGCTTACGGCTGTTGTCCAGCATATTTACTTGAGCATCGAAGGATTCCTGCTGGAATTACTGGCCTTCGGGATTTCTGACAGGACCTCGATCAGAGTGGAACCCATCGAAAGATCCCAGGCTTACCAAAAAAGGTGATCAAACGCTCGCAAACAATTGAGAAAGGTGATATGGTGCCAACAATAACATTACATAGCAACGAAGCAAAAAACCAAGAAATAAACTACAAATAAAAGAAAAGAAAAATAAAGTGAAACCGACACCCCTGGACGCTTATTTGACAAAGGAATCAAAAAAGAAAGAAAAGGGGGAAAGAAAAAACAAGAAACATTAAAACCAAGCTCATTAGACTACGTAAAAACCGTAGATATACAAATTAACCAGCAAGCATTAGTGTGTGCGTCAGGAACATCGAAAGAAGAATTTGGCAGGAAATCAAGAATTCCCAACTCATAAAAAACAAGAAAGAAGGCAATTAAAAGAAGGGGAGAAACAAAAGAATGAAGGGGAAAAAGGAATCGAAAAGGAGAAAGAAGGCTTACGTCCAAGATGACCTCCCAGGGTTCGCTGTAGATGAGGGGTATAACCCGACCGCCGGAGGACTCGACGAACTTGACGTAGGAGGCGGAAATGTTGGAGACGCGAGGCCTTCTGGAGAAGCCATCCCCGGGGTGAGAGACGATTCCGATCACCGGCTGGTAGACCATCAGGAAAGCGAAAAAGTCTTGGAGTTTTGAGACAAAGAGAGAGAGAGAGAGAGAGAGGAGATTCCGAGAAAAAGGAAGAGAGCCTTTCTTCTGTTATTTATCCATATGGGGCTCCTTATTTAAAAAAAAAAAAAAACTCAGATGAATAACATGATGGTCCAACAGTGCCGTTGGTTCCCGGCTCCTGATTTGAAGAAAAGTGTTGGTGCTTTTCGGGCATAGTTATGGGAATCGGACTGAGCTAATTGATTGAACCAAAATTTGATGGTCAAATCAATTTGATTCTAACATAAAATTGGATATGCAAGACATTCGAAATAACTTGATCAATCCTTTTGATTTACTATCAACTCAGCCTAAACCAAATAAAGTCACAAATTTATCAATGTCATTTTAAATTCTCTAACCTTTGTCTCTTTCAACTCTCTAACCTTCGTCTCTTTCAACTTCTAAGTTTTGAGTTGCAACCTCCTCTCTTTCGCCTCACATGGGCATTTGATTTTGGAAAACAGGTTCATCTCTTATCATCTATAATATATCTCGATTCTTTGCGATATGATAGAGAGATGGGATTTAGGTAATATATTTTAAGTGTATTTTGAATTTTTATATTTAAATTTTAAAAAATTATTATATATCACTTTTGAATTTTAGCTTTTATATTTAAATTTTAAAAAATTATTATACATATCAGTTTTGAATTATTAGTTTAATGTGTTTGTATGATTAAAATTTGAAGTTTTTTATGGCATTAGATGTTAAAGTTTATTATTATGTTAACCTTAATTTTTTTAAAAAATTAATTTTTATTATATAAATATATTTTTATATTAGAATAATTGAACGATGGTTTAATTGGTGACCCAATGGTTGAACCAGTGACTCAATGATCCGAGCCCTTGGCCGGATCGATATTCGAGTCAAGTCTAACAACTATGCTTTTGGGTCTTCACCTCCAAGACGAACCGTTATCAAGCTTTTTATCCCAAAAAATAATAAATTATAAAAAATATATATTAGCCGTCCAAACAAAAGCTAGCATTTATATTTAATTACCTTTTGTTGGATAATTTTTAAGGCAAAAATATACTTTTTCCCCCAAACTTTTACTCAATATGTTTAAACATCAAACTTTCAATTATTAATCTTTATATTTAAAAATATTATATTCTTATCATCCTATAAAAATAAATAAAATTAATAAAATAATTGACAATTAAAATTAATAAAATAATTAGTGTATCATATTAAGTTATTCTACCAACTTGAATTGATTTCATCTAAAAAAATAATAAAGACTCAATATTCTTGAAATATGAAGAATTAGACTGCAATAATTGGACGTTTGAGGAGCAAAAATAATTTTGAATGAAAGTATGAGGACTAAAAGTATGTTTAGTATAATTTTTCATGATATATTTGTATACATATATTATAAGATTAAAAATAACTTCAACTTGATGAATAATAGATTGAAATTTATTTACTATATTTATTAAATTAGAAATTAATCTATATTTTTATTTTTATTTTTTTTATTAAAATTTGATTTTATCTTAAAAAATTACAATAGACTCCTTGATCTTCTAACATCTTTTGATTTATATTTAATAATACTAAAAAGCATAATAAAGATTCGAAGTTAAAACTTACACTTACGACATAATAAAAGTAATCAAGAAAAATTAAATTAATTCATATTTATGAATTTTATTATTAAAATTTAATCCCATCTTTAAAAAAAAAAAAGAATGGCAACTTCTCAAGTTCTTGTCTTAATTTATCATGCTTCTTTTTTACATTTAATTCCATATTTAAATAAATATAATTCTATCTTTAAAAAAGTATTAGACTTCTCAAAATTTCAACATCTCAATTTATGAACGGCTCATTTCCACGCTTAAATTTTATATTTAAATGGCATTTAAAGTACATAAAAAGCTTATAACACAAACATCAATGATTTAATTACATTTAAGTCTTCTATACCATTTGAACTTTGCAATTTAATATAAGACTTAATTCATAGTTTTTTATTTTATCATCAGAATTTAATTCCATTTTAGAAAATTACAATGGACTTCTCAAGTTTCCTAATGTCTCAATTAATTATATATTTAGATAATATTGAAAGCATATAAAAACTTATTATCAAAACTCTAATGACTTAAATACATTTTAAGTCACCTATAAATGTGGTATAATAATAAAATAATTTTTAAAAATAGCCTATAATATTTATTTTCTTTTTATTATTAAAATTTAACTTCATCTTAGAAAAAAAATGCAATAAACTCATCAAGTTTCCAACCTCTCAATTTGCTAATGCCTTATTTTTACTTTAATTTCATTTTAAATAAATTTACCCTTATCTTGAAAAAAATATAGTAGATTCCTCAAATTCTGATGCCTTAGTGTGCTGACAACTCATTCAACACTTAATCTACATTTAAATAATATTTAAAAATATAATAAAAATTATAATCCAAACTTTAATGTCTTAAATAATATTTTATTCATATATATATATATATATATGGGTGTGCGCGCGCGCGCGATATATATATATATATATATATATATATATATATATATATATATATATAT